>VFFE01009084.1:520157-534857 GCA_008921705.1 Burhinus oedicnemus | reverse complement strand
AAAAGGTGTTCTCCAGGACTGCACCTGATGCCTTCCAGTAACTAAGGGCCATTCAGTCTATGTATCAGACTAGGAACAGTCCAAAATAAAACCTGCTGAAACATATAGTGCAGATGTCAAGTCTTCATCATCAGTTAGTCTGCTTTTCAGTTCTGCTTCTATTGTGCCACATTATTTTCTAATATAGATGCAATTTTAATACTATTTTCTTTCCTGGGCAAATATATTTGGCAAATTTAAACCAACATTGTGAACAGTTTTGAAACAGTAAAGCCTGCACATTTGGATTACTTTTAAGGTTTGCCTGAAAAGGTTTACCTTTTCTAGATTGACTCCGTGGGGTTATCAGAGCTAAACTGCATAAATAGATACCAGTACAAAAATAGTGCCCACTAAACTTGGAGCAGTCACATACAGTGACCCAAAATGGCCAGATCAGTTTGTAATGGGTAGCAGCTTTGCTGGTCTTCTGGAAAGAGCCCAGCAGTTTAACAGGCTTGGTGATTTAGCTAGACTAAAGAAGGACAGGAAAAGGCAAATAGGCTATCATAAAACAAAAATTAGTTGATCACGGTTCATGCCAGTTAGCAAACACATCAACACAATTAGAGGAAGCAGTTAACCAAGTCTTCATGCTCTATGTCAAGTACAACAGAGCAAAGACCATATCTGCTGAATTTTACTTCTACTCAAATATTTCCTGTTCAGTGAGTAATAAGAGAAACTGTCTGTAAACCTACTGTCCCACCAGAGTTATTTGTTTCAAGCAGTATTATTCATAAGCAGCTGAAAGGGCAGTAGAGAGAACACTGTTATTGCCCCAGGTGGTAACAACCAAAAGATAAGTTTTTCGTCAGTGGATTTCCAGGCCGCACAAAGAAAGATTGCAAGGTCTTTCTTTGTATTTGCTCAATCCATGCTGGAAACTGGAATGAGTCTTCAAGTTATCGTTAGAGATAACCTGAAGCCTATCATAAAAGAACTTGTGCCTTATAAGAATCTTGTTACCTACAAGAAAAATTGAAAGTGACTTTCTTTTTTTTTTAAAATAGGGCTGATTTAAAAGCTGCTGACTAGGAAAAACAGTCTTATAATATGATGATATTTGATAAACTTCTGAAAGAACATAAAATTCAGCATAATTGAGGCTGAATTTCCCATTAAAATGACTGAGAATCAAAAAAGAGCTGATCTTTGCAAGTCTAACAGAACAAAACCAAACTAGACACATTGAAAAAAATCTTAAGAATCCAATTTTAAAAGCTGTGCACGTCTTGCTAAAGATCCTATTCTTTTCAGCTTTTCTAGTATTAATGCTACAACATGTAAAATTATAATAGTAAGCATTGTATTTTCAAATAAAGACATTTATTGAAATTTTTTAAAGTAATGCATTATCAAATGTTATTTGCAAGCTAACCAAGAAAAGCCAAAGTCTAATGTCAGAAGTGTATAAGTGACCCAAACAGAGTCCCTTAATGGTCCTATTTACCAAAAACTTTCAGAGCAGATTAGATCAAACTAAACACATTTTTAGAACATTTAGACAAATAACCTAAATTGAACACTGAATCCAAAAATCTGCTTGAGA
Source organism: Burhinus oedicnemus (assembly GCA_008921705.1). NCBI lineage: Eukaryota > Metazoa > Chordata > Aves > Charadriiformes > Burhinidae > Burhinus > Burhinus oedicnemus. The sequence goes on along the minus strand of VFFE01009084.1, from coordinate 533,266 downwards.
AACAGCTATTAAGAATCTTTGAAGTGCACTTTGTGAAATTATTCTCTCTATTTTACTGTGAGACACTACGCAGGCACCCGTGGTACAGCTACACCATGCCATCAATCATCTGTGTTGGCCAACTGGCACTTGAAAGGCTTAACTCAAGTGGCATATTCATTTTCTAGTGAAGAGTTTCATTATCTCATGTATGGCTTCCAAACAAACAATATCTAGCTACCATTTTTTTTCCCCTCCTGCAAAGCATGCAAATTGTTTAGGATTTGAAACAAAAGACTCCCATAATTATAACTTCCTGATGAGCTGCTGAATCATGTATTACTTATGTAAAAATTCTTAGGTTTTTTTTAATCATTATTTTCCACAGTCAAATTTATAGTACCTTCTTTTAACATCTCTGTTTAATATTACCAGGTAAAAATACTTGCTAATTAATATTATACCCCATTCTTCTGAAATTGCCCTGAGAATAAGAGCTTCTGAGTCACCATCTTATGGCCTGTTTTGCATCATTATCCTATAATTCTGAGTCTCTTACAGAATTATATTCTTACCCATTTTGCATGGGGTTTTTTTTTATTTAACTCCAGCAGTTAGATGCAAGCAGATGCCTAAAAGTTAGGCTTCCTTTACAGGCTGTGGAAAATATACAGAAGACCCCTAAGGGTGATTCAGCTTATCTTGAGCACCCACTTAAAGCAGAGGCGGATTCATGTCTTCTATATCTCTACTCCTGACTAACAGAGCTACTTTTAACAAGCTAAAGTCAGACAAGATGAAACCCATTGCTAACGCATCAGCAGCTAGCATGGTGCAACAGGAGTGCATCTGTAGAGCAAAACGATGCTGAGAAGCACACTTTCACACGAGGTACACTTCAGGGAGAGAGGGGAAGCAGTATTTCAAACCTGCTCTAGTCTGTCCCCACAAGCTGAAAGTCCATTAACAGCTGGAGATTATTTAGGTGTGCTCCTGCAGCATGCCTGGCAGTTTAATTTTATCACCAGTTTCCATGGCCGAACACTGTTCCACAATGAGAACCCAAATCAGTAAGTGGGGAAAACCCAGGAGGTTCAATTTAAAAGCACGTTCTTTCTCCAAACTAACTTGCTAAAATGTAGTTGTATCCTGAGTCGGTATTTATGTGCTTTGAAACACGGGTTTGGGCTTGTTGGCACATTCAGTCAGTGCCCTGCCACCCAGGCAATTACAATCACTTTGGTAAACTGCCCATTCTCCATATCAACGCTGCATTTTTGAGCTTAATTGCTTATGTTGGAGTGCCTTTCATTAATACAAGTGGGGCGTATGCGATGTTTCGAACAAAGGCCCAGCGCCAGCTACACCGCCAGCCCTGATGGAAATGCCTCGCCTGGTACTTCTGTGGTTGCATCTGACACCTTCATGGTCATATATAGACATCTCAGTCTCTTGCTCCGCAGATGACTGATTTAAGAGACAAACAGCAATGAGACAACAATACTATTGAGAGTGAAGTGAAAAGCTGTTGGCATGAGTTGAAGAGTGAAGGATTCCAACGCTCTCATTTTCTCAAACACATTACTCTTGCCTATGACCTTAATGAGTTTTTTTCTTGCTATTCATGTTTTAAAAGCCTCTGATGAATGCAAGGGCAAAACATTTTCATTTTCAATGAGAAATCAGGCCAAACACAGTATGAGGCAAACTAAATTGAAAAGTACTCCCTGGGAACAAAGACTAAGAACGGACACTCTGAATCACCTGATGGTGGGTCTCACTAGCAAATGTCACTGCTAAATCAAGCATCCTTTGTTACCATAGGCAAGGGATTGCATTGAAAATTTAAATCTCACAACGGGAACCATTGATTTTAGAAGAGAAGATAAAGACCTACTAATAATGAACCCAGCAACAATATAACTTCACAGATATTTGCAGTATAAGCTGCGTGCCTTGCGTCCTTTGGGTAAGCACAGACAGCCAAAGGTCACTCTGCTTCGTTATTCACATCAGTGCATTTCACTTAAGGGGCTTTCTACCACCCACAAGAAAGAAATGTATGTGTAGAAATCAGCGTTTTGCACATGGAGTACAGTGACCAACATGCTCCTTTCATTTCAGGAATGCTATAAATTTAAAATTTCTAACCCAGTTGTACACAGCAGAGTGATTCAGCAGAGATAAAGCAATAATTCACAATATCTCTAAGCCAGAGCAAAGACAGAATTGGTATTTACCTCTCCTCCTGCTCCCATATCACCATTAGGAAAAGCTACGAAAAGGCTACTCTTATCACCAGAAAGAAAGGTCTACGTATTCCCACAGCCCAAGCCTGCACTCTCACTTCCCCCATGGCCCTTTCAGAACCTCCCTCCGACCACCTCCACAGATGAGGAGAGAGCACAGTTAGAAACCAGTCCTGGCCCCTGAACTATCTCAAGTGAATTCACCATTCCCAGAGAACATGTGGTGAAGGCCAGCCATTAGGTCCCCTTGCCTTCACATCCCAGCAGCTTCCTACTCCTCTTGTCTACATTATCGCTCATATCTGCAAGTCAGAAGGGGAAAAAAAATGTCTAAAGTAGAACTACCCTAACCTTTACATACAAATACTTATATTACCCTGCTAGCCCTTTCCCTTGTTGTGCCCCTCAGTAGGAGTTACATCCACCCTGAAGCAGCAGATCAGAGATAACAAAAGTAACATGTAAGTGATGTGTTTGCATCCATGTGATGCTAAAACCATCTCTGCAACACAGTCAATGCCTCGAACTTAGGTCAGGTTAGACCAAGCTAGCTACAGCAACAAGCTCAGCACAAGGCTGAAACACCTTTCCTGGAAGCTTTGGAAATTCTTGACAGCTACCCCATGCTACTGCGCTCCTGGCAAGCCAGCTAATTTAAAGTTAACCTGAGTACACCCCACTGCGCAGTCACAGTAGCAGCTACACAAGAGTCAACAAACCCTAAATAAGAAGTTACGTCTTTCCTGGTCGAATTCCCCACTGCTTTGTATTTTGTCACTACATAACTAATGAAAAATGATTACAAAATATTCCAGTTTGTCCTGATTTGAGGTAAAACAGGACCAATTTTGTTCAGTAACATTACTTTTTAGCTGGAACTTTTCTAACTGCTGAAATTAACAGCATGTTGTGCAGAAAACTGTTCACTCTCAGAGTGATAAGACCCATGTTTGTAGTTGATGCCAAGCAATGGGATGCAGAGAGGCTCTTACTTATACTCATTGCTATAACAGCCAAGGGCAGCCAACTTTGTTATGTGCCCCGTTGGAGGGTTGGAAGCGGAAAAGCGTAGAGGGGTCACACCTGCGGGGAGGAGCGGACAGGACAGGTGACCCAAAACTGACCAACAGGGTATTCCATCCCATCTGCCTCATGCTCAGTATAAAAGCTGAGGGATCAAAGGGTCAGTGCTCTTTTTCTTCAATGGCCAGCATGGAGAAGGACTCTGTCTGTTCGTCTGCCTTTGATCCCAATCCTGAATCCAGATCCAGAATCCAGTTCCCATCCGTCACTGAGTCCAGTCTGGGACTTTCCCAGTGCCTGCTGGTGACGTGATTGTCATCCTGGGAGCTCAATATGGTTTTGTATATATTTCATTATTTTGTTTTTATTATTTTATTATTAATATTTCATTAAAGTAGTTTAGTTCCTTCTAAAACTCTTAAGTCTCTCTTTTTCTCTCTCTCTCCTGCCTCCCTTCGAAGTGGAGCAGGAGAGAGAGAGCATCTGTCATTCCACCTGATTGGGCCAATCTGGCCTAAACTACGACACAGTTCTGTCTGAAAGCATTTCATCTATAATATACACATACACACAACTCATGTGAAACAAAGCTTTAAGTATCTATTATACAGATTCAAGGGAAGAAAGAATTAAATGCAAAAGCTCTAATTCAGATCTCTTTGAGAGGTTTTACATCAGTTTTCCATTGATAGTAGTATATTACTCCCAATTTACATCAATATAAGTAAAACAGATGCAAGCCCAAATACTATAAAGAGACTGAGTCCACGAAACAGAAAAAGAAAATGCAAATTATATAAACAGAGGAACCCTTCAAGCTGTCTATATAATTCCTAAATTTGCAGCACCACACATCATACATTGCCACATTTACTCCTATGACAAAACTGTTTGTAACCAAAAAAAAAAAAAGTTGCCCTGTTAAACTAAATTAGAACTTTGAAGACTAAAATTTGTCAGGACAGTCCCGAGAAGAAGCTAATCAGAGTTTGTGTTTCATGGGCTATTTGAGATCTGCCCTTGATAATCTTTAGTACTGAGGCTTTTTGCTGGTCTCTACCTTAAATTCTAAACCCAGAGCTTTATAAATGTTGCAGATATTTTTATTCTAGAATTATTTAGTGTTGTTGTCAGCTCTGTCACACTACTCCATTCCTGTCTTCACATAGAAAATAGAAAAGGTGACAGTTGCCTCTCGTACAGTAAAATGCAGTGAATTACTACTGTAAGAAAGTATATTGAAACAGAAAGTGCAGATTCATGTCAATTTATTCCAAAATTGCATAGAAGGACATTTTTCATCATCACTAGAACATCACGCTAAAGCTTTTGGCACCTTACTTAGTGCTCTTTTTACTGACTGCCATAATGTGTGCCACAACCCTTTTCTTGCCTTATAGCAAGACAAAAATGAAACAGAAAAAGTGACACGTTCAGTGCTGTCATCCCACTTCATGCTTTCCACAAAGATGTAAAATTGGTTTTGGTAAGTGGCACAAGTTTCAGTCAATAGCTCAGCTGAGCATTGTACTTTATCTGGACTAAAAGTATAAAGACATTATGCATTTATACTCAGTGATTTTTAATCAATTTCCTGCAGCTGTCATTTGCAGCATCTTTGGTTTTGCTTACTAAGAACACTAATTGAGATTCAATACCATGAATGTTTTCACAGAGTAAACATTCCGCTCAACATTTTAAGTATTGTGAACTAGTTTCAAGTAACAAATATATATGACAAGAACAAAAAACTGTTCACGAGCATTCTTCTAATCATAGGCAGCAACAGTTGTCTCACATCATAACACTATGAATTATTCTCATGTAATACATATAGTGGCACCAGTTAAAGTTTTTCCCCAGCTAGCAACCCAGGCCTGAATTTGCAGTGTGAGCTCCCCGTAACACACTGAAGCTGAACGGTGAATATAAACCCTAAACTTCAGAAAAAATAATCTCTATACTCAAGTCTGGAAGCCACATCTTATTACAGAATCACAAAGGATAAATTGAGATCCAGAATTTTAATCCGAAATTCAATATGGCCTGAGAAGACTAATTTCACATTTGGAGACTACAATTTAGTTTTAGATAAGACAAATCAGCATCAACCATTAACAGATACCCTTCTATAACCAACCTAAGGGCTGAAACATCTACCTGTAAACCGTGTCAAGTGGCATTAGCAACAAGATATTCTGTGGTCTTTCTTCCCAGTTATTTGCAAGGTTGCTACATATTCATATTTTGCTTCCAAATCAGACTGTGTGAAGAGGTATTTGGATATTGAAACTTGACCCCCACACATGCTAGTCAGTAATGCTTCACCTTTTCTCAAAAGTTTTTGAACTTATGTCGAAAATTGATACATATCATGCATAATTAGACTTAGAAGACCTCAACATTTCACTGAATATTGGTATGTTAAATGTGTCATCCTAATTATGCCCCGTTCTATGGCTTCATTCTGCAGGTTTTCCTTGTAGTGTCAGATGCTTCTCAAAGCGATAGTGCTGCTGAAACACATGGGATTACTTACCTAAGAAATGCAGTGCTTGACAGCAAGGTACTGAGATATGTTAAGCCCAGAGAGATGAACAGTTCATACAACAGACACACAATAAAATGAAAAAGCTTTGTGAAGGTGAAGTAAAGAACAGCAAGCAGCCCATTTCCTTTTTCCAGATGCTGCACGTTGCCCTAGAAGACGCAGCTCCCATGCCCATGGGAGAGGGTTCCTTGGCCTCTACACCACCCTCTGTCCACTATCACTCTCCCCAGCCTTCTAGGCTGTCACCATGCAGCAGCTACACATTCCTTTGCCCATCGACACAGGAATTAACAATATCACCCCTAGACTACAAACTGTTCAGCTAAGTGCCTAGCACACTAGGTAAATAAAATATTTGCGTTCACATTTGCTTCCGTAAAACAGGTTTCACTTTTCCAAGCAGTTAAGTATCTCCCAGGGGACGTTCATGTCACAAAACCTTTGGAGCAAAACAGAATATAAACCTAGATCTAAAGCTGGGTCTATCTATATGTGCAGCCAATTCACTACCACCCTATGAATTTTCTCTTGGAGCATTTGCTCTAACAAAAAAAGAGTCTCTGTTCTCACCTTGCAGCCACCTTGTAAACACAGTCTGATGTCCTGCACTTCTGGATCACAGCCTGCCATCTGGACTTTTGTCTTCCTCTGAGCTCAGTCCCTGTCCTGGGCCACCTCACAGTTGTTAATTAGTGGCACTGTCTACATGTAAAGTACCCTACTCATCATCATTTATATTATAAATGCCTTTTCCCCCCTGACTCTCTGCCATGTTCCTGCTGCTAAATGTCCTTAATTTCAAATTCTTTATGCTAGGTTTTGCCTTTAATAACACTTGAATGAAAAGCAATTTTAAAGCAATCCGTACTGTCAGCGGCCCCCTCAAGCAAATGTGATTCCTCTTAGCTTTACCTTCATGTCTAGGTTAAGAAGTTTAAATTGAGTAATTTAAAAAACAAGGCAAAACAATACATGTTTAAGGTCAGTCATTGAACAAGCCACATTTTTATATATTTCCCAAATAGCTGCCCATACGCTTGTGAGTTCTTGCAGACCATCAGTTTCCACTCCAGCCTACTTGCATCATTACAAGCTTTAGCTTGTAAGAAAAGCTAATATAACACATTACAAAAGGAAAGTTTTAGCAATGGGAAACCAACTAAAGCAAATTGGTAATGAATGCAACAGCCAACATGTTCTGTTCTGCTAATATTATAATCAGCACCGTGGCACCAAGGAAAATGAGGCTTTTTGCACTGAAGAATTAGGCAACTGTGAAAAATCAGCCAAACAAATAAAAATCTATTGCAGACACAATTAAGGAAAAAATTGAGAAAGCATATTCTTACAGATAAGATCCTAGACTGGGATCCAGAAAAGCAAGCTTTAGGTTTTCTGAGGTTCTTAAGTTTTCAGAGACCCACAGTATAATCTTCAAATCAGTCGCTTTGGTAATGGCACAGCAAGAGAATCTATCAATGCAGATAAGTGTTTTTTGAAAATCCTGTACAATCATTAAGCGCTTAGAAGCACACAAATGTGCAAATGCTGTCCACTTCAAAATTCCAGAGGTAATTAGGTGCCAGCATGTTTTTGAAAGTGTCATCCCAGTGACTCTGATTCAGCTCCAACAGGACAACTGTTTTTTCTGCTCTCAACTTTCCATCTCAGCTGAGGTGTCCAGTAGCTTGTAAAGTACAAAGAATAAACTGGTTAGTAACTATAGCACAGGAATTCCCTGGGACTTCCTCTATCCAAAGACGTAATGGAGCTAAGAAGAAAGGACCAGCACTTGTTGAGATAAAAGTTTGTCCAAATACTGCAAAGCCAAGCTAAAGTGGAACAGCACAGACTAACTCTTCCGCTTTCTTTGATGTGACTTGACAACAGTGGAGCTTAAGTGTGAGGGAAGACAAGGGTAACTGAATAGAAACAGCATAATCTTGGGCACAGAAATATTTCAGGGCAAAAGCACAACAGACTCAATTGTGCCATAAGAGGAAGAGACCTTTGTGTAATTCAGTGATTGATTTATGCACCCCCATTGTGAGACTGCCATCCTTTGCACTGAGGGACTTACCACAGCAACAAGTAACAGGCTGAGAGACAAGCCATATTGAAGTCCACAACAGTCCTGCCAGGGATGTCTTGTTGCTTCTCTCAACAGAGGCTAAAAATAGTTTGCACTTTTGTCTTTCAATAGCTCTATGGTCTTTTTTTGTCGTCTTTTTTTTTTTTTTTTTTTTAGCTTGCAAGTTAAAAAAAAAGAAGAAGAATATATTTCTCAGCCCTATCAAACTCACCCTTCAATTTGAAATTAAAGTTCAAGTTTGGTTATTGAAATTGAAGTACATTTCCTTTTCAGCATCAAAAGCCACATCTGACCTTCAGCTAAATCTCAGCCCCTCCTATTACTGTCCATTGTTACATTTGTGCAGAACCTGCCCAATGGGTTTGCGTTGCAGAACCGTAAGTGATCACCATCAGGAGGCTTACATGAGCGTATGCCGACATAGCAGGAAAAGGTTGGCAGTTTCCTGCTGCAGTCCCATTTCGATTACCTGTGCCACTGCTTGCACTTTTGGAAGCCATGATGGTTGCTGCTGGGAGACATGGGACAGCAGCAGCTCTTGTACAGAGGATGAGGGAATGGCCATTCCCACAGCAAAGGCCACTTATTCCCTTATGTCCCTGACCTAGAGAAATGAGTCCAACAAGCCTCATTCTACAGGCTTCTCGTTTCTAATGTCCACCCCAATGCTGGCCTTTCCCTACAATAGCATGTGCAGCCTGGGTACCTCCTACTTAGGGCAGACAAATTAAGTACCAGCAACAACAAGAAGAAACCTCTAATGTGTTAAAGGACACATTCCATCCCTGCCTCCAGACCTAAGAATTTTCTCGACAGATAGTGCTCCCAACCAGAAGCAGGACGTGAACGTATGCGCTCAAGCTCAGCGCTGTGTGTGTCAGTCCTGCAGCAGCATCTCTACTATCACGGCTGGCATCTGACCTCACCTTCCTGCCAGATATGAGATTGCTTTCCTGAAGAAGGTTTACATTCTTGTTTTGTTTTTAAAAGGAACTTAGTTTTTTAAGAGCGGAACTCAGCATCGCTCTGGAGACACAGGGAAGCCCGCTATGCTCTGCATGGTGTAAATTGCAGTCCATCAGGCAAGTGTTACAGAAACATAGGAAACTAGAACACCCTTTAAAATTGATTCACCATTAAAAAGGAAAGAGAGATGATGAAAATAAGGATATGCAAGTCTAAATTTTGAATGCTGTAGAAAGAAATTAATAATGCTATTTCTTGTGGAGCCCCAAGGCAAAAAATCCAGGAACCACGAACACCCCACACCCCCAAAAAAAAACCCCCACCACAGATCCTGAACCAAAGGATAACAGTATGTCCGCATTAACTCTTAAAATAAAATAATTCATAAAGACATGCAAGGAAAGGGTTCTGCTGAAGTTTTAATTCTTTTTTCTCAGGCACAGACAAGCGTAATGATACAGCACTGCAAATTAAATATTCTAATGCAAATCAGGTCCATTTCTGAAAGTCAGAGTGACCTGAGCAGCCACCCAGAATAAAATCTTTGCAAAGTTCCCTCAACCAAAGGACAAGTCTAATGGTTCTCACAGCACACAGAACTATTAAAATAGATTTTCTCCATCTCGTATACAAATGCACACAACTTGAAATGAATTCCTCTGAAGAAAACGAGGTGGCTAGCAGTTGTAGGAGAAACTAATGGGAACTTTAATAAGATACCAAAAAAAAAAAAATTGTGATGGACACAGCTATTCTATATCTCTTATGTTTCATTCTGAATTTTAAATAATTGATTTTTAAAACCAAACAGTAATTGGGTTTTAATAATTGAGAGAACACCAGATAAGGAAACAATATCCAACAAACAGCAAAGGAAATTAAGAAGTAATGAAAATGGTCTTAGAAGATCCAGATAACTTGAAATCATGGTTCAATGTATTTCATTTTCTCCTCCCGGGACTTCATACACCCTTGAATCTCATTCATGTTCTTGCTTAGTTTCTTCTTAAGCAAGACTTCAACATTTTTATGTACTGCTGCAATACTATAGTGAGTTCTATTTTCAGTAGCTAACACTGCAATAGGATGGGCTTGTACTTAATAAGAAGCAGGTCTGGTAATGATGTTCATGATCTGCTCTGTAAGATGTATGAGTAAATTCAAAGATGAGCTCTTGCAGATTACACCTGCAACAGCTCTTTGAATAGCATACCATTTATTACTGCCAACTCAGTTTTCGATGGATGGCTGCACAGAAGAGGGGATCTGCATACAAGCAACAAGGAGGTATGGGTAAGTTGTTTGTCTGCATTGGTTCTCTGTTTACAAGAGTGTTTGACATGGGTGGACACTGATGGAAGCAATGATCACTGATGCCCGAGAACACTTAATTTTTCTGTCTTGCAATCTATTTAAGAATATATAGGCTGTATTATATATATGGATCATGAGATAAAAGTCAGTCTATTGTCAGCTTTTTTCATCACATGGAGGTGTCAGGGCTGAAAGGGTGCTGTGGATTTACAGTATTTGAAAGCCTGCATATTTCCAAATGCACAAAGGAATTTCACAAGAGCCTTCTATGGACAACTCATGAGAGACCTCAAGCAACAAGTCTGGATTCTCTTAGAAAGAATAAAGAAGCACTTCAAATCATGCCAAAAGCCTTTGAAAAAATTGCAGTGTTTTTCCTGTCCCTCACTGTCCTATACATTTGTTTATTTAAGTGAGTCTAATGTGAGATTCACAGATATGTGGCATGACTCTGATACGACTAAGCCAGGGGCAACTGGCTTAGCACAGAAATCCCTAGGAATGCATCTGAAGCCCCTAGATGAGCAATAAGCCCATTGATGGTGTCTCCAAGCTCCTGTCTGGGAAGGCTTCTGCCACAGAACACTTCAGTGATGACCAAAAGGGCTACATAGCTGAAAGCTTCCCAAGGCCCACAGCACAGTTCAAATCCTAACAAGTCACTCATGTTTAGCAAAGCATTAAAAAAGTTACAGCAATTCTTTTGTTGCTGCTTCATCATAAAGTATAAAATTAACCAATGGCATTCCTCTCAGTCATGAGGTAATGCAGGGTCTGCTGTGCTGAAAGTCAGTAAGATTATTTTCACTGTTGAGCTATGTGTCAACAAGGATGTACAGTGATCCAGGTCCCATATGACTAACAGGGGCTAGATATTGTTACACCTTATCTCCTGCAAAATACTGCATAATTTTTATTCTTGGAGTAGCTGTACCTCACAAAGTGGAGTATATCTTGTCTTGAGACATGCTACTACACCCCTGCGCATCAGCAGGTAGAGACCTGGTCAGCAAGTGAATCAGACAACTCAGTGGTGAAACTGCTTAACCAGCTTCACTGGCTGGCCCTTATTCTTTTCTCATACCAGTGCAAATCAACTGACTGTGATTATTCCTAATTTTTACCACCGTATCTAAGAGAAGAACCTGGCTTGTTCTTCTCAGGGGATGCCCTGAGCCAGATTCTAGCCTGCCCAGCACACCTCCGTGACCCAGAAGAAGTCCTCCACTGTGCATAGGGACTTTATTTCCTCTCCCTCTACCAAAAGAGGGGGGTGGGAAACCTACTATTTCCTAGCAGATTACACTGTAGTGAATAATACGAAGTTGTGTAGGACTGAATTACAGACCTTGAGAAAGCTAAGGATGTGTTAAGTCAAAAACAAAATACCTGCTAGCTGTTTGTCATATTAAGGTGGTATTTATCAAAGAGCTTAATTAATTAAAAACAATTTTAAACAGCATTGATGCAATTATAAACCAGTTTTCACTGTTTCCAATATTAACAAAAAAAAAACCAGCCACAAAAAAACCTCACTTATGTCTTCAATAGCACCCATTATGGAGTATTTACAAGGGTCTTTTTCCTGTGGTTTATCTCCTTAAATAAAATTTCCAGATTGTTTGTTAGTATAGTTTACCATTGGTCACCTAACGCCTGACTATCCCAGGTAACACTATCTGAGAAGCTACGTCATGCCACCTTTAAGTCACTGTGTCTTGAATGTCCTTTGACCTTTGCCAGTCAAACAGTTAGGAACTGGGAAGGGTTCTTCCCCTTTAGCAGTGCTGCTTTTGAAAGAGTGATCAAGAGGGAAACGTAAACGTCAGCCTGCTCCTCCTCTCCCTCCTATGAAGCTGGAGATGCAGCTCCCCGCTGCACTACAGGAGTAGCACAATGCTCCAGCTGCCACAGAGAGAAGCCAGTCAGCCTCCGCAGGAGGCAGAAGGGCTGAACCACTGTCCTGCCTCACGCTCTCGCTGGAGCCAGCAGAGCCAGCAAGCAGAGCCTCCGACACGAGGTCAGCATTGGCAGCCCTCCTTTTCTTATGTTTACTTGAGTGGGTTTCCAGGCAGCCAGGGAGAGCGCTGACAGCTGAACCCATGGGACCTCAGGACTCAAAGGCCTTTTTTTCATGCATCCTTAGAAAGCCCTGGCAAGCCTGCCTCCCTCCTTTGCCACTGCTGCCAAGTTCACTGCTGGCTGTCAGACTTACACCCTATTAAAACAAGATTACAGGAGCAAAAGCTTACCCACAACCACCTTGCAAGCTGTTTAGAGTCCTGCAGTGATGCTGGATCATCACCCTCAGGCATCTGACTCAGGTTCTTTAATGTTCTTCATTCTGCACTGCTGCTGCTTCAGAAACCTCTCTGAACTGCCCTTTTCAGCTTCTCATCCTGCCAACATAGCCACAAGGAGCCCCGAGAGCCACACTCACAAGCCCCAGCAAGGCCCAGGGTTTATTCTCTTTTCAGAGCCTGGGTCTCCCTCTTTTCTTGCTTCAGCCCAGTTAGTATTTTCTACCCAGCACACATATAAACACACACGGATACAAACGAGACAGGTTATCATTCTGCTTTCTTGACAAGATCTGCCTTTTAAAGTCTCTCCTGGTAATAAGCAGAAGCAACTACTGCTGGAAAGCACTTGGAGAGAAATAGCATCAGCAGCACAATGTAAATAATTAACGAAACCATTCTTTTAGATTGTATTATGCAGGGAGGAATAAATCATCAGACAAGCATTAAATATTTCATGAAAGTTATCATAAAGTTGGGGAATCAAGTGTCCTTCTATATCATTTCAGAGCACAGAATAGTCATCAATACATTTAAGAACTGCCTCTTATCCCCTTTGCAGCACTGAAGGAGATGGATTCTCTTGAATTCCACACACAGTAAGTTTTCTACATCCACTACGATTTCTAGAAGCC
>VFFE01009084.1:389138-520137 GCA_008921705.1 Burhinus oedicnemus | reverse complement strand
TTTTTTTTTTTTTTTGGCATGCCTGCATCCCATGAAAGCTCCAGAGGCTTTCTTCAAAGTTTTACTTCACTGGTTCTTCCTCCCATGTGAAAAATACTAAAAGAAGTTTATATTAATGACAAATTAAGGATGTTATATGATCAAACCTACAGAGTTCAGGGAAATCCAGATTTGGGGTTAACCTAACTTTCACTGTGCCCCTACACATGTGTGTTTTCACACAGTTCATAACGTACAGTGACCACAAACTGACAGATCCAATAGTTTTTAGGGGGTTTATGCAAATTTATACACATTCAAGGAACTTTACAACATATTTATTCAGTTTTAATAGGTGGTTGAATAATAGTCACTACAAACTTAAAATTTCTCTTTTGGTCTTTCAATATATTATTAATTTATTTTAACTATTTCCTTTCAGCTTCATCGTGAAAGGAATGTTGTAATAATGATTAGTTTAGGCTATTACATACACAGTCTGACATATCAGCTATTTGCACCCCTTTGGGTATTAAACACTGGAATTAAAAAAAAGGTGTAATTTATTTTAGCAGAATGACTTCTGTTTATATTTCCACTGAGAAAAAAAGTCAGGCTTCTAGTATGCTACCATTTCTTCTAGACTCACTGTGATATGAGCTAGCATTCATTAACGTGTCTAAATTACCAGGTAGGATGTCAATAGCTACGTATCTCATTCGGCTTCCAAAAACCTTAGAAAAATTGTACATTGGCTGAAATAAACTGTTTAAAATTACAAAACATGTCACTATTACAAACATGTAGGATACATGAGTTTATTAGTCAGCTGACAGGCTGTACTATCTAAGTTCTGTCTAAGGTAGCTTGATAACCAAGAAACATTACAGCGGCAAGATACTTCTCAGAAAGATGAATCCTTTTCCCAAGGTCAATAGACACTAAGTGAAGAGTTTATGGAATCCATCTTAAAAATTAATAAATAAATAAATAAACCCACAAAAATAACCCCCACCTTCCAGCTTGAAGGTCTCTCCAAAGTTGACAATTACAAGCCAAAATCTTCAAATTCTGAGTCAAACCCAGAAAGTTAACAACCTGATATTCTTTTAAGGGTTTTTTCCTTCAGCCAGCATCAATATGTCAAACCTTGTTCCAAGCCAGTACAGATTTGTGATCACTCTTGAGTCTTTAAAACTAAAGCACAAAAAAAATGCTTATGTTCTCCAGCACCATTAGCTCTGGAAGAGACGAACAAATATACCTGCAGAGGTAGGCCAATTATTTTTCTTATATCAAATAATTAAATTCTCATTTCTTTTTGCACCAAGTATGTTAGCTATACTAACTTTTCCACAATAAATTTGGAAAATTTGTTCGTTTTCTTGTTTCTTACCCATTTTTCAAAGCTCTGTAGGTACCTCAGCATTTTTCCCATATCAGCTCCTGTTCACAAAGGCTTCTGCATTTATCATCATCTGTATGTTTAACTAATACGCTCTTTACTTGACTTTTCAGATCATTAATAAAGATGTTAAGGAAAATGCACTTAACACTTATCTCCATAGTACTATTGGACATCTCTCCACAAACCATTGCTTTTCCATTTATCACTTTGTAAAGATCCTTTTTCTATACAAATCAAATTGGAGTTGGGTCCCTGGAGAAAACCCAGATTTTCATGCACAATGAACCAATCTGACTACAACATGTTTCATTTGAGCCACCATAATAATTCATCTGTAATAAGAATATATAGTAGAGACTAGATTAAGTGTTGAATCAACTGTGCTTGATGAAATTTACACTGGATTACTTCAGGAACTGGCCAGGGCAATCTGAGAGCTGCTAACGATTACTTTCATAAATTCATGGAAGTTGACTAAGATCTCTGAAGTTTAAAGTTTTGAGAGCTGTGGGTAGGACAGGAGAGGAAATCCCAGTATCATTCATTCACCTGTAAAATATACAGGAACAAATAATGAAACAAGTTTTTTACTTATATCATAGCTGCTTACAAAGTTGAGCATGGATTTGCCAAAAGCATTGTGATTCTTCGAGGATATGAAAACAATGAGAACATAAGAGTGATTAAGCATATGAGAGATATTGCAATGCTTTTTCTTGTACATAAAACACTGGTATGAAAACACAAGCAGACCAGGATAAAGATATGTGAGTAAAATCTAAGCTGAAGTACTACCAGGTTTGGGGCATCGCACATTAAGAAACTTGCAGGCTGATCACAGGTGAATCCATAAGACAGCAGGAAGAAGGTTCAGAAATCTAGAAAATCTCTTATTGAGTGGTTATCTCCTACGGCCCTGATATATTACAGTACTGCATTTTCAATTAAAAAGATGGAGACTAATGATTTACAGAGACACCTGACGGCTAGGAAAGAACAGGCAATTTTAACACCTATAGTATCGTGTCCACTTCAGTCAGTTGTGTGTCACATGCACACAACCTGTCTTACTGAAAACAATCTGACATACTGCAAAGAAAGGAATTTTAGATGTAGCTACCAGATACTTTGCTATAAAATTCTGGAACTTTTAATTAACAGCAAACATTTTCCAAGTTTCAGAAGGCTAAATAACCACAGTCTCATTTAAATCACAGCCCTTAAAAATTGATCCACCGTGGACTGACCTGGCTCCAAATGTTCTTTTCCACATACTAATTAAATAAAGTTGAGAGCTTATGGTGAGGAAGGCGGTGGAAAAGCACTGCAAACTGCTAATCTCTCAATCCCTACAAAAAGTTAGCAAATTATCTTAATTGACTGCTGCCCCAAAGCTATGCTCATATTTAAAATGGTAGTACAAGTGTTATTACAATAACACTGTTTACTAGGAAACACATGCCGCGGGCATCATCCCAAACAGTTTGAGGTAATTGCACTTTTGGGCCATGGAGAGGAGGAGCAGAAGACCTAGCACTTCGGGGCAAAAGTCTCATTCGCATCTACTCCCCATCCCAAGTCAAATAACAGCACAAATTAGCCCTAATGCATCCCCCTTTTCTCCCCAGCATTACACACAAACTGCACGCAGAAAAAGAGACACACAGCAACAGCTGAAGGATGATCATGCCAAGTTTAAAAAAATAGTTCATACTACAAGCAGCTAAATTATTTCAGCCTGCAGCCTCTCCATGGGGAGAAGCGCTCAGCTATACAGCTTCCAAGAAGCCAGTACGCCTCTAGCAGTAAAAGCATCCCAGAGCACCTATAGAAGGCTTACTCTGGAGGGATTACAGTGCATGCGACTGCACTCACATCCAGCTCAGCCTGCTGGCCGATGAGGAAGGACAAGCAACCTGTCAACTTGTCTTCCAAGGAGTTTGTAATTCGCCATTACCCAGACTCTAGAGGGACTTCATGCTTTCCACTGCCTCCTCTCCGTTGTGCAAAGAGAAGAGAGAAGGATGAAGGTTCATATCTCCCTTGCTGAGCCAAGCCTAGCAAATACCCTGGATCTCTCCCAGCAACTGTGCAAGAGCAAGCATGCCCAAAGGCTTTGCTCAGACATCTCTTTGTCACAGAACTGAGCTGTTTACTAATTTTGATACAAAATGAATTAACTTAAGCACAACACACTCAGACATGACACTTGCCAGAAAATGATTAGGTTCAACAGCATGCAAGGCAGTGTTACAGCTTTCAACTGATTATTACCTAAGGTTTGAAGTGGCATACTTTTCTATCTCACTGTTAAAGAGAGGAACATGAAATCCATTTCAGCTGCTCCCTCCACCCATCTTTTTACCACTTACACTGATTTAAAACGATCGAGACAAGAAAAGCTCTTCACCAGCAGAAAGCACTCTCTACCAGCCTCAAAGAACACAGCACGATCTGGATGACCACAAAGGGGAGATATGACAATGACAAGTCTTTGCCCTGAGGACTCCATTTCTCATGGCCATAGCAACTCAACCATAAGTTTAATCTTGCACATGCAGAAGGTATGTTTCACGTGTAGCACATACTAAAACTTATTAGCTGCCTTCCTCCGCACATAAAGATAAAATAGTACAACTTTCTGAGATTGTAGGTGGATGTATTTGTGATCATTATCTACAGGCCAGTCAGTCTCACCTCTGTACCCAGCAAGATCATGGAGCTGATCCTCCTGGAAGCTATGCTAAGGCACACGGAAAATAAGGAGGTGACTGGTGACAGCCAACATGGCTTCATTAAGGGCAAATAGTGCCTGACAATTTTTGTTGCCTTCTAAGACAGGATTGCAGCACTGGTGGATAAGGAAAGAGCAACTGATGTTGCCTACCTGGACTTGTGCAAAGCATTTGACACTGTCCCACACAACATCCTTGTCTCTAAATTGGAGAGACATGGATTTGATGGATAGACCACTCGGTGGATAAGGAATTGCCTGGGTGGCCGCACTCAAAGAGTTGCGTCAATGGGTCGATGTCCAAGCGGAAACCAGTGACAAGTGGCATTCCTCAGGGGTTGGTACTGGGACCAGCGCTGTTTAACATCTTTGTTGGTGACATGGACAGTGGGATTGAGTGCACCCTCAGCAAGTTTGCCAACAACACCAAGCTGTGTGGGGTGGTCAGCATGTTGGAAGGAAGGGATGCCATCCAGAGGGACCTGGACAGGCTTGAGAGGCGGGCCTGTGCCAACCTCATGAAGTTCAACAAAGGCAAAGTGCAAGGTCCTGCACGTGGGTTAGGGCAATCCCATGCACAAATACAGGCTGGGTGGAGAATGGATTGAGAGCAGCCCTAAGTGGAAGGACTTGGGGGTGCTGGTGGATGAGGAGCTTGACATGAGCTGGCAACGTGTGCTCGCAGCCCAGAAGGCCAGTCGCATCCTGGGCTGCATCAAAAGCAGTGTGGCCAGCAGGTCGAGGGAGGTGATTCTGCCCCTCTACTCTGCTTTCGTGAGACCCCTCCTGCAGTACTGCCTCCAGCTCTGGGGTGCCCAACATAAGAAGGACATGGACCTGTTGGAGGGCATCCAGAGGAGGGCTACAAGGATGATCAGAAGGTTAGAGCACCTCTCCTATGAAGGCATGCTGAGACAGTTGGACTTATTCAGCCTGGAGAAGAGAAGGCTCTGGGGAGACCTGATAGCAGCTTTCCAGTACCTAAAGGGGACCTACAGGAAAGATGGAGAGGGAGTCTTTATCATGGAGTGTAGCAATAGGACGAGGGGTAATGGTTTTAACCTGAAAGAAGGTAGATTTAGACTAGGTATTAGGAAGAAATTCTTTACTCTGAAGGTAGCGAGACACTGGAACAGGTTGCCCAGAGAAGTTGTGGATGCCCCATCCCTGGAAATGTTCGAGGCCAGGTTGGAGAGGGGTTTGAGTAACCTGGTCTATTGGAAGGCGTCCCTGCCTATGCCGGGGGGTGGAACTAGATGACCATTAAGGTCCCTTCCAACTCTAACCATTCTATGATTCTATGATTATCCTCCTTAAATTGCAGATTATCTTTCTTAAATTGCAGAAATAAAAAGAACAACTGGGACAGTTCCCATGGGGCAGCCTTTTGTCCATCACATCATGTCAAACTGGGTTTTGCAACAACATGGTCAGCTCTGCCATAGTGTAAGGGTATAGGATGAGTTCAGGAGCTTTTCTCACTACATAAGATAGCCTTAAGCAGCACAAGAGAGACTTGGCAACAGGAAAATAATAGAATTATAGAATGTGTTGGGTTGGAAGGGACCTTTAAAAGTCATCTAGTCCAACCTCCCTATAGTAAGCAGGGGCATCTTTAACTAGATCAGGTTGCTCAGAGCCTCATCAAGCCTGGCCTTGAATGTCTTTAGGGATGGGGTCTCTACCACCTCTCTGGGCAACCTGTTCCAGTGTTTCACCACCCTCATTGTAAAGAACTTCATCCTAATGTCTAATCTAAACCTATCCTGCTCTAGTTTAAAACCATTGCCCCTCATCCTATCGCTACATGCCTTTGCAAACAGCCCCTCCCCAGCTTTCCTGTAGACCCCCTTCAGGTACTGGAAAGGCTGCTAGAAGGTCTCCCCAGAGCCTTCTCATCTCCAGGCTGAACAACCCCAGCTCTCTCAGCCTGTCTTTGTAGGAGAGGTGCTCCAGCCCTCTGATCATCTTCGTAGCTCTCCTCTGGACCCGCTCCAACAGGTCCATGTCCTTCTTGTGCTGAGGGCTCCAGAGCTGGATGCAGTACTCCAGGTGGGATCTCACGAGAGCAGAGTATAAGGGGAGAATCACCTCTCTGGACCTGTTGGCCACGGTTCTTTTGATGCAGGCCAGGATGCGACTGGCCTTCCGGGCTGCAAGCACACCTTGTTGGCTCATGTTCTGCTTTTTATCCACGAGTACTCCCAAGTCCTTCTTGGCAGGGCTGCTCTCAATCCCTTCATCCCCCATCCTGTACTGATAGCAAGGATACTCTTCCCTTATTCGGGGAGATCTACCATTGGAAATCAGCTCAAGAAAAACAAGAAAGGAACTGCAGGGTTGGAGTTGGCCTTATCTGACAGAACATCGGAAAAATTTCAAGGAAACAATCAAGAGTGAGGTGTCAGGATTTGGTATAACATGCCTTTGACTGGCACTGATTTTTTGGAGGAGAGAAAATTGTATATTCAACCTATCTGTTACTTCAGAAAAGCATTTGATGTAGTGCCACATGAGATCAGCTGAGACGTAGAAGAGAGGCATTAGTGTGGTGGAATAGGAACTGACTAAAAGTTGTGCTGAAAAGCAGGAGGGCTGCAAGAGGATTAGCAATGGACTTTCCTCAGGCTTGATTTTGGGGCTGATATTGCTCACCATGTTCACTAACAACCTTACAAAAGCAATCTTGCCACAACCCACACATTTTTTCTTTCTGAAGCAGATGCCTGGATAAACAAATGATCTTTCCTGTGTGACCCAAAAGTCAGCAAAATTTCCCTTCAGAAAACCTAAAAAGAGAGCAAACCTAAAAATGACGTGTTCCTGTCACTATCTAAAAACCTATCACTTGTTCTGGCTATTTTTGAAAGCAAACTCCTTACAGAGAAGTTAGAAATAACATGGCTAAAATGTTTATGTAATACAGGAGGAAATCTCAACAAACTCTGAGCTAACCAAGGTCCTCAGGGCTAAAGCTAACTGAACATTAACAGTTCAATTAAAACTGAAACGATTTAGAATTAAAACCAAAAAAGCTGCTTTAGATCTTAGAAGTTCAACACATTTTCACAAATTAAAAAAAGTGTTTGTGATAACTTATAAATGAAGTATGAGTCCCAATGTTATTGAAAAACTTTCCTGCTTGAAATGCCTGAAAACTGTGGTTTATGACAAAAATGTCAACAGAACTTTAAGGTAATTGAACAATCCTAGTCACTACAATGATAAACAAATTCATACAACTTTCACATGTCATTTCACAGGAAACAGCTTTCAAATATATATATTTTGTTTTCATGCTTAGAGGTAAATAGGAAAACTGATAAAAATGCAGATAGAGTTCTTGTATCAGATATCACGGATGCCAAAATAAGCTGTTAAAAGATATGAAAAGAGCAAGGCTGAAGTAGCTCAAACTGTTCTGCAGCATGTAAGCTCTGCAGAGAAAAAATCTGCAGACTAAGTTCAGTTGATTTATTTCTCTTCTTACATATCAAGTGAAGAAAAGTGAACTGGTAATCCCCCAGTATACTCTTATTTTTCCTTATTGTTCCAAACTGTACACGTCAACCTCACAGGTAAGCTTGAATCATTAATTCCTGACCAGAAAAATGATTGCAAAGAACTATTATAGCATTTCTACAAGTAAAAATCAATTAATTATGAAAGACATGAAGAGTAGGAATAATAGATAAGGACGAAGTTGCTAAAGTCAAAGCTTTGCCTGCTCTCCAGATACTATTTTGAAGAATAATTTTCAACTCAGATTTACTGACAAATCATGTGTTAAAGACAATTATCTCTTTTTCATCCTCTGTATTTACTTACAACTTTTAAGCTGACTTGACCTTTTCCTTTTCCCACAGAATAAATGAAACACATTTTTCCTATCACTTAGTAAAATAGTTAAGTAATCAGAAATTCAACAGTATGTTTTTTCTGGCAAACGTGGCTGTTGACACAAGGAGCTAAGTTATCATAAGCGCATGGACAGAGCATTATGGGACAAGTTCTCACATCTCTTCTCAGACTCAGGACTCTGCAAGGAGGATTTATAGGTCTATCTCCTGGCTAGCACACTCTGCTTAAGACCACGGGGTTCCAGCCTAATTAAGCCACGTACTGGTGTGGTGACATAGATTTGATGCAGATCCTCATCAGGCAAGGACATGCAGTTGCTTTTTTGGTGAGCAAGTCAGAGTATATCCTTTCTTTACTCCAGGAGCTGAAAATAGAGACTCAGTAAAGTTCAAGTGATGCACACAGACAATATCTAATCTAGAAATCCTGGTACATATTACAGACTCACCCCATTAAAATTTTTGAATAGTTGAATTGGCAGAGCAAGTTAATAACATAAGTGCTTTTCATTACGTAGCTCTGCAGTTTTGATCCTTAATAGGTACCCTTAATCCAGACTTAATATATCTGGGAAAGACAGTCTTGGGACCATATTCCACAGAATTTACAATGATCTTAGGCAAGTTGAATTTTAGCCAAAAGCCCTGCGACAGCACTTTTCTCCATCAAAGATGCTTTTTCTTTTCTATCCCAGCTAGGCTTTGAGGAAGCCAGAATGGAACTTTCAATCAGCACAAGAAACCTCACAGTTCTTCCCCAAAAACCTGAACCTCCTACCCACTCCCCCACTCAGTATCTCAACTGCCCAGTTGCATAGGTTTTGATTGCTAGGAAGTGTTCTATAAAAGGCTTGGTTTCACTTATTTCACAACAGGACAAAAACAGATCTTAAACCTTTCTGACTTTTGTCAAAAATTGCCATTTCAGAGCATCCCACAGTTTTGTGTCCTGCCATGCTTCACATATGACAACCAGCTACTACCATGTCCAGCACATTTGGGATCAGAGCAGAACTGAATGATTAGTAGCACAAAACAGACGGAAACTGTTCAACGCTGATCAGTGAAGAATTCCCGTTACCCTGGGAAGTGTCCTGTGCCAGGCCAGGAGAGAAATTTTTGCCATCCTGCCCCACAGTTAGTCTGCAGGAGAAAAGACCAGAGCAGAATAAAAGTAAGAACCCTTACGCATCCTCATGCCAGCAATGTATGGTCATGAGGTGTGCTGGGAACACGGACTCAGTGGGCTACAGCCAGTTCCTCTGACTTCCTCCAACCGCCTCCATTTCAGACTCCAGTGCATAACAGCAGGACGGCCCTGGGTTGCTTGTCTGACTTGAGCTATACCAAAAGATTTTCCATTGTAAACACAGCAATTTATCTTTCATTTTCAAATTCAGAAATTTCCAATGAAAAGGAGCTCTTAAGGTTTAGTGATATTCCAGATTATGCATCTCAAATATCCTCATGTATAATGAGCTACTCATTGTCTGTTAGTTAAAAAGATATTTGCCATATATTCCACTTAGAATAGTTTAGTAGCTGTGTAATTTACATAATTTTAAATCATATAACCAATAAAGTACTAATTATTGTACTTTTCTGTTATATTTGAATTTGCAATAAAAAGGTCTAAGGCTTTAATTAGTATAAAATCAAGTCATTCAATTGCTATTTTTGAACATGGTATAATTACAATAACAAAATCAAACTACAAAGTACTTTCAATAGGTGGTTAGGATACATTAAAGTAGATCTTTAAGAGCTATGCTGATTTAATTGCAATGAACAGAACTTTTTATTAATATGGACATATTAAGAATCCACATACTGTCTGGAGGGAGAAATCTATTTTATGGTCTCATAGAAGTGTGAAACTTTTGGCTACAGTATCTCAAGCAGTATGTTTTTAAAAGAAATTGATTTGGCCCAGGTCCAGGAAAAGATTTGCTGTCTGAAAGCCTGATTTTGCTTTGCTCAACTCCTGGATATGTAGACCTAGAGCAGAAGCCAGAACTGGTACAAGCAACTAGTCTTTTTGTATGATATATATCCTTGGGCATCTCTTCTTAAAGCTCTCACTTCCAGGGTTAGGCACAGCTTAGCAAAGGATTTTCACAATGACAGTTTTGGTGACAATACTCCCTCTCAACCCTACTTTCCATTTAAGTTTATGTATTTAAAAAGAATTATCAGTGAGCACTCTGCACTAGTTCGTGCCTCAATAGACCTAGGAGAGAAGTCTAGCAGAAAGGTCACTCTCTCGACCAGGCGTATCTCTCAGTACACTTTACACGAGCAGAGAACGCCAGTGAATGATACACAGAGCAGGACCCCCAGAGAGAAGGGTCCCATGATTTGGGCAAACACAGTTCTCCACATCGAACAGAGACTTTTCCTTAGACTGTCGTTGCTGGATTTATACAAGTTGAAGACCATGCCATTTACACTCTGAATTCTGGCATTACCCAGATTTCCAGCCAGCTGATTAATTAGCTTACATTTGTTACTTCTAATTTCTGTCTTTTCACCACTTCGTTGAAATTCTACTATATCTACACATCAAAATCATACAAAATAGCTGTGCCTCTCTTTCTGTAGATAAACACTGTTACATTTGGTTGGTAACAAAGATGTTAGCCTGTGCAGCAATAGCTATAGCTGGTTTTCCTTAGACTAGTGAAACGAATCACGCCCCAAACATGTTTAAAGTCTCAAAGGGAAGGCAGGAAGGTTATTTACACAGCAACAATCTAACAGTTCAGTCGATTTTGTTTATTTTGTTTTTTAAGTAAGAAGGGTTTATTAGTACCGCACTGACACAGGTATTTTTATTCATTTGTAAGCCACTTCTCAGCAGTAGCAATTAATGCTATTGCATATGCAATCTGCTGTGAAGTACATTCTGAAATGGTTTCTAAAAACACTCTAGCTAATTTTCCTAGCAAAATCTTGGAACAGCCCTGCCAAAACATCCAGACATAAAGCCATCTTGTTCAGACAGGTCTTAAATATTTGTCCCCTCACTCTGAAGTATTCCTTTCAGCCACGTCATTACACTTGGATTGTGCAGATGAACACAGATTGCAGTGCTGTTTACAATTCCATAACTGTAATGATGTAATTCTAATTTAGAAGAAGATATTCATCTGTAAATTGCATTGCTTTTCTTGTTAGCAAGCCTTATCCTAGTCCAATGGCCGATTATAAAATAGTAGCATAGGCTGAAATTAAGCTCCATTGTCAACTGCAGATTCATTTACCTAGGCAAAATGTACAGCCAGGACTGACGAGTTTGTTTATTTTCCAAATTTTCTTCTGTAACACAGAAGGGAACACAAAGTGTGCATTGCCTATGCATCCAAGCATCTGAATGACCACAAACACTTAACTTCCTAATGAGAACTTTGCTCTCAGTTGTAAAAGACCAAAACTACAAATATTATGAACCATGGCAAGAGATTAAGAGAAAAGCACCACTAATGTCCCTAGTCTGGTCCCATGCAATAGCAGAGAATTTATTAGGCAAATACCCAGCTATCCCAAGTGGTCTACTGTCATTAATAGGGCTAGTCATAGCAGTTTTAATGAGCTTAAGCAGATCTTTAAGAGCTTAAGATACAAAATCAGGTCATATTCAAACTGTTCAAAACAGCAATAGTCTGATTTTTCAGTTTGTTTATTTGACAAACTTTATGTCATATATAAAGTACTCACACATAGCAGAGGACAAAATGTATGCAGATGACAGGAGACCAGATAGACCGACAACTGATAAGCTGATGTTCTCTGAT
The DNA here is from genome assembly GCA_008921705.1 of Burhinus oedicnemus. Classification (NCBI taxonomy): domain Eukaryota; kingdom Metazoa; phylum Chordata; class Aves; order Charadriiformes; family Burhinidae; genus Burhinus; species Burhinus oedicnemus. Next base: position 508,362 of record VFFE01009084.1, on the reverse strand, counting down.
GCAACTCAGCCTCATCTTTGGAGGCTATGCCTCACAAGAAATGTTGCATGTGCCTTTTCTGAGCGATTCTGCTGTGCCCCTGAGGCTTAAGGAGATAAATCACAAATTATGAGGGCCTAAATGTTATCTTAATAGGGGCCAAACAAGTACAGACTGAATGGTATTGTATCATGCCAATTTCCACATAATTAGCCTCCTAAAAATAAAAGCTCTTTTTTGCTCTGTACTACATATTCTCCTTTTCAAGGGGTACAAAGGAAGTTTAATCATCCTAAAGGCTGAAGAGGCTGAGAGTAAATATTCTCAGGCACTGAAGAGCCCTCTGTGGAGAAACACCACAGAGCTGACTAACCTCTGCAGAGCACAGGGGCATCTCTTCAATAATGCAGCACAATTAATACTCACCATTCTTAACCTCAATAATCTGACAAGGGAAACTAACACCTTTAACCTTCCTGGCTTCTTTTTTTCGTCTCTTCATCTCTCCTAGAGAATTTGCGCTCCTTACTGCAAAATAATGCCAGTACCTCATCCAAGCTGCACAGCAACAGTTTCTCAGAGAGAGAAAAAAGGAATTCTCTTTTAAGTTATTGAAGAGCCAAGGTCAAAAAGGTCCAGGGGGGGAGGGCACACGGAGAAAGAACGAAAGAAATCTCCAAGGCAGATATCCATTGGTCACAAGGCATCTTCTTTATAGAGAAGACAATTCTGGTAATTACTGACACTCTTGTTTCTCTACAAGTTGCAGACATACCACTCTAACTACTAAAGTAGACATTTTCATTAGACTTCTCTGACAGCTCCAAAGAGAATTTGCCACATAATGTACAGAACACATTTGCTTGAGAAAGAGGGAAGGTGGCAGCAATCAAGGGCACATGTGATCCTTTTTCAAAAGCTGCCTAGTCTTAGGGATGGATAGTACCACCAAGAACTTCTTCAGTCTCCCAGCTGTTTGGGCAGCAAAGTCCAGAAGTATGAAACACAGCCTCCATGATCTTTAAAGAGTCATTCTGAGATGAATACAGAAAATTTTGTCTTCATTTTTTTCACAGCTGTACTTACAGCTAAGGCAATCCTTTGCAAGAAGGTCTCTTTTCTGACCTGCACTGATGCATTCAAGGGCATTCTGGGAATTTAACATCAGTCCATGGTCTGTAGGCACAGAAGACACCCCACCCACAAAACCACAGTGAGAAAGAAAGCTTTGTGACACATAGCAGCAACCTGGATCTCATTAAGACAAATGAGAATTTTTGTTTAATTAAGTTTGAGATACCGACTATTTAGGTGGCATGTGAGACTATGGAGATACGTTGTAATCACTTTCTCTCTCTCTCCCCCTCAACTTGGCACTCTAGCTTAATAGTTCAGCAAAACCAATGCATCACTCTCCTAGTCAGAGTTTCTAAGTAAACAAAGTCTATTGGGTTTCACATAGCTCTTCTTACGCTGACTTGTAACTTGCATGCCTGGACATTCTCAAATAAAGTCTCACCTGCCTTTCTCAAATCCAATTTTAGTCTGTATCGTGGCTGTCCGTCTGTAAAAGACATAAGAGGTTCAGCTCAGCACTACAGAACTATCAATATGTAAGAAAGAACTTAAAGGGGAAATGCAAAACTAAGAACACAAGAACATTTGATGAAGAAAAATCAGTAAGAGGTTAGGATCCCAAAAACCACATCATATGCTCTCCAGAAATAGAGGAGTGTTTGCACTGTAGTTACGCTGTCCAGAACAAGCATATCTTTCTGCCACCTATTCATTTGTGCATAAGCACACATTTTTAGTCTAAAAGCAAAACTCCAATACATGGCAAAAAATATATTTCCTTTCTGTTTAGACCAGAAATACTTTCAGCTTCTCACACTTTACCTCCCTTTGATTATCTGAGCTTTAGATTATTTTTCCTCAAACCTTCGCATACTTTTTACCAAGTGGAGTACCATATTGTTAACTTATGTCTTTACTAACACGCTTTATCCTTCTCCTACTTTCAGTGATGCATGCAATCTTAAATTTGATACTATCTGTTAATGTCATTAGCATGTGCTTACACCCACTCTGAGGTAATTAGTGAAGACAATTTACTGAAAACATTAAGATACCAGGAACATACACATCAATGATTGAGGGGAAAGAAGTCCAAGTCTGCTCCAGGGCTATGTTTCATCACAATAATTATTATTGTAACTCTTACAACATCTCTTCTTATCCTAATAGGGAAGTTAAATAAGAACAGAACTAATTTTATGCATCTTATAAATGCCTAGCTGTGGAGAAATCAGTTCTTACCTTTATTCCCAATCTCTGAGGAAGTTTTTGGTCTGAGTATTCAGATCTCCATCAGATATCCATCCTAATTTAAATTAATCAAGGAAATATCACTTTATGAGATGCTTTATCAAGTGCTGCACTAAAATCCAAATACTATAATAGCTACAATATATCACTCCTTGCCTTACCTTCAGCTTCTCTTTTTATGGTTTTATCTAGGAGTATAACCTAGTTTGACTGGCAATGTTAGCTCTTTATAAAGAGACACTGATTGTCACTAATAGCTCCATTATCCTCTGGAACAGACTTGTTTATGAAATGCCCCTATGTTAGGGAAAGACTGCATCTCACTGTGGGTGTGTGCAGTGCTAGGATAGGATTTGCACTGGTGCACAGTATCACAGACTAATATACCACAGAATATGGCTTCCGGGACTCACCTGGTCCAGTACCTCACTCAAAAGGCCAGTGAGATCAATTCACTCATGGCCTCGTCGAGGAAATTTTTAAAATTCTAAAGAGTGGAGGCTGCACAACCTCTCTGCGCCCTTGTTCCAGTGTTTTGACCACTCTTGGTTGTGGGTTTGGGTTTGTTTGTTATTTGTTTGTGGGTTTGTTTTTGTTTTTTTTAAAAAAAAACAACCCACAAAGAAACACAACCAAAAAAACCAACAACAAAAAACACAACAACCACCTCCTACTATCTAATTGGATTTTCCTATGTTGTCTCTTAAGTCCATTGCCCCTTGTCCTATTACTGCATATCCACAAAAAGTTTCTGGTTCTGTCTTCTCCATACCCTCCCCATAAGGTAGCTAGCTGAAGACAGCCCTAAGGTTTCACCTTTGCCCTCTTTTCTCAAGGCTGAACCAACCCAGGTCTCAGACTCTCCCCGTATGCCGTAATCTCCAGATCTCTGACCAGGTTGGTGGCCTGCACTGGACTTGCTCCAGTTCAATGTCTCTCTTGTATTGGGGAGCCCCAAACTGCAAGGACTACTGCAAATGTAGTCTCACAAGTGCCAGGAGAGAATAATCATTTTCCTCAACTTGCTACCTGCACTCTTGTAGCCCATGGGGTGGCTAGTCTCCTTTAACCCTTGCCTGCTGCATGTTCAGCTCCCCGTCCACCAGGCCCCAAGGCGTCACACATGATCTGGAAGACGATGGGGTTTCCCTTGTTTTGGCCAAAAAGCAAACATTACCTACCTACAATCAGCTTCCACAGGGTTACGTGGGGTCAGGTCCAGCACAGCTATTTCTCTGCTACTACTGGCCTACCATTCACTGCTGAAGACATTCCCAGCTATCCTTTACCTCGAACACAATTAGAATAAAGTGGAACACCTACCGAATTAACATTTTGTTAGCACATAGACATAGGACGTCTAAACACCACCAATTTCTAGACCATGCAGGTCAGAGTCAAGCAAAGGTTTTGTATGTTCAGAGGAAAAACTGTTCCTTTCTCTTGTTTCCTCTTACCTGCACAGCAGTCTCTCCTACCTCACGTTCCCTCTTTCTGGAATTAACTTACACTCTGCTTTAGCTTCAGGTTTTACTCATCATATTGGTTTTTAATTTATTTTTTTTTTAAAAGCAGCTATTTCTGCCTGGTGAGCACAGATGAAGAAGGTAACTAGGCCATTTACTAACCCTTCCCAGATTTTGCAGTTGTGGGAGACGAATAGAGTCAATTACTAGTAGGTCAGTCAGGGGGAACTACCAACATACTATTCATGCATCCATTTGGTGTTTCAGAAGAATTACAAAGAATTAGAGCCTGTAAACACAGCTAGACTGAACACAGTTTCTCTTCCTCTCTGCTTGGAAAGATTTTTTTTTTTAAAGAACTATTTACTACTAGTAACAGTCTAATTTCTAAATCACCACTAAATATTTTAAATATTAGCTTATTCCTAATTTCTGTTCCTATTGCTTTTATAATACCTTATATATTATAACAAAAACCATGAAGACTATCAGCAGATATCTCCTTTCCTTTTTGACTTTTCATGAGCCAAACAGTTTTAAAAAGGGTTTTCTACACATAAAAAAAAACCCCTCACACACCTTAAAAGACAATGGGAGCCACTTGGCCTGCACACAACTGTTTTGTGGTTCGTTGGAAAGAACACATGAATTAATTTCCAATGGCATAATGTTCACGCTCCCAGCCCAAAAGAGGTCTGAGATATGGTACTTTAAAACTGTGATATTTTTGGAAGGAAATGTTGTGTTGAGTTACCTCTAAAGGTAAGCATTTCTTTTCTGATGCTCAGTAACTTCATGTTCATGGTGACTAAAGAGCCTAGCTTTCATGGAGTGGTCCCAGAGCTATATACTTTTGTCCCCAATATCTGACTATTTCTAAAAAAGCTTTTCACACATAGCATATATAGAATACATGATGTGTGATGTGACAGAAAGCTTTTACGGTTACTTGCCGGGCTTTATTTGCCCAAATCCTTTGGGCCTTTACCCACTTTTAGGTATGTAATAAGACTATTCCCAAGGTTATACTGAACAAACCTTTAATCAGGAAACCTTTGACATCAATGGGACTACAATCACTTAGGCCAGCCACAAATTTCCCATGATACAAGAAAAAGTGGTGAATACAGTACAGCTCTATTTTTACATTCAGTCACAATTTTTGAGTAGTTTTTTTTAATTTTAGCTGTTGAATTAGTCCCAGTTTGTATGCCTAGAGAAAAACACAAATACAGTTGTCATTCTAAAAATAATAAATGTATCAGTTGCACATATAAGGTGATGGTACTAACTGCACTCCTTTAGAAGAAATAGATGAAGCTACCCTTTTAACAGGATATCTGCACCAAAAATACTACTGTATAAGGGAAGCATCTTCCATTCCAAATCCGTAATTCAAGAGTTTTAGTATTAGAGTACATACACTTTTTATTTGACACTGCTGTTACTAACTTTCCTTTTATCAGACCAAATATTCATACTTCAGCGTACCACCCATTTAGTGCAGCTAACAAGACTCCATTTGTTTTGTCTCACATGACAGCAGTAAAAATTTCTGTAAATCTTGCTGACCTGTTTGAGGAGTGAAGAAAAATATAATACATGCCTGAAAGTAGTATCAATTTACATCTGATCCAATAAATTCCTTTTTTATTTTTCATCACATCCCTAACCTTTTGTGTTAACTATGCAAGTTCTGTTCTTCAGGTCAGGAAGATTATATTTACTTGCTTCTTTTGGGAATTTCTATCAAAATTCTACCTGCTACCTTAAAAAAAATTTCCTACCACAAGAACCATATATCTATTTATGTAGTTAAAATGTAATTTTCCAAATGGTTCAAGCCATAAGTACTTTTCAAAAGTGTTATCCACTAAGAGTATATTAAAATGCCATTTTGTGCAATATGACAAATGTGTGTAACAAATGGTGAGCAGTGAAAAGGAAGTAAAAATATCTCATTTTCTCTTGAAATTACAATAGACTTAACTCAAACATTGTGCTTTTTCTACCTGTCAGTGCACTCAATTTGAGTAAATTCAGTTTAATACCCAAAATCTCTCTATAACCCCAGTTATGGTGAGAAGATTCTTAATCAGATTTAGCCTACACGCAAATCTCTATCCATTTCCTTTTTCTAAAGAAAACCAACCATTTGTCAGTCCTTTTTTACATTTAAAACACAGCTCCTAAATTCATTGAGCAATCTTTCTAGCCAGACCAGACACAGAATTGCTTCAAAAGCAGGCAGAGCCTCCTGTCCTCCTCATCAAGCTGTGCCAATGAAGCCTTTAGAGCGAGAGCTCCCACCATGCTGTGCAGGCAGGCTATGGGAAACATGCAGGCAATGCACCCTGCAAAGAACATCAGGCAATTTACACGGTTCATAGAAATAAAGAAGTAAAAAGTGAGCTATACACAAAAGTAGCTAATAATATTGTCGGAGGAATGGCAGGTTTTGGCAAAGGCCTCTCTTCTACTACACTACAGATTTTTTTTCCCCGACTCAGGCAGGCACCATCAATGGGTGACTTCCATCAAACTTCTGTTTTCTAGAGTTTCTGCTTCTAACAGCTTTACCATTGCCCTATATATGCTCTCAGATAGGCTGTTTTTTCACTCCCTTCCAAAACGTTGATACCCAACTTCAAGAATGCAAAAGGGCTAACTTTTGCTCCATTTTAGGTTGGCTTTATTGAAAGATTATTCTTCAATTCAGGAAGGAGTTCTGTTGAGCTGTTTTAATCAGCACAGACACTTCAAGAGCAAGTGTCAAGCTGACAGAATTGCCTGTAGCACTAGGTAAATTAAGGGTGGAATGCACCACTTCAGATCACAGTTCCACTATAAATTCCCAGCTGGGCTGGCATCCTCTCTAAAATAATATTAGAAGACAGAGACAGCAAAGACTGTAACTTCAGCTCCTTCCATCTTCATTATAAAGGCCTCTCATAATACATTTTTTTGACATCCTGGTAAGCTTCACTCTGCTCCCCTGGCTGTTTCACACTCCATTATAGCTTTGCTGTAACACCTTCTGATCACAGCCTAGATATTTAAAGGATTGTGTTGCTCTTTTTAGTTCTGAAAGGCAAGCTTGACCTAATCATGCACTGCCCCTCCAATTAGCAAAAAGCATCAGATGAAGACATTTCTCAGTGAATTTTTATGCCTTGCATTATACAGTTGATAGAAAAGATCATTCAGCCACTTACTCGCTTAAACCTAAAAAGGTGTTTTGTGGGTTTTTTTTTTTTCCTCTTCCACACCATTAACTGGAAAATTCAAAGAGCAAACTCACAATAAGTCAGATCATGAGCTTCAAAATGTTAACGTGCTCTTTTTCATCACAGGATTTCTCATCTGTTTTGCAGGCGAAAGATTACAACACTCAATAAGAGACAAAGGGATGAACAAGAAGATAAAAGACAACATCACTGCAGCCTCCTGGTCTTATACCTTGATCTGCTTTAACATGAATCTTAGGATCACAGATTTCAAGACTCAGCTGAGGAACTGGGTAGTACATCATAGCAAACAAAATATGATCTCAAGCAACCTCCCTCAAGCGGAAATCTTATGCCAAGAGCAGATTACCTGAAGTGGAAAATTATTAGAAAGACTAAACCTAGCTCTCAGCATTGGTGTTAGAGAAAGACCAGTAAAACAGAACATAGCTTAAGAAGGCAATTACTGGACAACGTTCAGTATCACTGAGTTTCTGTGTTTTCCCTAGCAGCCTACATTTAAAAATAGACAACATAAGCAGAAACTCTAGACCCAGACTAGGTCTCCTAACTTTTCTGCAGGCTCAGTCAACAGTCTGGAAGCTAGCACTGAAATACTGGAGCTGCATAAGCCTGCTGTTGGATGTATTATGGTCAAGAGTGAAGTGTAAGCTGCAGACTAAGAAAGAAGTGCAAACCTGGACCCAAATACAAATCTTCATTGGCTACGTCTGTATTACTGAGAAATTCAGCACAACGGAAGCAAATCAGTAGATGGATGCAGTCAGTGCTCAGACCCCTCCTTCAACACTTGTTTGAGGACCCCAGGGGCAAAGTAGTCCATGCAGTGGTTCAGCACCTAAGCTCTCAATTAAGCGTAGGGGAGCACGTGGATTACTCTCAGAGGGGAACAACTGGGACAACTACTTTGACCAGCATGTACCAAAACCACTCTGCACATCAGACCAACATGCTGGGAACAGAGATCAACACAGATTTGTTTAAAAAAAAAAAAAAATTACAGAATTTGTAAAAGCTCAGTTTTTTGAAAATAATAGAGAGCTTACCTTCGTTTCTTTAAATGCTTCCCCTTGTTCAGATTAATTCTCATGAGGAAGACTGTTCTGCTTTCCAGGACAGTTGTCAGAGGCAGGACACAGGTTCATGCATTAACATCCTATGTCCACCTGACACAAGCCCCTCTCACGTCCTCCTCGTAAATCATTAAACAATGTTGAAGCAAAGACCCAGTCAGACATGACTGAAATTAATTTCATGAAATTATTTTCATGAAACTATTTGGATTTTGTTTTCCTTTGGAGCTTTAGAGAAATGGGCAAAATACCTTCACAGTGAATAGCCAAGACACACATTTTAATTTTGAGATCATAACCATGCAGAAATGCTTGAATTTCAATATCTACACTTTGTGAGGCTAATTTCTCAGGGTAGTATTTTTGATGGCAGGCAACTACATATCACTGACTTTCAATGGGGCCTGAACATTCGAAGCTTTTAAAAGCCTACTTTTGAAATCCATATTGTTAAACTAACTTACTTGAAGTTAGTCATTTCTAGCAGAATCCCATTATTCTCAACTTAGTTGCTCAGCAGTGCACAAAGCTGCTGTTACAAGGTCAGATTTGGTTTAAAGACAAGTCTGGACAGAGCTTTGTAGGAATTCATACACTTTACCACTGCCAGACTTTTCTTTGTCCTTAACCTCACTTTCCAAGTCCTCTCTCCAATAAGCAGTCAGGCATTTTAGACCAACCTCCACAGAACGGCATGTCTATGTATGTCTTCAAGCAATTGAACTCAAGCCTAAGGCTCAAGTATGGTGAATCTCTGCCCAAATCTTTTACTGCAGCATACAGCAGTTCTATTCAGGCATGACATGACATCCCAGTGCTAACAATTCACTTACCTCCTTCTATCTCCACAGTAAACTGCTGATGAGTTTTCCTAGTTTTCCTTTGAAAACAGAAGTCAAACATACAAACATATGAAGTATCATTTAAAATCAAGCCCTTGGAAAAACTAACCTGCAACTCCATTGTAGAAAGTGAGTCACGAACACAACACTTTCACTCACTACAGGTTTTGTCCTCGGGTTTTGGAGCAGGAGGGATGAGGTTTGCCTCTAAGCACTTAACCCATTGCTTGTGAGAAATGAAATGATAGTCATCACATCTTTAATCAGCTTTCTTGTGAATGAAAGCGTGATTAGGAGATACAACTCCCTGGCTGCTCCTTGTTTTCTGTGTCAGCAAGGTGTTACATGACATGTCAGGTCCCTATGGCTGAGTAACTATTCCAATAGCCTCCAAAGAGGCTAGAGCTCAAGCACTGGATTTCCACGCTCAGATGACACGTAGTTTTAAGGAGGTTTAAACCACATTCTACAGGGTAAGCATAGCAAGTAGCTATGGCAGAAAGTAATACCCACCAGGGGCCAAGTCCTGAGCCCACCTTATGTTCCATCATGGCTGCGCAGCTTTACTGCTCTGACATCTGCTGGATGGGACAGCTCTGCCTGCCATTTACTTGTCTGTTCTCACTCTCCAGTATTATTTGACTTTTTCTTAGCTGCCTTTTCTCCAAGGCATGCATGTACCCAATCTTCTCTTCCAGCTGCCAGTCCCCATCTCCTTTTGCAAGCCTATCTACATCAACCTGCTTTCTAGCTTCCAGCTGACTTTATCTTTAGTGTGACGTGTCTTCTACTTGTCAAAATCTCTTCCTCAGATCCCAGACAGCTAACCACATCCATCACATCTAATTCCTGTAACAACCATGGCATTCAGCTTCCCCTTTGGAAGCTATGCACTGGCTTCAATTAATGTACAATGATAAAGTTACAAAATTTGACACCAAAGATACTGACTGCATGCTACAACAATTGCAAACCCATGAAAATAATCAACCACTGATGAAATGTATTTACACACTAGGGAATCCATGCAACTGGCAGCTTGGAGAACAGCATGACAGTTTTTCTGTGGTTGTCTCCCTTAGAAGCAGCTCAGTGCAATGCGTTCGAGTACCCTACAGACAGGATTACTGATGTGCAACTGCACCTGGCTGCTGCTTACCTGTCAACTTACTCATAGACGTTATGAGATCTAAATTTCTATTAGCATAAGTTTCCCACTAATGCACACTTCTGTTCTTTTCATGCTGCCTTCCTACTCTCTTGTAGCAAGTAAATAGGCCAGGTTTATTTTTTATTTTCTGTGGGTGCTTTACAACTATGGTTAAGTTGGCTAAGCTCTTGTGAGGATGAACATATAACAGGCACATATATGGTTCTGACAATATGTCAGCAGACAGCATTTTTGTAATAACATTTTGGAGAGGTTAGTCTTGCTACTTTAGGAACAAGGTTATTTTCAAAATTTCCATGAATAGAACGTTCCAGACCCATTTTCCTTCTGTGATACATGAAAACAAAATGGAACTACAAAAATTTTGGTTGTAGTCAGTTTAGTATGAAGACGGTATTGTGAATAGCTCACCAATAGCATAAACTTTTCAAATCTAAAAGATAACCTGTTACTCCAGACACAACACTGAGTATCGCCTTCTTTCTTACTCTTGTTAAAACTTCAGCTGTGAAGCATTCATAAATACTTTTTAACTTTTATACACAAAACTGGTGAAACAGAAACTTAGGACTTGATCCAGACACCACTTGCTGCAGTGAAGGCTCAGTTGCATTCTTTGTTAAAACTAGACTTAAGCGCATACTGAAGATATCTATTGGCTAGACCACATATTCACATTTAGCATCCACTAAAGCTGGAGTAATTTCTTTTTCTGATCACATAAATTTGAACAAAGAAGAAAAACATGCCTTTCAAGTTTTGGTACATATAACCCTATGTCCTAGGACCTTTGGGATAACAACAGTTTTTCTAATATCTTCTTGCATGCTGTCTTTATCCTTTCTTAGCATCAGGAAGGCTGCTGTAGTCCTATTAAGATGCATTCAGAGCAAGTTTGAGTTCATAGAAGACTGACAGGGAAAGGGGAAAAAGCTAATATAGTCTCTGAAATGGAGGAAAAAAGACCCAGCATGATCTGTGAACTCCTAACCAACAATCTCAGCTGTGACTAAAGAAATTAAAGAAATAAAATGCAGCTGTTTGCACTGCCTAAGCACAAGCCTGAAGCAGGAGTGGTGTGGACAGTCCACAGTCCCACAGTCAGGCCAGGTTGAAAGAAACAGTGTCTCAGGGACAGCCTTGAGCAGCACAATTCCAATTTCTCTTCTTATCTCACTGGGCTATGTAACAGAGTAAGCAGTGCACAGCTCGCCCTCACCAGTATCCCTATACCCCAATGCAGGTAATGGCATCATGAGAGTACAGAGGAAGACCTTTATTTTTGCTTGACTCATTCTTACTCAAAATCCAGCTCTTTCTGTTACCACACACAGAAGAAGTTTTGAAGATTCTTTAGCATTAAAGATGTTCAATTATATTTTTCCCAATTAACATTTTAGTTCTCACAAGGCTTTGATGTATTTGATATTTGCCAATCAGCAGCTTAAATAACAGAGAACCAATGCTTTGTTGAATAGATACTGCACTGCATCATGGAAATGATATTGAAATTCATCCATGTTGTTTGTTCTTTCAAATATGCAACCTCACAGTTACAGAACCAACCTTTGCTTTCATCCAAACGAAAAGGAGAGTCTCCAAGTCTTTCTGTATTCTGATTAAGTCTTCTGAATTAAATAGCAAGAATGAATGACAACACAGAAAGATGATGATGGAAGCAATGAGGCAGTAAAGTAACTGCCTTTGTCAGATTTTTGTTAAGATGTATTTATTCTAGAACACTTATTGTGGCATGCGCACCTAAGCATTCAAAGCAATTCTTCTGAAGGATTAAACAGAGAGTGCATATCTCCACAATTACTAGGCCAAAAAGTGACTTAAGTATAGATTTCCCTTAATTTCTTTCTAATGCTGGCTGAAAGAGATGGTGAATGATTTCTTGAGTTTGTGTGCTAGAGGAAAGAGAACGGAGCAGGACTGAAGGGAAGTAACACATAATGTCACTGGAGAGTAACCTGGCCAGAGGCATGTGCTGCATTTTAAATGGTGCAGCTAAGCACCTCCACTGGCATGCAGTTGTTTGGCACTAATGAAGTGTTTTGGTCAGGTATGTGAAGCTATGAAACTAAATCGTCTTGAAATCGTTACATCCCCAGACTATGTGCACATCCTCAGTTCACCAGCCATTTTGTTTTCAGAGTGCTTCTTATGATGCAAAACCAGAGGTGTGCATAACCTTCTTTTAACTGTCTCCTCTCACAGAGATTTGCTTTCCCACTTCCTCCTCCTCCTTTTTTCTTAATCTAAGATTAATGCAATTTAGAGCCCAGGTTGGTAGCTGTCTTTTGCACATCTTGTAGATGCTCTTTGTATATGTGGAAACATAACAGTAAGGCCACAAGCTAGCAGGAACCTAAAAGTTCATAAATCTAAAGCCATAGAACCTAACTCCTCCTCACCGCAAGCCTCACACTGCTCAGCTGATGATACCTACATGCTCAGGAAAGTAAAGTAGTGATAGGCATGCATAAACTAAAAGAGGGAACTTAATTCCATCATCTCATGCATCCAGTGAAAAGCCATAGCTTTGAATATAAGTGGTCTTACCTTCTCCCACAGAGGCTACCCCTGCATTCCTCCGCTACCAAAGCCTTGCCACATACACCCAATACAGGGTTCAAAAGTGGCCTAGAGGCAAATGACACCAAATATTTTAAATGTGCTGTAATGATACATTTCCCAGCGAACCTTTTCACTGTGTTTGCTAATTATTGCTAATGAGCTCATTAAAGAGGGCACAGAAGTCCTACGAATGCAAAAGGAAAGACATTCAATGTAACAGATTAAAAAATGGCAGAAAAAATTATCAGATCCTGCATATACTGCTAATTTTAAAGGATAAAGGTCAACATAAATTCACCTGGAAGCACGAGTTTGTAGAAGTCACCACCAACACCTAAAAAAATAACCATGCCAAGGCACAGATTATATTCTATCGATCTTCTCTCTTGCATGATAAGCAAGCATCAAGACAACAAGTTTAACACTTGTAAGAAGAACACAGCTGTATGCCATACAAAATAGTACCTACAGAAAGGAAAGTCAATGTTCATTCAGCTTCAGAGAGTCCCCAATTCTAGTGCAGGAGAATGAACATTTTCTGATGGTTGGAGAACTGCATGGTTAGATACTGCTACTTTTCTTTCTTTTTTCCAATAAAGGAACAACAGAGGGAAAAAAAAAAAAAAAGAGTGCTGAAAGAAAACAAAATATGCAGCATAATACAGCTATTTTTAGGACAGAATTTTTGTCACACAATATTATCTAGAAGCCTGTGACTGTTCTTTCTCTCTAGAAATAGTTTCTGTCCTGTCTGTATGAAACTCTTGAGGAAGAATTTAAGCAAGCTGTATGACTGTCACTGCAAGGAGACAGAGTCCTCAAAAATATTCTTTGTTAACATGGGTAAAGCATTAATTCTTTCAAACACCTCCCACAACACTAGTTGCACTCATACACTCACTGATGAAATGCTGCTCCAAGGCACAATGCAGCTGTATATAAGGGGGCAGCAATGACAGGTTTTGTCCCATAGTTAGGTTAAGGCCCACCATCCCCTTCCTGCTCCAAGGGGATCTGCATGGACCATTCTAGCTCCTTGTTGGTAGAACACAAGCACTGAAAGCATTTGGCTATCCAGATTCATGAAAGAATATTTTGATTATAACAAGAACAGTTAAACAGTAAGAAAATAGAATAGACTAGGCTATTTCAGTTGGAAAGGACTTACAAAGATCATCCAGCCCAACCACCTGACCAATTCAGAGCTGACCAAGTTAAAGCATGTTATTAAAGGCATTGTCCAAATGCCTCTTAAACACTGACAGCCCTGGGGCATCAACCACCTGTCTACGGAGCCTGTTCCAGTGTTTGACCACCTTCTTGGTAAAGAAATGTTTCCTAATGTCCAGTCTATAACCTCCTTTGGCGCAGCTTTGAACCATTCCTATGCATCCTTTCACTGGATACCAGGGAGAAGAGTTCAGCAGCTCCCTCTCCACTTCCCCTCCTCAGGAAGCTGTAGGGAGCAATAACGTCACCCCTCAGCCTCCTTTTCTCCAAACCAGCCAAGCCCAAAGTCCTTAGCTGCTCCTCATAGGACATTCCTCCCAACCCTTTCAAGTTTTGTTGCCCTCCTCTGGACACGTGGAAAAAAGCCCATGGGATTGCCATGTGGTTAGACTTAATGATCTCAAACATGCTCATATACCCTTTAAAAAATTCTCTTAAACTGGCAAAGCTCTGGAACAGAGCAACTTTCAACTTTTAGACTCTTGTTCTGGAAAGCATAAATCAAAAACTTACTTTGGAATTATAGCATTACACTGATTTTATCAGAGTTGCACAAATTAAACCAGTACAGTTTGCTGAAAAGTTTCCCTTCTCACAGAGCTCTCGTTCTACTGAAAGCTCATTTTGTATCCATCATGAAAGGTTTTTTTACATCTATCCTCCGGTTATACTAAATCTTCCTTTCAAGGTCAATTTGCTTTCCCAACAATAACTAATTTGGCATTGCAATGTCATAGTGAGGTAGGCAAAATCATCATCTCCATACTGCATATTAGGACACAGAAGCACAAAGCAACTTTTCCACGTTCACATAGGGAGTCATCAGGGAACACAAACCACACCTCCTAGCTCCATTACCTGCAAGACCACACTTAATCCATTTTACAGTCAAGAATACTACTGTATTCATGTCCACCCATGAAACATATTTAATTATTATAGTATTTTTAATAATCTGATTTTTCTTTGTTGATCTCTATCACTTAACTTCTAATCTTATTACTGTCAAGTAGGATTTTTTTTTTTTAGTTAAAGATGTTCCATGATCAAAGTATTTTTATTGATTTGATTCTTTAATGTCTAAAAGGACCCAAGTACCTGTCCTGACTTCTATTTTCATATTTGGGAACTGTAAGATTTCTATCCTATTCTTCACGTCCAATAGTGTTAATGAATGCTGTGATCTTTCTTTCAGGAGGAAAGACTAATAGAATCAACTTAATGATCTGTTTTTTATGAAAATTTTGGTAGCTTCATACTTTATGTCTCAAAATTTGAGAGGGCTGAAGGGTTCAAAGGTTGCTAGGTGGGGTTCACATCTACGTGCCTACAAAGAGTAGAGTCATAAACTCCTTTGCTTTAGAAAACCTAACAACAGAACAGGTTTTCAATGAAGTTACTCCTCTGTCCACCACAGTATTTTCTCCAGTACCGGCACTAGTGTTTGTTCATTTTTACAAATGTCCAAGGTCTAAGTTCCTAAATATATGCAAACTTTCCCTTTCCACTCTTCTTAAAGGAAGGGAATTGTCTCCTCTTCCCCAATTTTTGGCTCGACTATCCTAAATGGACTTGTATCTTCGCAAAGAGTTTGTTGACTCTTCTTAAGAAACAGTTAAGCATTAATTGTCCAGACTTTCCATACCAAACACTAGAAATCCACAGGAGCAACATCACTTCTTCAGTTATTATTTGAAAGTACTTAAAAGAGATGGGGGGTGAAAGGAGAGAGAAAAATAAAAAAAACCACACCACAACAAATCCCTTAAAAATACAACTAAAACAACTCAGTGCCCATTTCCCTGAAACTACTCTAAGACAGTTAATAACTCATACGCATAACTACTTTAAATTGAAACCTGCCAAAAAGGAAGCAGATTTAGCCCAGAAAAAGCCTTCCCTTTCTCTTTTGTACCATTAGTTCATTTTTCACATCTTAAAAGCAACAGTTCCACGTTCCTGGGAAAGGCAGGAGAAAAAGCAATGGCAGAGGAACTACTGATGTTTGCAGTGCCCTTATGATTTTGATGTTGAGAGAGTAACTGTCTATGTATGTATATTAGGACCACACTACAAACATCATAAGGATAGAGCTTCCATGTAAGTTTCCCAGGTACATCCTATTTTCCCACTGAAAAATCTGTCCTGTGTCGATAGTCAGAGCCAGGCACCAACTATCCTAAAACTATGATGCTGCCAACAGTGCACAAGCTGTAGAGCTTTTGGACACACACATTATAGTCTTCTCCCCATCACTAGATGGTCATAGAATACACAAAGAAAAGGAGACGTATGCTTAGGGGAAGTATCTATTGGACTAATCATGCACGCTATTCCCAATGGTTCTGCACAAGCAGAGGGAATCAGATGCTTCCAGGACACATGAGACTTACTGAACACACAGTGTTTCTGTAGGTACCCTGTAAGGTCCCTGAATCACTTATAAAGTTGTTACATTTATTGTGCATCTGTGAAGCAAGTGTGCAGCAAAGACACAAAACTTCTGACAGTCACAGTACATGTTGGAGTTAGTGTCCATACACTACATAAGGCATGCACATACATTTCTGTCTGAAAAATGCAGCTAGCTGGATAGGATTTTTCATTGAAAGGGATAAGGGTAAGAATGGTTTAGAGGAGAGAACATATTGGCTCCATAAATTGGGGTGGGGGGTGGGGGGGAAGGAAACTGATGGCGATAGATAACATTTATATCAAATTATTATTTTAGTTTTATTTCTTTGTTAAACTATTCTAATAATTTTACTGGGGTTTTGCCTTGAGAAGATGATAAACAACATTTGCAATACTTACAGTGTGCTCTGACAGTGTCATGCAGTTGTATTAGAACGGTGTAAGGTATTGCTCCTCATCTGATACACAAAAGCCTATTCTGCAAATGGGTACTTTGTAGGTGAGAGGACAGCATTCTTCTTGAACAGTCCAAATGTGGTAACTGGCAGATGTCTGTCTTCCTAAGTCACCCTTTGCCCTGTATGTTTTTATTTCCTTGGCTCTTATTCATCTTACATCATATGGCTGTCTTCCCCCTTCCCCATCATCTTTAAATTCTGTTTTGAGAAAACATAAACATGGGTCACAGCCTAAGAATTCAGATCCCAAATATTCCAGATTTCTGGGACAGTCAAGTCACAGATTTCATTCTATTCCCACTCAAATCCTAGTCTTCCATTTCATCCTGCTTTGGAAGGCCAGTCTTGAAAAAATCTCCAGGTACGGAACTCCCACTGATTGCAACAGGGGTCATCTGAATGTCCATGATGGGCAAATGGAAAAACAACAAGTATCACCAGGCACTGTGAATGCACAGTTGTATAGCCATCTGCAAGAAATAGGATACTCTGTTAAAATGGGGATAGACACTTTTGGCTTATCAGGCCAGAAAATTTGCATGTTGTCCCTTTCCAGCTCTCTGACTTTGTGTTGCAGTGGAGTGGTGAATGGCTCTATTCACAATTATCATTTGACAGTTGTAACAATTATTAATGGTAAGAGACTTCTGTTATGTTTATTGAGGATAATAGCAGTAACTGAGTATACATTTAATATTAAGAAAAGTAATTTTGTCCCTCAGAGTATGGTGCTTTTGTTAGGTCCCTAAAAAGTAAAAAAAAACCAAAACATTTCTAAGTGACATTAATGCTTTTCAATCAGCTGTATCAAAATATACTCGTGTGTATATATATGCAAAATAATGGGTTGTCTTCATGCCCATATTTTTTATCATAAATTTTAAGAGCTGTCACATTGAAATGTTGTTCTAAATCAAAATACAGTGTATTTCTGACAACCCCCAGCTGACATATATCGTCCTTTATCGTTTTACAATGGACAAGAACATAGCAGGACATGATTCATTACTGCCAGGCTTAGCATTCTGAAGCAATGACTCAATGAAAACTTTTGAAAGCATCGCTATGTTGATGGCCTTTGCTTCCAGTGTTTTTTTTAAGGTGGGTTTTTTTTTCCTCCTAATCTAAAACAAGGTAAGTACCAAGAAACCTGAATCTCTACCAGTAAATCAACTGTCATGAGTACCCACAGCTTCAGATATATCTAAATTTCCCAAGGGTATGCTCAATAAGAAAAAGTTTATTGAGATGCAGGAACATTTCACACCTGAAGCCCAGTTATGAAAAAGTTTCATTTTCAAGAAGTTGTATCAAATGCACAGCTCCCAACATTACTAGTAACTCAGAAGAATCAACAAGCAGCCAAAGAAGATTTCAACGTGTGTGGCCTTATTTTCTGCACACGCACACCTCCCCGCTCCTTCCAGGCCAAGAGTGAATTAGGAAACAGATAGCCTGGACCACTGTGATCTTCTAGAAAGACAGAAAAGGAACATGGGAATAAATCAACCATCCCACAGGGTATCGTTGGGGATGAAAGCCTGCTAATTTTGAAGAGTTCTGCCAGTATGGATAAAAGAGTCACTGAAGCAAGCTGTAAAGCACTGATGCTGACTAAAGCAAACCGAAATGTCTTCTTCATATGCTCTTTTTCTACTCTTCAAACAATGCATTCTCTTTTCTATTTTGGTTCCTTTTAATTTAATATTTGGGTTGTTTTGGCACAGAACAGCAACATATTGCTATGCATAAACAAGTTCTGCTCAACAAACATATATAGGGTCACAGGCTCACCTAAACAGAATACTGGAATTTGACATGCTCCCACTTTATACAAAGCTATGGTGTCTTCCAGGAGAAATTCTTAGAGTAAAAGTTAATGTAATTTGCTAACCTGAATATTTTCACTTAGATAGACATTTACTTCTACTGGGTGGATTCAAGTCTCCATCTTTGTAATTGTATACTGTAAGAAATAAGTGGAGAACAACCTCATCAGCTACATACGAATAGCCAAATTACAGCCAGTAGTAGATGCGTAGGAAGCACTGTAAGAACTAGACAGGTATAGAGAGATATTTCCCTTGGCAACCACTTAATTCAAGAAGGTAAAAAAAACCCTGAAGCTTGTGGCCTTTCTAAATTAAAGAAGTGCTAACTTTGCATTTCATTATAGGTTTCTCATAATGGTTTTTCTTACATTTATAAAGTTAACTTTGAACACAAGTAGAGATTTAGGATCAACAATATCCTCTACAACATCTTGTGGCAAGGGGTTCCTCGTGGTAGTGTTTATCTTAAACCCAACAGTTGCTGTTTTAAAGTGATACTCATTCTTGTAAAAGACAGAGTGAGCAGGTTTACCTCCTCCATGTCCCCCGTGATTAGATTGACTTCTATCTGATCTCATCTCTATAGTTTCTTTCTCAAGGCAGAAGGAACCCTTCTCCATTTAACCATTCCTTTAGCAAAGCCTTTCCACATAGATCTGAGTATCCATAAGGAGATGAATATTCACTTATGGAAAAAACCAATGCCTGTGAGACCTTTTCACCCCTACTTTGTTGCACCCCTACTTTTGTTTCCATTCTCTCCTGGTCACACTTGATCTTCAGGCAGTAATCTGAAAGGGAATACGTAATCTTGCACAAGACATAGTGGATGTGTTATGCCAGCCTCAACTTCTATTGGCCTAGCAATGACCCCTCAACAGCTACAGATGTGGTGAAAGCAGTTTCTCTGAGGGCAGATGGAGGAAAAGTATACTGTAAGATTTTGGTCCCCTCCTTCCAGTAAGCTGTGGTCCATGTAGGCAAAGCAGACATTATTTTCAGTCCCTACCCAGGAAATATCTGATGGCATGTTATGGCCCAATGAAAGGAATTGAAAAGAACATACTTAGCACACTGTTAAGCTGTCCCACAAAAGTGTCAACACATTGGACTTCCTTTTTTCCTAAGGAATTTCCCTAATTTGTAAAGAGCAAACATTCCCTTGCTGTTATTTTTTGCATTCATTTATATGTTCTGGGGATAGTCTGTGAACAGGTACAGTAATTCTGGTTGTTTCAGATCATATTTCCAAGTACAAATTCAATATGTGTTTTCAAAGCCATTTTGGCCCATCAATGTCCAAATATATTTCATAAGTGCGAAATCTCACGCCTGCAAAATGTAATTGCCTATTTCCCAAATTGCTGACAGGTATTCAGCTGTACTGAGAACACATACATGTGAATCAAGTCTGCCAGAACCCAAAATCTGTTATTTCAGTAAGTTCCATTAATTGATTCAAAACACACTGGAAATTTCAATTTTTCTGAATCCTTTCAGGATAAGTTGTTGCTATAAGAAACCACTCAAGGACTTAAAGCTGCCTCCCGCAGTGGAGGGCAAAAGCCAGTATCCTAATTCAGCATGGCTGATCATCCACAGATTTTCATACTCTTCACACAGAAGCACAATTGTTTGGACCATCAAGGGGGAGGTACCATTGTTTGGACCACCAGGGAGAGGGAGAATCTTATTAATGTATATAAATACCTCATGGGAGGGAATGAAGAAGAACGAGCTAGACTTTAGTCAGTGATGCCCACTGACAGAACAACAGGCAATGGGCATAGACTGAAATGCGTGAAGTTCCATCTGAACAGAAGAAAATACTTTCTGTACTGTGTGGTGGTACACTGAACAGTTGCCCAACAGAGGTTGAGAGGTCCCCATCTGCAGATATACCCTAAGTCAATTAGGCACCGTCCTGGGCAACCCATGGTAGCAGACCCTGCTTCAACAAAGGTGTTGTTGGACTAGATGATCTCCAGACACCCTTTCCAATCTCGACCATTCCACAATTCTGTAGAGAAAAGACAGGAAAACAAAGATGCCTCTGCATCTTTGTTCTATCTACACAATCTTCAGTTGTGCAGAAGTCAGATTTGGTCTCAGTCCCCATCTCTGGTGACGGAGGTTACACCAGTTAAGCTGCACTGGCAACATTTAGCTATGCTTAGTGGTGTTCACTGCCCACTTTGAGCCAACCAAAGATTTAGTGGTGGGACAGACCCAGCACTCAGTTTGTTTGATTACCCTTGCTGCGAAGCAGGACCATTCTAAGCAGGACTCAGTGCCACATCAGCGTGACTACACAGCCCTGAGTCAGCACAGTTTGGTTAGAGCTCACCTGCATCTGTCCATAAAAGATCATGGAAATACTCCTCCAAAGGAAGCCAGCTAGGAAAATCATCTTTTTCCCCTCCCCTTTCTGCTTTTTGTTGCAGTGGGAGGGGATGTTTGGGGGTTTTTTTGTTTGTGTTTGGGTGAGTTTTTTTAACATACCTGTCAGTAGATACAACAAAGCCTGCTGCATCCCCATGGGAGTTTCACTGAGAAGGTGCACCTGGTTCAAGACTTGTCAATTCAAAGGCTATCTTGCCCAGCTAGCTGTAGCCTCCTCAGTGGGTCTTCTACTGCAGAGCTTTACTGCATTTTGTCTGTGCATGGGATTGCCCCGACCCACCTGCAGGACCTTGCACTTGGCCTGGTTGAACTTCATGAGGTTGGTACAGGCCCACCTCTCAAGCCTGTCCAGGTCCCTCTGGATGGCATCCCTTCCCTCCAGTGTGTCAACCGCTCCACACAGCTTGGTGTCATCGACAAACTTGCTGAGGGTGCACTCAATCCCACTGTTCATGTCACCAACAAAGATGTTAAATAGCGCTGGTCCCAGTACCAACCCCTGAGGAACACCATTTGTCACTGTGTGCCATTTGGCCATCGACCCATTGACTGCAACTCTTTGAGAGCGGCCACCCAGGCAATTCCTTATCCACCAAGTGGTCTATCCATCAAATCCATGTCTCTCCAATTTAGAGACCAGGATATCATGCGGGACAGTGTCAAATGCCTTGTACAAGTCCAGGTAGATGACATCTGTTGCTCTCCCCTTATCCACCAAGGCTGTAACCTCATTGTAGAAGGCCACCAAGTTTGTCAGGCATGATTTGCCCTTAGTGAAGCCATGCTAGCTGCCACCAACAGATGTTAAAAACAGACATCTTTAACTATTTAGGTATATTATTCTTCTGCACTTGAGGTTTCATCTTCTGCTACTTAAGAATTAATCTCCAAACAGTTTTTGACCAAAAAATAAAGTGTTGCTTGCCCTTCCCTTTCCCCAGTGCCCTACTGATCGCAGTAGCAGCTGGTAAGGTGGTGGCCACAATCAGAACTGTTATACCGTGCAGGTCACTCACTGGTTCTCTTTCCAAAATATACAGCAAGCGTACTCCTCACTCAAAGAAAATCATAGCTGTAAACATTTTAGGTCCATGTGTAATTGTTCCATTCTGCTTGTAATGTTTCTCAATGCAAATATTTTTCCAACCAAGTGTAAAAGAAAATTTGCATGTATCTACCAGAAGAAAGTAAAAGTCAGCAGTATCTATGCAAATAAAAAATGCCATCATTCTCCTTTCTGGGTGACTTCAGAGCAGCAACAGCTTTTCCTTTAGAAATCTATGTTTACAAAACAATTTGAAGATCTGATGTGCACCTAGATTTACTAACCATTGCAGCACATCTGTTACAATAAACTGGTTTGGCATAATGTGGACTACACAGAGATTTCACTCTGGGTTTCCACACCTGTCCCTACAGCCACTGACCTCTGGTTTAAGCCTACCACGCCTCAGAGAGCTGTGTGTGTTACCTGGTCTTCGTGCCTCTCTCTCCCTTGTAGCAAGACCACAAAAATTCCCCTTCTAAGCTGTCATCCACCCCTGCTTAAGCCTCCATAGTGCTTAGGTCTGAGAAGTTCAGCACTGATCTCTTTCCTATGGGAGTCTGTAGCAAAGGAAGGTGATGGTGACCAAGCAGAATTCTGAAAGCTTTAAGAGCACAGCACACTTAAAAAAGCTTCTGTGCGTTCTCCAAGGCTATCACCTGGTCTAGCTAAATGGATCCTACACATCTTATTTCCTTTAGAAATTTTAGCTCACCCCATGCTACCCCAATATTGCTACACTAGAAAGTATACATTTACAGTAAGCAGCAGTGCACATGTCCACATGACCTGGAAGTCTGCTGTTCCCAGTGATAGCCCAGTACACTATCCAAAAGTCCGATCCAAGAGAGGTCCACCTAAGCCTCAACATCTTCCCTGTAACTGCTGTGTCAAGAAGGAAAAGCAATGTGGATGAAGTCTTGCTTAACTGTTCAGTTATTTTGATGCCCAGATCACAAAACCAACACTAGTTTTAAATTGGCTAAAACTTAGACCTAGAGTCTCTTTACAGTTAGTAAATCAGGTGTTGTCCCTTAACAACCTTGAAGAGTTTTTCAGCCAATTCCTTTACGATTTCCCCTATGTCCTGCTCCTACCCAGGAAACATGAAAGGATTCTCCTTGACTACTCTTTGCATCACATTTATTATTGCACACTCTGATGCTGATGCAGGAATAGTTTTTCTTCCCCCTCGAGATATAATTTGGCAACCAGAGAGAGGTAAACAGGGTTAACCTTCCTCTGAAACACTGGAAACTGACCAAGGTTATAAATATGACAGAGGTGAGGTGCACTAATCCTACCAGAGGCATTGAACCCTGTCAAGCATTAAACCAATCATCAGCTTTAGATCAAGATGGGATTTAGGATCAAGAATGGGAGAGTTTGACACAAGGCAACTAAACAGCCATTGAGCTCCAGATAGAGGTAGCAGGCAAAAGGCTTGATGAGCAGCTGAAGGAGAATGAGACACAAGGGACGGAGAGGACTATGTAACTTCTGAAAACCTAGCAAAAGATCAGAGAAGGTACTGGGAGAGGAGAAAAGTTTTCAGGCAGAATGACAATAAGACAAAGATAATTCCATAGCTCACGCTACTTGCCAGCAAGGCCAGTTCCCTCAACCATGTTAAAACTATAAGCTCTCAGCTCTCACATTATAAGTTCAATTTTTCTTCTTTCTGGAATACTATTTTACCACAAATTGTCTCTGGACTTGAAAGGCAAGGATCTTCCTCCTAGACGCCCTACAGCTTACCAAAAGTGAAGGGATTTTCTGAGCACCTGTGCAACTATAGACAGAATTGGTTTAGTTCCACCTATTACAGAAACTGAGCATGTGAGTTCCTATGTACACTAATATGCATAAATGCATTGCCTTGAAATACTCGGTTGTTTCATACGACATGAAGACCTTGCTTACAGTATATAGGGTGTTCTAGCAGGGGAGAGACAGGTACTGGGTGATACAGCTTCTAGAATCAAGGTTCTATCATACACTCAGCTTTCATGTAAAAAAATCAGCGCTCTGGGCAGGCATTCCTTATTTTGTAGGACCTCTTATGGCTCAGTCATCCAATCTAAAAGAGTTAAGAAGGTTCCCTCCTGATTTTTCATGTGTTGCGGTGCCAGTACTGTCTTACAATATACATTGTTCTAAAACTTTCTGCCACAAGTGAGCTATGCATTTTAAACAGCAACCTACTAAAACCTTTATATTACATGACATCACCATAAGAATCTCCCCTTTAGTGAAGGTGCTTTTCTGTATTCAGGTGCACAGATACTTAAACATACCCATACATATAGGTTCTCAGAATGTTTGTATGCTTTTTATTCTGTATGCTTCTCCTTGGATGGTTGAGTCAAGCATGATGGATTACAGTTGCTGTGCAAACGCAAAGTCATTCAATGATAGTCTGACAGAGGGTATTTGCTTAAAAAAATACTCCGTGAACTGGCATTTTGGGCATTACTGCTTCAAATAAATCAACTAAAGTGTTTTCTGTTGCTTTTCTCAATAATATTTTGTTAAAACCATGTACCATCTTAAATGTCATCTTGATTAAATGCTGTATCTGATGCCTGATATTGAGCAGCAGCTGAGAAAAAGTAGCACAGAAGAGTGCTATGTATATCACAGCCAACTCCTGAATGCTATTTCTCCTAGTTAGCTATAAGCCCAGTGTAACTACATCCTTCTTTATATGCTTAGTGAACAGAAGTAACACATGAAAAACCCTGACCATGACAGCTCTTAGCACTATTAGAAAACTCACTGTGTTTTATAATACCAAGACAATGGCTTGAGGAAGTAAGCTGAACTGCCAGCTAGAAGTTATACCAATATCTGAGGAGGCTTTTAGTGATTATCTGTCTGCATTCCTTTTGGCTGTTTCCAAGAAGATGGAAGTGCTCTTCCATTTGCATAGATTTTTCCCCATTTTGTTTCAGACAAATAGCTACTAAAAATAACAGAATAACTGCTTTTGGAGTCAGGTCCTTGGATGTGAAGCAGCTCTTCAGCAAGGTTGACTCTGACAAGAACCATTCAAAATATTTTTATCTGAAACAAAATGTACCTTGTGGAATCCACAATGGTACGCCAGCATGCACCTTCATTACTGTCATTTACATAAGCCACAGTTTGTCTGATTTTTGAGAGAAGTATAGAAGAAAAGAAACAAAAATCCCACGATGCAGCAGTAGCACAAGTTATAAAGATACAGGAATAATAAAAAAGCTTACTCCAGAGTCCCTCTTTTTTTTTTTTTTTTTTTTAGTAGCCTACTCCCTTGCCATTACTCATTCTGAATTTTGGTGAGTTTCCTGAAAGTATATATTTTAAAGTCATTGTTCCTCAAAAAACAGCATGGGCCGTGCTTATGAAATCATGGTAATCTTTGAAAGATTCCCAATACTAACCATTAAAGAACTCAAAACTACCACTTAAGTGTCTAATCTTTCACTTTCTACAAAATAGCCATTGATTACAGTTGGGCTAGGCAAAGCAGACATCACTACAATGAAACAATTCAATAGAACTTGAGTTAAGAAAATTTAATCCAAATACTAGGAATACCCTATTACAAAAAAAATAATACCTACCAAAGGCAGTTATTCTCCTCTCAATTACTAGAGAACAGCCACATCTATATTACTTTAATTTGTGTCCATATAACTGAGAGCATGATGTAGACTACTCTTTGCAAACCAGGCTGGGGTAAAGAGATATGCATATGCAGAGTATGTGCACCTAATGAAAGATATCTCAGAAAGCCTAAACTGCGGGCATAGCCTAAGGGGAAGGTACACACAGCCTGTCATTTGGAGTGGGAGAGAAAGGGTAACGTTAAGTGTGAGAGCATTGAAGCTGTGACATCCTGACCATCCAGGAGGTACCTATGAAGGCTCTTCATCCTATATCACCACGAGCCACTTGAGACAGACAGATCGTGAAAGCTGTAGTCATATGATATAGAGCAACACAAACCTCTTTTTGCCATGGCACAGGACAGACACTGCAGTAGTGACCCCACGAACAGAAAAATGTGTCTTACCCTGCCTGTCAAGTGCAACTGTCCAAGGCTTAGAGACACTCAAGAAGAGTATGGCCAACTCTGATGCAGCAGGCTCCCAACCCACAAAGTGCCTGCTGGAGACATGCTCTACTTGAATAAGCAGAGTAAAACGTGTCCTGTCCTTGAACCAAAATGTTTCTCCTCATGAGACACTGCAGTGTGTAATGTGGCATTTCAACAGCTGTGTCATAGCTTTGCCTGAGCTAAGATAGTGTGTTATATTCTGTCAAAGCGTGATAGGCCACTGTGGTCAGTTCGTTATCTGAAGTGGTGGTACTGGATTTCATGGCCAGCTAAAAGCTGCTCAAAAGTCTTCCTGATAATCTGCGGAGTATTTCTGTTTCTCTCAGGAATCGAAGCTTTGCAACAGCCACTGATGCACCTGGTTATTGTTAATATTAGGTTACTGGTGCCAGTTTATTTTGTGTTTTCCTTCTCGAACTATCAGCAATTCTGTCTTCCATTTTGCTCCAGATGCTGTTGTACACCTAGCTGCTGCTTTTCCCCAGGCCCTCAATGATCTTGGTAGAGCAGAGGCTGGAATAAAAGACAAAGTAGTCATGGGACACTTATAAGCTCTTTGTATTTGAGCCTGAAGTGTTTCTTCAATTAATGATAGCATATATTAGAGACTTCAGCGTATCTAGGTAGACAATGGTAATTTTTTTGTTCACTAGACATTTTTAAAATTCAAAAGTGTCTGTTCCCAAGTGTTGTAAAAGTTAGTGAGTTTTACGAATACTGAAAAAACAGAAAACAGTTAGTGAAAACATTTTGGTTTAAAATGTTACATTTTGACAGAAAAATCTAGCTAAAATGCTCAGATAAACATTACATGTTTTTAATGTTTTCAGTATAGAATGAAAAGCTCAAATGAAAGTTAAAAGCTTCTTAAGACTGAGAGGAAAAACCTAAATGTTTCCATTTAAAGTAAAAAAATTAAGAGAATTTTTTATTTTAGGGTTCCCCCCCCAAACAAAAAGCAGTTTGGAGAAGTAACCACATATTCATAAAGCAATCCTGCATTCTCAATTTTTGTGGTGAAAGATATTGTCAATGAAAAAAATTCATTCAGCCCTAAATATTATAATTTGAAGCTATGATTCTTGCAAATATACTAGCCTCACTAAAAGTGTGATTTGGGGTGACTATATTGGAATCAGAAAGGCTCTAGAAATGCAGGATTTGCAAGGATACTCTTTTCATGGCAACTCATCTCCCAGGAAAAAAAACTACTCCCAGGAATCTAACAACAGTTGTCAGCATGATCCTCCCACCCCACATCAAACATTTCCCTTTCTTGAACAGGATCCAGGTAATTGCTGACCACCAAAGTAATGAACAGTTGAAGATGCATAAGCAAATTCTGTGATTTGAGGCGAGACTAATGCAGTCTTTTAAAACACACTTTACTATATACTTACATAAAATGTCTTGGGACAATTTTGAGGTCACCAAGCTAAAGACTGCAATTCAGGACTGCACAGATATGGCTCCTGATTTGATTCCCAGGAAGTCCAAGTGCCGGGCTTCATATGGTTTAATAGCCTGCACTGACAGCAGCTTAGTCACCGAGCTGCTTGTGGCAGCAATGAGTTTTCCAAGCGCCTCTAGCAGAGAATCCAGCTCCACATATTCAGTGCATGAAATATGAATATCCACTGTGATTAAGGAACACTCGCAGCAATTCAAGGAAAATGTTCTTTCCCTTTTATGCCCCCAATTGGCTAAACTGGGATCATTCCTCCCTGTGTGAAAAATTACTGGCCATCTAACAAAGCATCCAAGAAGAACTCAGCTAAAGCAACTGCCTTTATATTCTTACAGACTGAAAGGTGGGAACGTATGGGGCAGCCACGTCAGTGGAACTTAAACTGGCAACTTAGCGAGGGAGACAAGATCACCAAGCGACCAGCAGTGCCACAAGAATAACAAGCACTTGCCATGCATCCTAACTACCTCTTCACTATTGAAAAAATACAGAAAACAAAGGCATGATTGATAACTGCCCTGATATCTTCAATAGAGTAAGCAATGAACAAATGTCTATTGAATCTGACACCTGAAGACACCACATGACACAAACAACTCCTCCAGCTTCAAATATATAAGTGACTGTAGATCACATTCTGGCCACGCTTTTGGGCAGATATTAGATATTTCATTCTACTATTAGAGATCTCATTTTGGCCATCCTTATTTGTACAGAGGTTACAGAAGCTGTTATACCTTTTGTTAGAGTAGTAAGCAGTACTACATCATCCCTTCAACAAGGGCAATGGATAAACGTTTCCTACTTTCTTTCTGGGAATGGGAGGAATACATACTTTCCCCTCTTTACCGAGTTTTTGGGTTGTTTGAGTGGTTTTGTTTGGTTTTTTGGGGGGTTGGTAGTTTTTTGAGTTTGTTTTGGTTTTTTTTAATATGAGAGATTTCTAGTCCACCTCTACTAGCCTTAAAGGCCTAGTAATCAGGTTTTCAGGGCAGACAAGTAGAAATCACAGTAACAGAAGAGGCAATGGTCTGATGTTCTTTGTTCAGCTACAGTCTCTAAAGACTTGGCTTTGACTATCCCTGGGCTCACGTGAAAGATATCCTCGCTGCCTTCTTCATGTCCTGGCTTAACCACAAGGCAATATACAAAACATCGAAATCAGACTTCTTACTGGTGTCACGCAACCCATCTGTTTTCCTCTCTCTGAGAAGACAGATGAGAGTATAGCATCCATCTGTTGGTCAACATGTGGGTGACCACAAAAAAGCCAGCCCCATGGGCTGTTCCAGTTGTGGCAAATAGCCACAGCTTGAAATATATCAATGCCTGATAGTTCCAGTTTCAAGCAAGGCTGCCAATACAAATGGAAAGTGTCACAGCATCTTTCAGATTTGACCAGTGATGATTTAATACATTTCGGTTACTTAAAGGCAGGATGTCTTGTTAGCATTGTATAACTTTGTGCCAGTATCATGGAAGTACTAGCTATTTAATCAGCTGTAAGCAATTTGGAGTTTTCCAAAGAAAACTAGCCCTCAACTCAAGATTACCTTGCAGACAGCACTCAGGGGAGATGTCCAGTTCAAATGGTGTACCCTGCATCTCATAATGTGACATAGAAGATTGCAGAAGGATACAATTTAGGGATTGTATTTCTTTTCCCCTTATTTAAAAAAATATTTTACAGTTTCAACTTTATGCTAATGCAAATGTCATTACTACAAGCCCAGGAACTTTTACTGGTGAGTCTGGGCAGATGTAATGGGATGAAACAAAGTATCATGGGAAAACTATGCAAATCACCATGTACAGTAAATCAAGCTAATAGGCAGACTTCAGCTTTCTTCCACAAAGGTCAAACAGAGCCTGCAGTCAGAAGGAAAAAAAGGGACAGTAGCGACCAGCAAGGAAATTTAGTGGCAATCCATTCACAAAAACTTTAGTACAGAAATTCTAAATATTGGTGGTATATCTGCCTTTGTAGATGAGATGGCACGAATAAGAATCTTACCAAAAAATCTCCTTTGACGCTATTTCATGCAGCTAGTCTGCCCATTTCTGGTGTCTCCACATTGGCATGCTGATAAAAGATTTAAAGAAAGGAAAAACAGAATCATGCAAAACAGCCAAAAGAGTTTAACACAAAATATGGATCAAAAAGGAGACCAAAAGGCAACTCAATCAAGGTCTGTCAGTACCTACAGCATGAAGTGATTTCTGACAACAGAGGGCCCTTTACCACAGACAAGAATCATACAGCAAAACACCACATCTGGAAGCTGAAGCTAGACTGATTCAGACTAGAAATAAGTTTTTCCTGAAGAGGACAAAACAAAATTAGCACAAACTCTTGAACACTTAAAAAAAAAATGGACATCTTTCCAAGACAACACATTACATCTGATTTAGACACCAAAGACTATTTATTAGATTACTAAATGAAATTCAAGATAGGTATCTACAGTTGGTAATACTAAATTATTACAACAGTCTTACAGTTCTAAAATATAAGACTCCTCATTATTTTCAATGTTTCATACCAGTTAATGTAAACATCACTTCGGCAGCACATAAGCAGAGCATTTTTCTTAAGAATGTGATCCTTTTCCCATTTGCCTAGGCTAAAGCTTTGGCCTGTCTCTTTCCTTTGCCTTCAACAACACAAATCCTCATCCAAAGTCCAGTTTTCTCAACAGCTACACAGCAGAAATCCTTAGGTATCTCCTGTTCCTTGAGCTCCATCAAGCAATCATTCATACACAGACTTCCACAGAGTATCAACACAGGACTAATAGTGGCTCCCTGGAATCAATTGCTCAGGTCCCCTCCATTTTGCCTTCGGCAGCATTCCTTTTTCTTACTTTACAGAAAAAAAGCCTTCTCTCCTTTAGGCTTGGCTGCCCATCAAAGGCAGGAAGCTTTTACATGCTCACTACTCCAAACCTCCTCAACTCAATGTGTACTTAAAAAAAAAAAAAGATACCTCTTTGGAGTAGATTGCAATTACTGGGACTGAGTGTGTAGGTTCAACTTTTTTAGAACTTGGCTATCTGCCCTGGTGCATTCATACCTGGGTAGCCTACAGTTATATGTCACTAAATTATGTAGGTTAAAATAATTATATAACCCCCTCCCATTATTTTAAAATCCTATAATATACAGGCCTCATCTATAGAGACCACAAAGAAGTTGAGTCATTGAGTGCAGTTATCAAAATATATTAGATTTTAGAAATTTATACCGACAATTTCAGTCGTTTAGAAAGACTAAATGGTAGAAATATTGTATAACTTTTTATTCCAAAAGAATCATAACAATATGGATGTCACTAGGTAATTTGTCAAGGTAATTAAAGACCATTTTGAAAGGTAGGAATTCCCGTCAGTTTTCAATTAAGTCAGTGGGAGTAAGTGAGAAAGAGCTACACACCTCACAAGACCAGATTGTGCTCTTATCTCTTTTCATGTTTTCTGTTGAAAAACACAATATTGTGCTATTGTTCAGTGATCAATTTTAAAATTAAGGTAAAAGAAAAGTGTTAAAGCTATCTATCCTACCTATTCTAAGCACCAGTTATAACAATGATAGATAAAATGCATCAGCTTCTGTATAATGCTCTCTTAAAGCTGTCATTGCTTTGGCTTAGCCTTCTCAGGCCACAGGTTTTCACCTTGAACAATACCCACCCCCCAGTTGCCTTGTGTTTCCTTTTCCCACTGTGTTAGTCTATCTCTAGTCTCTTGGATGAAGAGCTTTCAAGCAAAGGATAATCTCTGTTCTATGTGGCACAGTTGGCAGAACAATATGGTTCAAGCTTTTCTCCAAAATCAATGTAATTTCTCATAGACATGTTTTTCCTATTTTTTCCCCTCTGAATACTTTTAACAGGGCAGAAGGAATGCTCTGTCCACGTTGGAATGAAAAGCAAAATGCCATTCCCTGTTCTGTCTCATTTTTTGAGTCTTTACGCAATAAAAATCTAAGATCAATGAGACTTTATAGCCAGTTTTAGGAGCCATTGACTCAGAAATAATTTAATCAAATTCCTAATAACAGGAAGAATAATCATCTCTTCATAAACACTTTCACAAACTCTAGTATCCACCTAGAAGTTGTACTTAGTTGTTAAATCAAGATTCAAAATGTAAAGGATAACACAAGATTCCAATCGCCGTTTCCCACAGGGGTTTAGAAAGGCCATAGATTGCTCATCATCTTCATTATGTGGAAGCAGACACAGCAGATTACTAGAAGATGAGTATTAGTCTAAATGAGTACATCTGGGTCTCAGAGGGAAAGTGAACATTATTTTAGTAAATTTACTACGAAACAGGTGTTTAACAACATTCAACATTGATTTTATTTTCATGGCCCCATGGAATTCAGTAGAATGTTTTCTACCCAGTAAAACTTAAGACAACACTAAGTGCTTCTAAAAATCCTCTTAAAGTATGCATGAAGAATTTCAAAAGATCATTGGGAGAGTCAGATGCATTATGGCGAAGCACTCAGCTGTACAGAAGTCTCATTCTGCAGAAGTTTTTCATGTTCTGTATGGAACACTATACCATCCTTTTGTTTGCCTTTTTTTTTTTCCAAAAAAAAAAAAAGCTTTCTGAGATGAGCTACTGTGTAAGCACCACAGTGCCCTAAATCTGCTGGGTCCCCAGAAGCCTGGTTTTCCCTTTCCCCAATTAAATTATATTCTAACTACTCTGGGCTCTCAGAAAGTACCTTAGGGGCAGTTACAACCAAAGTGTAAACTACAGTAGAACTTAGGGATACGATGTTGTCTCATCACACTTTCTGTCTTCATGGACAAAGCCTCAAAGAGTTTAACAGGAAGCAGGCTGCAATACATCCCATTCACAGCCAAGAACTTAGTTATCTATGAATACCTCCTCCATCTACCACAGCCACTCACAAGAATATATATGTTCATCAGTGCTGCTCTTCCTGCTCAAAGATGTTTAAGTCCATAGCTATAATGCTTTAAGCACGTGTGTTTACAATAGCTTAACACCTACCTAATTCAGTTCATCTGAATTAATAACTTACCAGGTTTTACAGATTTAAAGCATTTTTAAAAAAATCTACCCTTAAGGGTTTGCAACTGTGTAGGTAGATCAGTGGTAGACACATACCAAAGCTTTCACATAGCAGAGGATTAAATTACATGCTTCATATCTGGTGTTCAGAAGAAGCACCATGTTCCTGTCCTGTTCTTCCCCTTCCTGATGTACCCAGTTACAACCACTGTTTGGGACACACAACCGAGTTACAGAGACCTTCATGTGTTTCACCACAGCCACTTTCATGAGAAGTTGGGCACACATTTTGTTCCAAACCCATGAGTGTTTCTATTGGCAGTCTGAGTCAGCTTGTTTGTTGGGATTTGATCTAACCAGCATCCCCCACATAACTCTAGTGCCAGTCCAATACTGTGGCCCCAGTATAGGAGTTTTACTTGAACAGCTCAAATGCCACAGGCTGGAAACTGCAAACCTATTCCATTCTAAAATCCATTGTGTGACTTCTGCGAAAAAAAGAAAACCACCACCCACAAAACAGGACAATTAAGTCTTTCTGATTTCATAAGCCAGCACCACCTTCACAAAAGCTCTGAGCTAATATCTAGTTCTGCCTCTTCTCCCCTAGGCTTGTGATGGCTTGTACACTTAGCTATTACTCTGGTTGATCCCTCCTAAGATTCACTTTGCACATCCAAAAATGAGCCACAAATACAGCAGGGAAAACAATTGAATGATCTGTATCAATTCATACAGGCTACACGTTACTCACAACCCTTATCTCTCTCTCTCTTTGCCCTAGCTGCTTTACTCCATCAGCCAGCACATTTGGTAAAGCTTATGCATAAAGAATGAGTTGTGACCATAACTTCTGAAACATCTAGCAATGACATGCAGGTGAGAAGGGAAGAAATACACTCCACAAATGAACAACAGGCTAAATAAGTACAGTACACACATTTAGTGAATATCATTTACCAAGAATGAGCCTTAAACTAAAATATCATTCCCACGTGGAAGCACTAGGTCAGTAGTATATATTTATAGAACTGTAGCCTAATTAACTACTAGTAATTAAATCTATAAATAAATAGAAAAAGAATAGATCACATTTTGTTTAATTGCCTTTAATTAAAGCTGGAAGCTAGCACGTCAGACACATTGCCTGTTTTCAGTGAGTTAACATTGATAAAGCAGGCTATGAGATCAGCGTTCTTTATTCTGGCACATTGCCACACTGTTACTATTCGTGAGGAAGAGATGCCCTTCAACCAACTATCATGAAATTATTCATAATACATTAATCTTCTTCTAGGTGCTTAAGAGGAATTGCTGATTCAGCAGAGAAAGACTAAGCACAGTTTATTTAGGTAGGCTGGAACAGAGCTGGGGAGGGAAGGAAAAAAAAAAGAAAATCACAGCATTTGGGTTTCAGTGATTTGAATGCCGCAACCTTTCCCTTTAATCCGCTCCCTCCAGCTAAATTCCAGGCACAGATGCCTGGAGGTGGGACAGCAAAAATTTGAACACGCACACATTCCTGACCAGTAACCCAAAAACACAAGTTGTGTCCAAGCCAATTTCTACTGACTTGGAAAATCAACGTTTGTCAGTCTTAAAAAACCCAAGCAACTTTAAATTATAACACAAGAAACCTTAAGTTAATTGGAGGGTTCTTTATCTACCTTTGTTTGTTTTAAATGGAACAGCTATGCTAGATAAGGTTAGGTACCATAGCAAAGCTGCTCCGCATCATAGCCTTGTCAGACACACACAAAAGTAGCAAGATTGTTTTTATGACTTAATGTTCGGGCTGGAATAAGGCTCCAGAGATACTCAGCTGTCATGAAAGCTCTGCATGCCATTATGAGAAGAGTGAAAAGCAAATTAACCAGTCATCTGAAGGGTAGATACAGTGAGAAATAATTGAACATCCACTAAACAAAGGAAGAGAAAGGATCTAATGAGGTTTTGGTAGTAACAGCCACTGCAGAAGTTCGTAAGATAATGAGGAGAGGCAACAACAGGTCAGGAAAAACAGGAGGGCAACTTGTTCAGCTGGCAGCAGCTCTGAGGTGCTACGGCTGCAAGACAGAGCAGCTAGAGAGACAGAGAGAAGCATGCGTTTATTTCCCTTGCAAAATGAACACATCTGAATTAGGATACAGCTTAAAATAAAAGCAACCAATCTGTTAATTGTAAAGCACAGCCCCATACAGCTAATAAACTGTGCGTGTCACGCACATAGTCAGGAGTCAAAGGAATATGCTGGTTTCCATGACTCATCAGCAGTGGGCACACAGGCTCTTGTAAACATCATCAAGCAGAGTTTTATTCATTCTGAACTATGCATTAGGGAGTTTAGTGGACGCTGTTAAAATTCTTCAAGCAGCAGTCTGGAAAATCATGCTAACAAATAACCTACCTTTTTAATCTGCTGTGCATTGAACATAACAATAAGTCACAACAGGCTGTGCATCAATAGGCTATTGGCACACGCTTTGGGGGCATTCTGAGGACCAAAGCAGAAGGCTGAGTGCCTCCATCCATCCGAGAAGAGCACCAGCAGCCTACTAATGCACACCCTGGCCTAACTAATTCTTACAGCAACATGGCTCATAAATTTCAAATTTTGGGTTTTCAAAAATATTTCTCAAAACACTTAGAGGTAACACTCATTTCTCTTTAAAAACAGTAGATAAGAGGTAACTTTTTTTTTTTTAAATGTATGACTTGTCTTGAGGGATTATTTTCAAAAGGTAGTATTAGTGTAGATACTGATACTACAGTAAACACTTCAGAGCCTATGCACTTACAGCCCCTGAGACTGGTAAGGACCATTATTGGGGTGGGTGTTTGTCTTACTTGGGGTTTTTTCCCCAGACAGAGAACAAAACATGAAGAGCTGAGCTGACTTGCCCAAGGTCACAGGAGAATCTAGCAACAGGACAGAGATGAACCTGGTTCCCTACATTTCAAACTAGCCACGTAACCAGTGAAAAATGTAAAAAACCCCCCAACAAACAAACAAAAAACAACAAAAACCACAAAACACACCACATAATGGGGGATAGGTCACCGAAGGTTTCCCAAACTTTTTATGACCCTTGTCTCTTTCCGTACAGCTAATTTCCAACTAAAACTGAACACTGAGAAAATAATTTGAGGTGACAAAATAGGGACAGCTTGGTGAGGAGGGGATACTGCTGGCAGAGGCACAAGTTGGATACATTGCAGAAAGTCTTTATTAATTTTCTTCATCCTTAAATTCTGACTAAAAAGCTGTATTTCTGATGGGAACACAGAAGTGATGAGCTCTTTAAGGAATGTTATGCAAGAACAAGATTAAAGGCAGAGAATTACAGAAAATGCAAGAGATCAAGCTACTTGCTCCAAAGGGATTCGTACACAAGCAAGAAACAACCAGCATCCAGTTACCATTGTCACATCAGAGAGTTACAGTACGTATAGAGTGATGAAATACATTTGAAACTGGGAATTTTCTGGTTCCTCAGCTATTCTCAATTTTCTTACAACAGGCTGGAACAGGCACAAAAATTCTGGCACATACAGGCTTGGTCCAGAACTGGTAACAATTTACCCATCTTACATTCCCACTGAGGACTTGAATCTGCCAGGTATCCTTTCTTTGGAGAATAGAGGGTTTCCACAGAAAATAATCTCCACAAGCAAATTTTCTTAGACAAGAGGGAGGTGGGGGAATTCAAGAATGGGACGCATCTCAGAGGCCTTCATATTCCCGCGGCTGTTAAATGAGACAGTTTATGGAAACAGCTGAGCTGACATTTGTTTAATAAAATCATCCATGGTAATAAGACAATTATTCTTTTCTGGACTTGCTAGCTCTCAGAGGAGTGCTAGTCTTACTTTAGGACATTGTGCTTAAAAGAACTTGGAGAAATATTACAGGATGGAAAAATATAATTAGCCAAAGAAAATCTTAATACCAAACAGAAACAAGAAACTAGTACATTGCATAAATATGTCAGATAATGTTATAAAGAAGATTAAAGCAACTCTAGTCGTTAATCACAAGACTTAAAAAAGGAACAGAGGCTTTAAAACTATCAGGCAATGTTTAGTTTAAGTATTAGGAACCTCTTATATAACCACAATGAGCAGGCAATAAGAAAAGCTACTAAGGAAAATGCTGGAATCACAGTTATGAGCAACAGACTGGACACTTGTTCATCTTGAAGAGCTTAAGAATAATTAGTTCTGCTTTACCACAACCACAGAGAGCTGAACACATGGCCATTCTCCATCTCAACAATGGTACACACAATTGCCTTCCCCAGAGCTCATGTACTGAGAGAAGTCTTCTATAAAACACTGGGTTCCCCTGTAGGGAAAAAAAACCAAAACCATACAAACACACCACAAAAAAAGTTGCATAGTGTCACCATCTGCACAGAAGTCCGTGGTCAAGCAGAGCAATGCCAGGTTTCAGTAAGACTGTAAACCAAAACACAAAGCAATATAATTATGCTGATACTTTATATACAGCTTTCTTTGGAATACACTAGGAAACTGTTCTCTTACACCAACACTTCAAAAGATACTCACAAGAAAAAAGCAGTCACCACTAAGCAATAACATTATGTCAATGCCATTCCGTGTTTCAGGTCATCTCTCCTACTACAAGAGAGTATTCCTATACAAGATGAAGCACAATGCTACCATTACAGCTGAATATATTCATTCAGCTCTCACAAAGAGTAAGTGCCCCTCATTTAGGCAAAACTTCTGTGGTCCTGTGAACTCAGTTCATTAAACATTGGTTTTTTTATTTATCTCAGTCTGACAACTGGACAACTGCCTACAGCAGTGAAGAGGGAATCTCCCATGTCAGTTTTCTAAAATCTGGAATTTATTATGCATGCCACATCCCCTCTCCAAAACCAGTGTTTCAACTGGTTTTATCTTCCACCTATGGCTTCCAAACATGTCAATGCTCAGTAGTATTAAGTTCCTTCATTTTGTCCACATTTTTAACTGAAAAAAAACCCTGCCAAGTTAGCTGCAAGTCTAGCTTCACATCTAGAATTGGATGCTACAGTCCTTGAAAATTAAGGGTGGTTTAGGTCAGGGAGGAGATTTGGGTCTACCTTGAATATACCCTGAAACAAGGGCTTCCCAAAAGTTCTTCTTGATTTCTTTTACTATATTTCAGCCTTAACTATTTATATTGGCATGATGTAAGACATCTAATCTCTTTTCTTGGCATAGATTTTGGCCTTGTACTTGTGGCAAGATGTTGTTTCTCATACTGTTGAGAATCAGAACAGGGAAGGCTTTAGGCTACCTTCATGGTTCCTAGATGTGGAGATTAACAAGAGCATAGTGACCAGCCCAAACTAGAGCAGACCAAAAGATATTCCAATTTATTTCAGCCACACATGGACCTAAAGAGCCCACACCAAGTGCAAGAAACAGCTGTAGCTTAGATGAATGTGAGCCACACCTCCTCCAAGCACATGGTACCACAGCACTGCTGTTGGCCCTCTGCCATCCACAGGGAATTCCCATGCAGCTGGCTAAGATGGAAGCAGTGAGATGGACTGAAGAGATGCCAAATCTTCACTAAAAGATAGAAACTATGCTTCTGTCTCTGAGCTTAAAGTCTTCCAGATTTCCTTCTAACAACACTTCAGCCCACCAGTTTGCTATTTGCTCATCCAACTATACATACTCTACTCTTCAGTTAGTTTTCTGGCTGTCTACTTTTTGGGGCATTTCCCTCATTTGTCTCCATGACAGAGTACATAATCCCTTTAGGTGGTGTATCAAGCTGCAAGATCTGTGAAAAACTGTCCACAAAACAAGTTGTAGAAATAAAATATGTTCAGTTCCTCTCACTGGACCAGTTGGATCACAACTGCAGTTCACAGAATCTGACCAAACGTTCCCCTCCATCACCTCTAGTGTATTTTATTGCTAGCACGCTCTCAGCTCTACATCAAGAAAACTGGTGAGGTAGCTAACTGTCCTCCTGACCTTGCCCAGTTTACAAAACAATCACCTCAGTGGGTGAGCCAGCTGACCACAGGTGCTAGGAAAGAAAATCACAAGGTAGATGGGAACCACTTTCATGGCTCAGTATCACTAACTTTATGTAGGTAACAGGAAAAGAAATAAGGAGGAGACAGGTAAGGGTCTCTCCTTTACCCCATTTCCCTTATCTTCTCTTTGCCTTTCTCTTCCTCTCAGTTAATTTCTCATTCTCTTTTTCGCTTGTTGCATCTTCCAGGTGTTCTGGAAGGGTTTGGTCTTAAACAGCAAATTACAGCTACACTGAAAGTTTTAGATGCATCTTTGTTTATACTAAGTTGTTGAATCTTCTATCTTGGTCTGTTTTACATGCACTAGGAAGCTTCTCCAGCATAAACAAATGCCACTTCTGGGGAGATGGGGGAGTGCAAGAGAAATGCTTTTCTCCTGTGAGCCAGCAGCTTCACAGGCAGGGTGGATAGGACTACAAAAGCCACAAGCAGCCTTTGTAAGAATAGATACTGCCTCTTTAATGCTGCTATGGGTTTCCGTCAGTATGACATGAGGGAGGAGGCATTTGATGGAAGAGACATCTGCCTCTCCCTCTACCAGGACATAAAGCCGCTGAGACCCTTTGCTGGAAGAAAGTAAGATGTGGGAGTTAGCTTTTACTTCAGAAGTAATTCTGAGCTGCTCATTACCTTGAAACACCTACAGGATTGGAAATTGGGTAACAGCAGCACCTTGGAGCTGGACTAGAGATGATTAGCCTTCATAGTTATGCTTATCCATCTAGTTTATTCTCTTTTGGGTAAAAATAATTCTAAGCATCTTTGAAAATATTTCCAGTAATGCACCTCAAATGTCCATTAGCTGTGTGTATTTTCAGAAGTAGCAAGACCATTTTCCAGGAGAAAACTTTCCCTAATGTACAGTGCAAACCTTTCTCCCCAGTGTAACAGGGTTCATGATGCAAAAGAAGTCATCCCTGTAGTGAAGAGATTATGAGGATTTAATCCCAGGCAGCTGCTGCGATTCTGAAGCTATAAAAGCAGACACTTCTGGATTGATTCCCTCATTCCTTCATCCGGCAGCATGTGGAAGTTTCACTCAAACCTGTTAGATGGCTCCAGGCCACCCCAGTGCTTTCTAAAAATGCCACTTCTTCCTAATCTCTTGAGTTTTAAAACCCAACAGCCTCCCTCTCGGCCTAGGGAGCCTGAGGCAGGTGCAAAGCAGTCTTGATTTTGCTCTAAGGCAACATCATTCTATTCTTTGTCATAAAATGCCAGCATTCATTATGCATTCACCCCCTACATATGAAAGGGCAATAGGATTACTGCCTGTGAACCTTAAGGGCATTGGGGAGCAATACAAATTTAACTGTCATTAAGCTATAAGTAGCTCTTGTACCAAAAGAAGTCCAGCCTTCTCTCCTCAAAGCCTGCACACAAACCTACATGTATCTTACTTTGACTGTGTACCGAAAAGAAAAAGATCTGTTTTGGAAGACCTGATGCTCCCAAGTTGAGGGCAGAAAGTCACCAGACGATGTCTCTGCTCATTCTACTGACTTGTCTACCTTCAGAAAAATGGTAAGGATGCTGGGTTCTAGGCTAGATGAAAGCACTTACAATCCTCATTTGCTGCAGGTTCATTTTTTTTTTTTAAGATCTCTAGCTGCAATTCTCATACTCATAAGGAATTCATTGTTTCATGAAATAGGAACAGCTCTTGCCCATTGCTCCCTACTTATGCTACATTTGAGGGTAATCAAGTCTGGGCCCAGTGCTGATGAGTCCTGAACATAAATAAGCTCTGCTGTCACACATCACAGAATACAACGAGTAGGCAGGGAAGCACAAGTGACAGGGAAAGCATCTGGTCAGAATCAACCTGTGCTACTGCCAAGCAGACTTATCTGCAAGCTGCTGCACATGCACCACTCGGTCACAGCAGCAGTCCCATGTGGTTAAATGGTAGTAAGTGCACAAGCAACGTTCTCTTAGAAGCTTGCCTAACTCTATTGCCCCCTTGTTCACATTTTAAATAACTCCTCTTGTATGTTTCTTCTTCTACCCTTTACTCACAGAAAATTAATGTGTTTATAGTTGCAGTACTACTATCCACTGCAAAAGTAACTCTACAAACTCTGAGTCTGTGTTGAAGGTGAATTACAGCATACAGATGAGCCACAAGAGTGGACAAGGACAAGACCTCACCCAGTCACCGTGTTCTGTCACAGGTACTAAAACAGGGATGGACAAGGATTACACCTATGTAATGCTGATACTTGTCATCAGCAAGGAGATGTCTTCCTGTAACTTCGCTGGCACCTCACTTAAGGAAAGAAAGAACAGAAAACTTAGTATCAAATTGATAACTGTAAGGTCATCTGCTACACAAACCTTTTATTTGAGCTCCAAGTTGGGCACTTCAACAGTTCTGCTCTTATACGATATTTTTTTCTGGCTATAAGCATTATCCTGACAGAGGTGGACCTTACATACAACCAAAATGTGATGTTGGCTATTTCTGAGGCCACTTCAGTATTTTCCAGCAAGCGCCCTAGGAAATGGATACCATGCAAGTGCCTTTTGTCCCACTTTTCCCGTATCTTCTGCTCCTACACCCTTATTTTTGTCAGAGTTTAGACATACTAAAAAAAATATCATATTTTAAAGTAAACTTCTAAATGCATGATGTTCTAAGCTGCAGTTTAATCCTACTAAGGAAGGTTGTTATTCTCAGTAATTCAACTTATAAAGTTTTGCCCTCACCAGAGAATTGAATGGCAGGCTTTTTCTTTCTTGCCAAAGACCAATTACAGCAAGGTTTTACTAATACAATTTAAGCCTCCATGCCCCCTTTACGTTTTTCATGCTGGGAATATCATATGTTTTGATAGCTTTGTATTATGCAGTTTTTCACGGCTGGAGATTTCAAACACTGTGATTGTCCTGCCAGGAATCACATAGGGGGCTTTCCTTTAGAAATTCAACTGCTATGATTGTCCTGCCAGGACTCATATAGCTGTGTCCTGATGTGGAATGCCCTACAATTTTACAGTGCTAAGAATTTAACTCGTATGTTTACCTCGAGAGGAATATGGGAACACCAGCAGTGAACTATTTCGCTCTGACTTGTCCAAGTTCCAGGATGTGATTTCACCTCACTTTGCAGGGTTTGTACCAATTAGCAGGCACTGAGGGACTTCCTTTCTGAATAGGCACATAACAGCTCAAAGGGGATTCAGTCTGTTTTTCCAAGTGAGTTATTTACATTAAATTCTCTTACAGTCCCCTTAAGCTTCAGCTCCCCTCTCAGAGCAGCCAAGGTGTTTACCCGAGTGAAGATCCTGTGCACATGTCTGAATCATGTTTCTCCTGCTCCTCTGACAGGAGGTGCCACCACACTGGGACATAAAGAACACATCCCAAGCAAGATGGATTGCAGAAAAGAGTGCCTGCATTGAGGACATTTTTGCAACAAGTCAGCATGTCAATGGGCTTCACCCAACTCTGTCCTTCCAGCGCAGAGCAGCATTCTACTAAACAGCTGCAATTAGTAGAGTTATATGATGTGCCTTTGCCATAGGGGACAAAGAGAAGCAGCAGTTATTGTTGCAATATACACTGATTTCTGATTACTACGGGAAGGGAGACATTCTCCTGAATGGAAGTAGATATACTGTTGGGGACTCACTTTTCAATTCCTTGCATTTTGGGAATAAGACAGGAGCGGTACATGTGATATGTCTATGACCAAAAAGGAACTTGAAAGTTTTTGCGTATTCTTTCTATCTACCAACTCAGTTACATTGCAAAAAGGGACTGAGATTCCTCTGGCTGTATCCACACCATGGGATGCTTCTCTACCATCTGCTCTTTGAAGAGAGTGCTGATTTGAGCCAGCTAGAGGGAATTCACATCTAGAAAAGACACCTGCCCAACAGCTACTGTATTGTCCTTTTGTACAGTCTGCTTCACACAGACTGGACACATCTGGTTTTTTCTGACACGGTGCATCCATGGGAACAGAAAACCCAAAGATTTTCCATTTCAAACAGACTCATTAGGTCCATACAAGACAAAGCATACTTGATGGTGAAGCAGCAGAAGTTTATTCTGCAAGACAAAAGTTAGACTTGCTGCTGCAAGTCACAAGTAAACAAAAGACCACAAGTAAAATAAACGTAAAACATAACCTTAAGTTAGACTTATCAGCAGGAATCCTTCCCAGCTTTCAGTGCCCTTCCTCAGCTCTTCTTCAACAAGAGCTCAGACCACCCCATCCCACAAGGCTGTGCACTCAGTCGCTCTGTACACCCCCTCAGGATGACTGAGGGGTTAGATTTCGCATTCAAATCCGTATGTCCAAGACAACCTTATGGAACTACACACCACAGAACACCTGAAGCTGACTTCCTAGGCCTGGCCCAGCCTCTGGATACCGAAAGGGTCAGCCATCAATGGCTCTTTTGGAAATCAGACACAGCTGACAATTTAGAAGGATTTTCTTTTTGCTCCTGGTTGTCCCACTGGTAGCTGCCTACATTAGTCACATGGAGTTGTGGCTATCAATACATTCACATAAATGTATTATACAAAACATATATAAATATATTGTCAACATCATGATTTCTGAGGTGCTGGCTGACTTCTAGGGAGACTACACGCAACACCACAACCAGCAAAGAGACTCAAGTTACTTTGCCAGAGGCAGTTCCCCACTTCCATATCTTCCTATAGAATTCAAAATTGTGAGCTTGACTACAGCTTTTACTGTAAACATAGTAAGCTTATGCTTCACCTTCTACATCTCCTTGTTTCTGAACATAGCTCTACCTGACAGACAGCTACTTGCTCTGCCTGGTGTCCTCAGAGTGCTGTGTTCCACAAGCAACAGGGATTGTAGAACCTCAAGAGGAGCTTACGTGTGTGGGAGATAAAGCTTGTCAAGAAAGAGGATATAAACCATGAAAAAATTTGCAGTCATTAAAGGCAACTGCAGACACCATGATTTTCATATTTTCTTAAAGTATTTTTTAACTCTTTGTCCCCCAAAAGATTTCTTCTTCCCTTCCCAGAAAAGATCATAAATTATGAAACAGACTTA
The DNA here is from genome assembly GCA_008921705.1 of Burhinus oedicnemus. Taxonomy (NCBI): domain Eukaryota; kingdom Metazoa; phylum Chordata; class Aves; order Charadriiformes; family Burhinidae; genus Burhinus; species Burhinus oedicnemus. The sequence goes on along the minus strand of VFFE01009084.1, from coordinate 464,553 downwards.
AAACCAAAGCTCTGTCTGCTTTTATAGCTTGTTCAAAATAGCAACAGCATACAACCACCAGCTCAGCATACAGTTTTGTTATTAATCATTGCTGCTGAAAGATCTTGCCTGTTATGGCAGTATCGTCAATTTATTAATAGTATATGCACACAAACAGGACATTTGAGTATGGGATAAGATAATCAAAGATGTCATTTGTAGTTCGTTCAAATGGATTGGGTTTTTTCCCCCCCAGCATGCAGAAACAAGTGATAATGCTTTACCCTATTTTAAACAGCAGTACTTTCAAAATTCCTTCAGCAATATTCTCCTCTGCAGGTTTACTCATCTACAATGCAGATCCTGCCATCCTCAAGAGTTTGCCAGTTCTAAGTGAGGTAACATATTTTTCTAAGCTGGGTTACACCAAGACTTTTGCTTTCGAGACACCGTTCAGTGTTTCCAGAATGGAAAGCTTAAGTTTTCCTGAATAAATCTTAAAATGTGGAACCTTAGTGACAAACATTTTGGCTAAGAACCTTCAGATCTCTTGCCTACAGAATTTCATTTGCATTTTATTCACAAAAATGCCTCTACATGAAAAATGCAATTGAATACCATCCAGGTTGCTTCTAGGTATAGTACTGCATATTAGAGACAGGAAGCAGATAATCTGTCCTTATTTAGTAGAGGTATGCATGTCATAAAATGCCTGCTAGCTGCTCTTCAACTCAAGCCATTTTACTCAGCAATGAATAACATCAGAAGAAGGACTTCCAGAAATGCCACTTCAGCCCCAATTAATCAATCCTTGTTCTAAAGCACTGTATGTCATTCAGAGGGCAGAGCTCCCAGAATGTCAGGAGGCGTAGAGAGGGACCATGCATAGGCACTGTGGGCAAGGAAGCTATTCCTTCAGGGCAGCAAAAAAGTGCTCTTGTGACGTAACATCAGGGTGCTGATATGATTAAGATTTGTAGTTGGTGTCACTGTACTGTCTCACATCCCTGGGCACATAATGTAAGGATATGTAACTCGGTTCACAGCGTTATTCAAAGACCAGTTTCAAGATTATGCATAGCAGATTCAGGGTGTACCCGCTATTATTTGTAATAAGAACACAGATGCTTGCTTGCAGCACTGAACATTTGCCTCTTTTAATTGTTTGTCAAATTACAAGAACATAGCTCATCACTAAGCTTAATGATTGAAAGGGAGTATTTGTACTGCTTTTCATGTAGTATATTTTCCAGCATCGCACTGTCTAGCTTCTTCTGTAAAGACCCAAGTGGAAATCTCTTCTACTACAGGGATGTGTGATACATTGTGCATTCATTTCTGATTACACAGGAACACCTATATGTAGGGCAACAAGCGCAGGTTTATTTAGACTCCAGAAAAAATGAAGCTGTTTCAAGAACTTCAATGAAGAATGGTGTGGACTTCAGTAGAGACTTATATTTGAGCTCCCCAGCTTTGAATTTCCTCTCAGCTGTGCTATGGCAGATTCTATGCCAAATATAGCATTCAGGAGCTTTTGTACCCAAACATCCTCATGCGTCGCAAATACTATCTTACTATGCAACAGCCCCAAGCAACGCAGGGTCCATGGCCTGCCCATAGGATAGAAGGAACAATTGGAAAGAAGTTAAATAATTATTTCTAAGTTTACAGCCCACAAGATAATAAAGCAGCATAACACCCAAATAACCCCATAACGTACATAGTCAGAATTATCAGCAAATATTAACTTTTTGAAAGATGGCTATTGATCTCAAAGGGTCTTTGTCAGGAATGGCCCTTCTCATGGAAAACACAGTATATACACTTTAGAAATTACTACTTTTGTATATTGCTAACATTTGATAATAAACAGCAGTACTGCAATCACGTTATAAATACATAAATGCTAGAGCTTGCTCAAAATTGGATAAAAGAAAAATGATAATCTTCTGAGTCAGCTTTCTCATTTTCAGAGGAAGTTTTTTTTACGTTAGTACTATTAGAAGTCAAATTCACTGCCTTCATAATAACAACACAGACAGAGCCAAGCTCCTCTTTTTATCTGCCTGAAGGCACAAGAACTTTCCTAGGGGCATAAATTATGGGACGGCTGGGTTCTTTCATCAATCATCTTTCATCACAGTGCCATCAGTTGAAAACTTCACCATTATCCTTTACGTTCCAATCCTTCTTCAGTTCCCTTCTTTTCACAAGGCACAGTGCTTGACTTCTTTTTTTTTTAACCCTAATAGTGGTTAAATACCTTTTTCTGCTGCTATAATTGCAACATGCATCTCTTCCAATCTGTTATTTATCCATATGTTTAATTTTACACACTCACTTGCTGAAGATGGCCAACACTGCCTCTTCAGTCTCAGATCTGTCCCAGCCTTCTCTAAGACACTGTTTTCTTTTGTGCTGTGTTGGGGGTGGGGGGGAAGGGGAGAAATGCATTGCTTATTTACCTGTTCTCTTCCCTCAGTGCTGACATCACTATTTCTAGCACAGGGGCTTGTGCCCAAATTAAAAGGAATGAACACAGATCCAGATTAACTGCATTCAGGCTGGCAGTTTGTTCAACATTTTTACCAGAGCGACAAATGAGAGCACAGAAATGCTCTGGCACTGAGAACATCATCTTTGTCCTCACTATGCACTCTGTCCTAGTGCTTAGAAACTAGGACAACGTGACAGCATTTGTTGTCATTTTCCACATTATTGTCTTGTCTGGTCTTATTTGCCACAATACACACTGCTGAGTTTCAGATGCTTCTCTTTTCTGCCTTTAGACTCTTATACTGTGCTGTTTGGGATTCTCTGCAGTTTCCACATCATGATAAAACTGTCTCCTTCAGTGTAGGCTAAATTTCTCTTGTGCTTAGTTAGTTAGTAACAGTGGTAACTGTTAATTCTTGGTCTTTCAGCAGATGTATTTGAGTAGGTGGTCCCAAAACCCTATGATCTAATTTCTTTCCATAGCTCAGGTAATCCAGGTATTTATCAGGACACACAGATATGGTTCGCTTGGCATACTAAGGCAAATGCCATAATTTGAAAAGGTACGTGATAAGATACTAATGCTATTTATTCACAGCAAATAGCATCTGGTCCTGGGGACCGAAGAACCCATTGTACAACTTTCGAAATAGGGAGACAATAAGAAGGATTTTTACTCCAAAAATCAAATGCCAGAGTAAGCTTCCAACAAGCATCTAAAGGTGGCATACTTCTGCCTCAAATCTAACATTTTACAGCTCTCCACAACTATTTTCTTCTCTCCAGACACTGGCAAAACTCACTTCCCTATTTAGTAGATCTTCTAGAACAATTAAGGTCTTGTGATTAAACTTACTGGGCCATGCATCCCATGTCCCTTTTTTCTTTCCTGCAAGTATATTTGTCCTTTTGAAACCTCACCTGTTCTATAAGGTCTCTAAATTAACTGAAAATGGATGAAATTAACCAGTTCACTGAGCACACTATGTTAAATTTCATCTGTCTGCTGATTTGAATATGCTCAGATTTTCCAGAAATCCTTTAACAGGCATTTTCCTGATCTGTGACTTTCCCTCGTTTCCCAACAGCTTTATCAAAGCTCCTGCTGCGTTCATTTCTGAAGTGAACATTGAGGCAAAAATAACAGTTAAGCACTTCAACCTCTAGAATTTTCTCCCAAAGTACAAACTGGACATGCATGTCCATCATCCCCAAAATCAGTGTGTTGCTTACATAAAAACACACACATTCACTCCTCACCCTCCCTCCAAAATGGCAGCTGATGACTGATAAGGAACAACTATGACTCTTCCATACAGCTATCGGGTTTTTTTTTAGTTGCACTACCAGCTTTCATAGGTCAGTTCTCCACTACAGTGACCCTTCTGTGAAACATGAAGCACATGCCCATCTATAACCAAGTTCATAGATTTAAGGCTGCTACTGGTTAGCTGACGCTTAGGCCTGTTAGTTGAATAAGGTCCTCAGATGGTTTCCTGGAGTTATTAATGGGTTTAGCTCCAGACAAGTGCTTAAATATAACCAAGATCTGTATATTTTCCAGTTTCTTTTTTATGTACTCCTTCCTAGTTTATACCTGTTCTTAGTCCAAAGGACTGATGGACCATTATTATGCTTAATTGTAAAAATACCATCAGTTTACGAAAATGCTTCACTGTTGTGATCTTATCAGCACTTTCTCTCTCAAGAACGTCTTTCAGATTTATTTCAAAGATAAATATATCAGAATACAAACACAGCCATAATATCAGTAAAGCACCATACATCAAGAGAACAGCCCTATCCTGTCAAAAAAACACAATCTCATCAAAATTCTGTCAAACCGTTTTGATAGAGGAGGAAAAAAAAGTACTTCAGGTATATCAGTGTGAGTACATTTGTATATCAAATGACAGCACGTCCTGAACAGTATAAACAGGACTACTGCAGTAAACAATATTGCTGTTTCACAAAAAAACCCACTCAAACTGCTTGTTGAAAGTTGGACAACGCAGATACCAACAGCCCTGCGTCTGAAATAATTTCTCATTTAAGGAAAACATTTTGCTAATAGCTTCCTGAGAATTCAAATACATTTACAGTCATATAATCACAAAGTAGATAGTCCAAAACTGATGGTAATTAAATGAACAAGACTCTGCTGCAGTAAATGGAAGTAGGACTAAATGTCATAAGCAGCAGCAAAGTATTTCAGCCACACAACTCTTTCTCTGAAAAGCTTAATTTTTGCAGACAAGTGAACAGGAATAGCAATGTTAATGAAAAAAGTCAGCATGAAATACTGACAGACTTTTGGCTTGAGTAGTTTTAGAAACGTCTGGGAAATTATACAAATTGTACTTCTCTAACTTTTATGTTCTTTTCCCAGAATACCTGCATTGCACGACTACTTTTTTTGGTAGTTGGAAGGTATTATGAAAGCAACAGCTGAAGATTACTAAATTTAACTGAATGTAAAGTTTGAGATTTTCATTAAGAAACTAACCAAAAAAAAAAAAAATCAAAATTTTTACATGAATTTATGAAAAACTGAGTGAAACCACAAAACCCACCACCAAATAGGAAATGCTGCCACTGGATTTCCAGAATTTGTCATTGCATGCAAAATTTTCCTGTTAATGAGAAGATAAGTTTCATTACATTGCTCCTGTAGAGGACATACTTCAGCACAATCTACTGTTTCTGTAGTTATTCACCTCATGACAGAATATATGTAGCCATCTACTCAGTCTGCACTTCAGGACTACACTGTTGAGACTGGTCTCCTTGGAGAAAATCCTATTAAAATCAATAGCAAATGCCTACTAACTGCAGCAGAGGAGAATTTATTTCTTCTTTTACAAAACCGTGTCAAGTGTTTTAAAAACCTGGATTCCATCCCAATGCAATACATTGTTCCAACTTTGCAATTTATTAACAACTAAATACTCAAATTCTCATTTCTCCAACCAACCGCCAAGTCGCAGGACACAGTTACACTTCATTAGAATGGCACAATATCTAACAAAAATATTTTTCATATAATTTATTCTTACTCTCTGTGTGCACTTATATCCTTTCCAGCCCAGGATTTTATTAAACTTCTTGGGGGGGTGGGGGGCAGTGGGGCGTTCAAGGAAAAATTACAAATCCCTATTAAATGAAGTCCTTACCTTATATACATATTTAGAAACTACTGTTTAAAACACTACAATTATAGCCGTTACTTTTAATGGCCCTTATTTATGGTTACATTTAAAAGCATAAAGTCTATAATCCTTGCTGCAGATAAAGGCAAAAAGAATGTTCAAAGGTGATGGAAATATTTGCAGATAATTAATCATGAAGAAGTTGAGGATGTGTGTCAGTTCCTAATTTCTTTAATTACCACTTATGGCACAGAAATTACTACTCAGCTGAGCTTTGATACAGTGACTAACTATTAGCTCTAACTCTGCACTGTACTCATTAAAAGAGAGAGAGATATATATAAAATAAACTCTTTTCAGGTTTTTTAGAGAAGTTTACTAGCTAACTCACATTAAGCTAAGCACTGCTTTTCCTCTGGTAAGCTTTTACCACGTGTTAAGAGTCCACATATTTGGTCACGTGACAAAAACATGGTTTTATTTCCTATTACTTCTTGCATATTAGCCCTCACATTTTGTCATTATCAACATACCATTTTACTATATTAATAAGGTACCCAAAATGCACCTTCCTTATAACACAGAGTTCTTCCCCCCCTCTTTGTGTACGAGGTAACTAAACAGCCTGTTAGCCAACTACTCATCTCCTGCAACAGCGTGGCAGTCTCCTATGAGCTGATAGGTGTGCATACGGTATGACTAATTACAGTACAGTGTAAACGTGATGGAGAGAAAGTAAACAGACATCAGAAGCTGAGCAATCGCTGAAGCTGATTAGTTGCGATTCCTAGAGTCCTGCTGTACAAAACGCTAAGTACACAGGGCATTAGGTACACATCAGATAATCTTTTTGGCCATATAGCCACTTGTATGAATTCAAGATCGGGAAGTCAGAGCTGCAGCAGTCATGCATAAGCTGCAGAGAGCTACAGTGACTTGCATATTATCACAGATCATCTTTCTAAAGCTCTCTGGATAATTTTCCTAGGTCAAGAGTTTCATTACAAAGGACAACTGTGCCAGCCCTAACTGGCAGCGCCTCTGAGTGAGTATAGATAAACGCTCTCGGGAAAAGGGCGAGTTGCTTCTAATCTCCCATTATTCATGGATGCTTTACCAGCTGGCAGCAATGGATTAACACGTATTCACTGCTAACACTGATCTTTAGGATTCACTGAGGTGAAAACAAAGGGATCAGCCATGGATTTCTGATTCCCCTGCATCTAAAAGTTTAATATATTTAATAGCAGCTGTACTAACATACTGAACCCAGCTACAGCCTCCCCTCACTGCACTTGATCCTGATCAGTCATTCAGCTGCAGTAACTGAAAGGTTTAATTGGTAAGAACAATGGCTAACAAAGGGGTTTGGGTTCTGGGTTTTTTAATAGATAAAGGTTAAAGCACACGAGAGAAGTGTAACCAGTAGATCTCTGCATTTTATACTAAAACCCACTGTTTAAAAATAATAGTCCCTCTTTACCAACTCTGACAAAGGCACTGAAATACTGGAGGAAGAATTGCATTTGTTAGTGAACTCTGCTTTGGGCTCAGTGAACGGGAGAGGATGGACACCCAAAAAAAAAAAAAAAAAGAAAGAAAACACAAACCACCACCCCACACACTTCTAAACAAGCCATTACAGAACATAAACATTCAAATCCCCATAGACCAAGCTGGGACTTCAACACAGGTCAGTCCCATCTGGGATGGGAGCTTGAATTACTAAAAATCTCAACCAAAAAAAAAAAAAAATCCAGATTTGAAGATTTGATAAGGCAGATATTTTTACACTATTTCACAGAAAAATACTTAACGCATAGGAAGCAATCTTTATGTAGTATATAAATAAGCCTGCTTTCAGGAAAAAATACTGTAAACTTTATTCTTTAATTATGCTCCTTGACGAGGCCAACCTCCAAGGAACATTTAAACAAGGATCTGTAGTAGAAAGGCAACATACTGTAGAGGTAGCAAATTAATTTGGTTTTTCATTGCTAAACTACTAATTGACATGGGATAAGAATGGGAATTGAAATATAATTGACCATAACAGTCTTTCAAAAAAGCCACAGAATGTTTTAAATTCCTAGTCAATTAAGAATAACACAAATTACTTTTACAATAAAAGAAGCTACTACTTTATGCTATTCACGTAAGAGTCTGAACATTAATCCACAGTAAATGTAAGTATGCCAAAAATAGCAGTATAAAAAAAAGATCGTTTCAGGCATTTGCAAAGTCATAAGTAGGCCCAACAAAACAATGAGATTAGCTTTAAACTCATGAGAATTTTCAACCTGCACAGTTTAGGATATTTTTTTATGGTGTGATGGCACAGAAGGACTTAGAAATTGAATTTTTAAGTTTTCACTACTAGAAATACAGTTTGTGAATAAAGGCTCAGATCACCCGGTCTTCACTAGAGTAAGTAATTTTGCATTGCCCTGGTGGGACTGGGCTCAGGCTTTTCAGCTAAATTAAGACTCCTGTAAGTATAATCAAACTGGCATCCCCAGGGGCCATTTCATTGGCTTCCATTTTGGGACTTTTAAAGAGCTGACAAGGCATAGGACTTTCAGTTGTTATTAACCCTATTGAGCTCCATCAGCAGTCACACAACATTTTAGGCACTTATCCAGTGTAACACCAGAAGTTGCTCCTGTAGTTGGCAGGAGTTTTCCAGCAGCATGTGGCTCCTGCTCCAAGTTCTCTATCTTCACAGCAGCAGAGTCCCTCTTTTCATAGGCAAAATGCAGACATTCAAGTTCAGCAGTCTGCAACCTCATCTCAGGCTCTCCAAGAGTACCTCAGCAAGGCCTGAGTCTTCAGTTCTCTGAAGTCCATAGATCTGTGAAGTGCACAACCCTGCATACAGACCAGCCCCAGCAAGCCCCCACTCAGGCTCCAGCACTGACAAAACTCCCTTCAACCCTTTTTCAGACACAGCCTTATTTAATCTCAACAACAGGAATCAAGGAGCAATAGGATACAGGTTATCACTCATCAAGCAGTGCACATACACCTGTTTTACCTAATGCTCAACCAGCCTCAGCTGATACAAACACCTGTAGAAGGCAGGGCAATTTGCTGGCCACTGAGCCCCTTTGCTACCATACTGGCACCTCAATACAAATGCAATAAACAAACGAATGAACCTGCAATATTCATAAAATAACATGTGGATCACCCATTTTTTCCACATTTACTATATATCATTATCTATGAAAAAAATAAGCATTGAATCTTAACTGTAACTGCATGGAAGATTGAAGCAGACCAGGGAGAGCTGAGAAGTGGAGGGAATTAAAGCATTTGCATTTCATCTCCTCTCAACAAGTTGTTAACAAAATAGAATATGAAGGTCTACATTCCACAGTTCGTAAGAGTCCCATAATGAAACCTTCATAAATAGCATTAACATAATTGCATACTATTGACCCGAATAAGTCTGGGATTAATCTGGCATGGGTGGATAAAGAAGTGCTTCTAATCTTCACAGGACATAATTCCATCAGGTCACACTCCCTAAAATGTTAACTGGATTGTATGATATCAAGGACAAAATAAGAAATTGTCTCCTCCTCTCTGGTGTCAATACAGAATTATTTCTTACAGCATATTCTCAATAGTTTTAAATTCATCTGGCAATGGGATCTAGAGCTTAACAGCCCTCACTGATAAAAGTAACAGAAGTGGGTTTAAATTTCCCCTTGTTCAATTTCATCTCCTAACAGCAGCCTTTCAGTATCTACAAAACAGTTACCAAGAAGACAGAGCCAAGACTCCTTCCAGAGATGTATGGCAGGAGGATGGCAGACAAAGGACACACATTGAAAGAAGAAAGGTTCAAAGGCTGTGCAGTCTGCATCCTTGGAGACAATCAAGACCCGACTGAGCGCCCTGGTCTGACTCTGCCTTGAGCAGGGTGGGGTGGACTACAGACCTCCTAAGGTCCCTCCCAGTCTGAATTATCCTATGATCTCATTACACCTTGTCACACTCATGGACCACCTGAAATAATTGTGTCTACTTTCCTGTTTCTTGCATTTGCTAAGTATCCTATAGGCAGTGACAGGGAGAGAGATCTGTGTGGATTTGCAAGATTCACACAGGAGAATCCATCTGGATGGCTCATTTCATTTGTTCACCAGCCTGGTTCCCAGCTTCCCTACAAACAACTTTGTAGTAAGGCTGACCGCTCATTTCAGCAGCCATCCATGGCTTGTCAGGAATGAATTAGACATGCTCAGTGTTCCCATCTCTCACAGCATATTTGAAGCCTGAGCCCCTGAATGTACTTGAGATTCTTAATGTCCATTTTCTTTTCTTTTTTTTTCCACACAGCATACATGTAGACCCACAAAGCTCTAACATGTCCCAGATATAACATACCAGCTTAGATCCCAGAAGACATATCCAGCATGCACTGATTTCTGTTTGCATCTTACAATTTTGGTGCCTGACTTGTAAATACCTAGGGTTAGCAGTAGTGACATTTCCCATACATTTTGTGCTAGTAGTCCCACCTAGCACAACATCTGCAGGTAGAAATGTAAAGGAGAACAGACAGAGGGAAAGACACCCAGGTAATAAGAAGTATGCATAACTGCAGATGGACAGGGGAGGCATAATTCATATGCAAAATGTAACATTATAGCAACTTCATTTGGCTTTGAGTTTATGAGGCAATAAACAAGCCCCGCAAAAGTCTTCTGAGAAGCATCACCACTCCCTTGGGCTGAGGTCCTGGCATTTATTTGCCAGAGGACTTTATTGTCTCATAAAGCAAAAGCCAAGTGAAGCACAAGCAAAGTATTTCTTGCTCTGTAAAACTGTAATATCACACACGGTTATTTACTGTATGGTAGCCCCATTATTTTTGGTCTCCTCACTATGTCAGGTGTTGACATTTGAGGAAAAGAGCGTTGCTGTCCCAATTAAAGAGAAACTGCCTCTTTCCCTTTCCAAAAAAGAATTGTCTGTTGGGAGGTTCTGACTGCTACATAATTTTGACATTCTGGTCACTTCATTTAGGTGCTGTGAATGGGGAACAGAGAAGACAACGTTACCAACTTCCAAACTTTGATATAATCAGAAATCAAGCACTTTTAATATGATAGATTAATTCAAAAGCATGATCAAGCTAAGGAGCTGAAGTGCTCTGTATGGGTAGAGAAACCAGTTCTTAAGTCAAAATTACAGTCTCAGGCAAAGATATTAAGTTATGAGAATTACATCATCAGAACAAAATTTAATTGGTGGACTCTAGGGCAGGACATGCTTGGCACACAAGTTTGTATAAGGATTATTTTTTTATGTTTTTCCATGGGCACCATTGGGTTTGTATTTGTATTAGTGTATTCCTAATGCACTAATTTATTAATACATTAATAAATCAATATATTTATAATTAATTTATTAATTTGTGAATAAATTAGTGTATTAATAAATGCTTTATCTTCTATAACTGATAATGTGGGACAAATAAAGGTCCATCAGCAGAAACAGGTAAGAGGGACATCTTTTAGCTTTGATAATGCAAATTTTCACAGGCAAAGAATTGTGATTTTAGTTCCACCTTCCTCTCATTCTGTGCCTGCACACATGCACACCTGAGGGAGAGGGATACATAACCGTTCTGTCCACATAGAGCACGTGTTCACTTCACCCAAATCTCAGATTTTGGAGGCCACAGCAGGGAAAGAAAAGACAGGAATGGGTATGAAATCAAAGCAAAATCAGAAACAAAGGAAATAAGGGAAATCCTAGAGAAGGAATGACTGAAAGTGCACAGATGACACAGAGTGTGTCAAAGGCACAAACACCGTCATTGGGAGGTAGGCAATAGACCATTCTGGGGCCAGGCTGGTTTCCCATATGTGCAGTAGCCATGAAAGAAGCCAGTTCTGTTTCAAACGATTGAACTGAAGCAGTTTGCTGGACCTTTGTTCCCATAACAACAGCAATTCACTTCCCTCAATTCTGTGGTTTTGGCACAGATGAAGCACAGTAAGATACTGAGAAACATCTGATCAATTTACTGTGCTTCAAAAATAGTCACTTTAATTTTTCTTTGGGAAATGCATTAAAGAGAACTTCTGCCTTGATCGATATCAGTGAATTCTTGTTGGTACTACTATAAGTTCACACAAACAGATTATTATAACACAGACATACGTTACTATTAAGTCTCTGGCCAGAAGTGACTAACAAAGAAAGGACAAGAGGAATGCTGTTATCTCCATTTCACAGGTAGAAGGCCTTCCCTGAGAGAAGAGTTTACAGTTTTCAGTGGTGAGGCATGAGTTTTTCACCTCCCCTGGAAGGTTTGCATTTTGCTTAAGCCCTTCAGCTTCCACAGCCATCCTACATACAGAATATTAATTTTGAAACTCCAGTTTAACATCTGGTCCTAACTATACACATTTTTCCATTTGCAGTATCCCAGTGCCAATAGTCTCTTAATAATTTATTCCTTTAGCTCATATCCCATCAACAAATCCTGTGGCATATTAACTGAGAAACCGTACACCTTTTATTCATAGGTACATACATAACTCTTTAGGCCTGCTTTCATGTGCAGCCATAATAAAAAGTAGGTACCTTGCACTTTATGAACACTGAACAACTGTAAAATAAAAGGGATAAAATTTTAGCCTCATTGATGTCAGTGCCAAAACTTTTCACTCATTTCAATATGATCAGGATTTCATTTAGATTCTCAAATTTTCCCAAGAGAATGTTTGCAGGTGAAGGCTTCCAAGCTGTGGACCCAAGCCTGCAGAGCCAGGTCTGTGGAGAGGATGCTCTTCTTATTATTTCCACATGATAAACTGCTCGAAATTCTTACACCTTCCTTTTGTCTTCTTGCTCTGGAAAAACAGTGAATTACCTCCTTTTCTGTACAATGCCATTTACTTCCCTGTGCAGCCAATGCCAGTAATTGTCTAAAGGATGCAACCTGTCTCAGTAAAGTACAGATTATATGACTCTTCAGAAATAAGATTTTAGTTCTGCAAGTTTGAGAAGAAACAGATCTTCATCTATTTTTCTCAAATTCTTTTCCCAAACCATTCCCAAGTTATCAGATTAGCTTTTACTTGTGTTAGCAATGTGCAGTTTAACGAGTCAGGGTGTTCTGGGTTTTTGCACTTTGATATTCAGGACCAGAGAGAGGGAAGGAGAGAAAGGGACAGCAGCATGAAAAAGAAAGTCATTCCATATTTTACCAAGAACTAAAAAATGTAAACGAAAACCAATTGTATCTGTAAAGATGGATTTTAAAATCCAGTATGAGCAGTTGTAATGGCAGGTAACTGGGGCCAGATCAGATTCCTCCTGCTCCTTTCCTTCCCCTCTCCTCCCAGCCAATTTGCTCACAAAAGCGAGCAAAATATTAGGCAAATGACCCTCCCTGTATGGGTGTCGTGGTTTGGCCTCAGCCGGCAACAGAGAACCACGCCGCCGCTCGCTCAGCCCCCGAGGGCGGTGGGGGAAAATCGGAAGAACGAGGCAAAACTCGTGGGTTGAGATAAAGGCAGTTTAACACAACAGCAAACGAAAGAGGGAAACAACCACAACAGTGACGGAGGGACGCACACACAGGGTTACTGTACCGACGCTCACCGACCGGCGCAGCCCCAGCCCGCTCCCGAGCCGCGCCTGCCTCCCACTCCCGGCCAGCTCCCCCTTATGGACTGGGCGTGGCGTCACGTGGTATGGAATACCTGTGTCCCGGGCCAGAAAATTAACCCTATCCCCGCCGGAACCAGGACAATGGGGATGAGAAGAGGATTAAGAAATTTAGAGTTTAGGAAGAGATAATGCAGTGTAACCTACTTCTTGGGCTTGCAAGTATGGAATGATTTATACAGAAGAGGATTAAGCTCTCCACAGAAATACAACACTGGAAAGGACTTCCAGAGTAACTGAGTCTAGTCTCCTCCTATTGTATATCTTCTACTACTAAATTTATTAACATCCATCTCAAAGTGTTTTCCCACACACAGTAAGAAAACGTACCAGAAACTCACTGCTTTCAAGGTTTGAAACATTCTCTCTTTCCATTGGCATCAATAGTGTCTTTGAGATTAAATAGGGAGAGAGAGAGAAGAGCTGTAATGTCTGCTAACATAGTAATGGATTGTTACCACATCACCTCCCAGTTTACATTTTCTGGGCAAACCAAGATTTTGGATCTCCTGCTTGTAAAGCAGTACTCCACTCCTCTGCTCCTTCTAAAATCTCTTGTTCTGTTCACAGTTGGATGTGAGTGGCCAACTCTATAGACAACGTTATGGGAGAATCTCACTAGTGCCTCACATAGTGGTGCAAATCTATTGCAGCTACCTCATGAGCTGAAGTATATCAGAAACATGTCCTGGCCCCCCTATTAAGATCAGATTATCTCAGAAAAGAAAGGATAGTGAGAAGACAGACAACTCAGCCCTGAGTTTTAACTCTCTAAAGTAGTCAAATATATAACAGCCTCACAATACTCGATAGTATCATTGTATTTCTTTTGACATCTGTATTATGAAAGATTGAAGTGGTACCTGCCAACATCACTGTGCTTTTACTAAGAGTTGGTCATAGAAATTTTCAGCAAAGCAAAGGCATTTAGTAGTGTCCAGGCAGATAGACACACAAATACCTTTTAAATCTGATAATAAGAGCAGCACATAAGACTTTGATCATACCACTAAAATGTTTTGGCCTGAAAAGACTGTCAGAGGAAACCAGCACGTTCATCTAATTTGAAATTTCACAAAAACTCAGGAGATAGATTCCCAGCCAGTAACCTAGATCATGTCTGTAAGTAACCAGTCCTCTGCTAGATTATACACAAAAACCAGGTTCAGCATCACAGCTTTAATCAATAAGGAAAAAAAAGTCACTTACAGTTTTGATAATGGTGCATAGATAAATGTGGCATACTACAAAAGCAAAGCAGTTTTTAATGGTAAAAAACTCTTGCAAGATTTATTCATGTGCCTATGGCAGTACAAGAATATAAGCAAGGTTGATAAGCAGAGGTTATATCTTCTTTAGACCAGCTGATAAGGCAGAAATGGATAAACTATCAGGCACATAAACCCTTATTTGGGTCTGAAAACACAGTTAAAAAAGTATATAAAGTCTGCATAAAATCTATAAGTGGAAAAAATGCATAATCAGGCCTACCAATCTTGGTAGCACCTCTTCAAAAGCGCAAGTAGCATCAGAAAGGAAATTCCAAAACAGCATCTCAGTTTGTTATGCAGCTCCCTGTAAGGGTCTTCCTCAAACAGGCAGACCTGCCAGGCAGCCAAGTTTATTTCATTACTGGGACAAGGGAAAACAGAATAGAAAACAAATTTCATTAACTTCTCTTTTTTTGCATCTCAACACCAATAGGGAAAGGCTCTGGGCTTGGCTGCAATCATACTGATGCTGCAAGAGGCAAAGTGCAGCATCTTTTGCCTTTCCACCATTGGATGAGCTTTGCAGCAGCAAAACCTCATTTTCTCAGCACTTCTTCCAAGCAAACAGGAACTCAGAAAACACACCAGAGCATAGAATATAATAATGCATCACACTCAGAGAGTCACTTTTCTGAATGCAGCCATGCTTTCATGTTTCCCATTTCCCTCTCTTGATCAGCACAGGGTATCAAAGGGTTTCTTCCTCATTGACACAAATTATAAGCAAGCAGCCCTCTTCATCCCTGCCAATCAATAGCATCATGCCAAGTTAGAAAACAGATTTTTCACAAATGAACATGAATTGGCCACCAGGAAAAACAGTAGGAAGAAAGAGTATCAAAATATATCATTTTTCTGTCAGAATTCTTGCAAACTGGTCCAGCATTTCAGCTTTCTCCAGCTGATGTGTTACAAGTTCCTCCTCTGACAACGAACTGCATAAAAAGTGCATGGCTTTGCCTCCCCCACTGCGGTGGGAAAACAGACGAGATCGCACGCTGCCAAGACACCTTCAAAACACAACACTTTTGCAAAGAAAGGGAATTCTAAAGTTGAACTTATTAGCATTTTTCATGACAGTGTACAAAAGCTCTCACTGTGCTTAGAATCCCACTGCGCTGGGTGTTGTACAAAGACGGTAAGAGACATTTCCTTGAGGAAGACCTGACGAAGAGCTGTTCAAAGTTCACCCACAGCAAGGCAGTAATAGGGCCGGGTCCAGACCTGACTCTATATCTAGCTCACCATCCACTACAATGACCTGTCTCCCACAAGATTTAAAAATTTTTACAAGCCTTTAAAAGTTATCATTACATTTTTTAGATGTAGGCTCAGTCCTGTCTCACCTTACTCAGACACTGAAATACCTCCGTATTCAGGCAACTATTTAGGCAGTCCAATAGCCTACAGAGGGAGAAGGGATCTTCCAGGAGACAGTTCATATCTTAGATTACCTGAATCAGAGTGGATTGCCGTCAATCCCTAAAGAGCTTTTCCCACAACTGGAAGACAAGTTTTACCATCTTTAGCTAAGGATTCAGATTCAAGTGATAGATAATATTTCTGTGACATTAACACCAAGTAACTATAGGACAGGGTAAGGGAAGTGAGACACAGCTAATCCATATATATTCCATTATCCCCCTAAATAAATATCCTGCCGTATGGAAAAACGCATCTTGTACATGTATATAAAAAGAGAGAGAGGAGATTTTATATATTTAAACATATATGTAAATTTTGGCTATACTTTTCTCCTTTGCTTACCTCAATGTTTACCTCTGCAAACTGCAACTTCTTAAGGAAAAACACTACAAATTAAATCCTAATTGCATAGATCTACTATAGACACATTGAGTGAGATCAAGATGCCTTTATTCCTGTACATTCCTCTATATTCAGAAAAATCATTATTACTTGGATGAGGTCCATAGACTGTCTTTTTCACCTTTCCTTGTACGAAGTTTGGGACCTGGTTGTGAGACCTGCCATCTATTCAGCCCTTTGGTACTATGTCAACACAAATAAACAGCTACCTTAATAGTGCTGGCATCAAAAGTGTATTCATTCTATTATACCATACCACAAACATAACACAATCATGTCAGAAACTGCCCTGTGAGAGAAGAAAACAAAACAGAATAGAAAATGACTCAACTGATGGATGGATTTTGGACCATAGTGTGTATCAGTGATAAGAATGACAATTTTACTGCTGTATAAATATTTTAATATGTGCAATCAATTAATAATTTCCAATATTTTCTTAGAGAGCTGATAAAAATTATTAAGCTTCAGGCTCATTTCAGCAATGTTTAAATGAAGGTGGAAACCTACAGCATGAATCAATCTACTGGCATAGTCACCTAGGATTTAGGAATATAACTCGAGTAATTTTTTCTTATCTTACAGAGAGCACTGTGAAAGGTATTTCAATTTATTGTGGATAACAATCTATCAAAATAAACCTGCTCAGGACATGCCCTGAATACAAATGAGGCAGCATAAAAATAAAAAGGAAAACATGAATTTTAATTAACCTTGTGATGGTTCACAGATCCTGAAGTGCTCAATCTGAAAACAAAGATCTTCTAAAGCTTATATTCAACTTACGTGCTTCTATAACATAAACACCACAGGATATTTGTAGATTAGGAAAGTGTCAAGAAGAAACTCTTCTGGTAGTTTCTGCAGCTCTGTATAGAGCTACAAAGTCTTGGATCAAGGATACCAGGTACTGTATGCCTCAAGTCATCACTCAGTGTAGAACTCCAGCTGCTTCTTTACCACATGAAGTTTAAATCTCCCGCTCTGTACCTTATACTATAACCCTGCCAGGAAGTAGCTTGGTGTGTGGTCACAGGCTATTTGGTGTTTTACTTTCAGCTCCACAATTCATCCGATAACTTGAGGACCTCCAGCTTTCATATCCTAGGGTGGCAGAGAGGGCACATTCTGAAGAAACAAAAGGCGAAGAGAAGGAGAAACAATAAAGAAAACCCTTGGGATTTTTTAAGACACACTTGTATTTGGGCTGACAAAGTAGGATCTAAGTAATTGTTTTAAGGCCTTGAATGCTAATAACATCGATGAATTTATTGAAGAGCATACAAGAGCTTAAACTGTAGGAACATTAGCATTCCCTCTTACCACATCCTTTAGTGGGCTGCCTGAGAGTGGGCAGTGTGAACACCACCCCTTATCACATGAGCCATGTGATTCCTATAACAAGACAAACCTCCAGTTGGCCGAGGCTCAATGCACATAACAAGTAAGCCAATGCACAATATGGATTTATTCTTTAGATACCAAACTGCTACAGCTCTTAGCCCTCTTCACCCCATGTGTCCCCAGCTTATTCTGTCATAGCCAAAGGCTTCTGCTTCCTTCAGTTCAACAGCAAAACTCCCATGGACAAGAGCAGGATCCAGGATTGGGTCTTCATTCTGCAGCCAGCAGACTTCCTGAGAAGCACCTTGTGCCAGTTGGGGGGGCTGCCCAAAGCTGGTCAGAGGCCTGATGTACATAAGGGTTATCAAGCATTGGAACAGGCTGTCCAGGGAAGTGGTTGAGTCACCATCCCTGGAGGGATTTAAAAGATGGGTAGATGTGGCACTTAGGGACATGGTTTAGTGGTGGTTTTGGCAGTGTTAGACCGATGGTTGGACTCAATGATCTTAAAGGCCCCTCCCAACCTAGATGATTCGATGATTCCATGTTTCTATGATCAGGACAAAAAAAGCACACGACTGTTGCCTTTCCATGTTGCTACTGCTCACATACAGAGCACATATCAACTTGTGAATAGCAGCATTTCCATCTTGTAGCCATCAGCTTTCATACGTAAAAGGCTGAAGCCTACTACCACAGGTCAAGGAAATCAAGAATTTCTCAGTGCCTGTGCTCTGAAGAAAGATTTCCATAAGCCAACCAAAAGGATTCATTATAGCAGCACACCAAGGCATAGGCTTAGGAGAAGGCAGGAGGCAGTGAAAAGGCTGCTAGAGAGCTCAGAATAACTTTCTGCAGGGGTTAGTTTACAGAGCACTGAGGCCACTGGTACAACAGCTATGAATATGTTGCCTTTGTTCTTTATTTCCAAAAAGAAACACCTTGGTTAAGGGCCCTGAGATCATCCCCTCCTGAAGGCTTAGCTGCCTGCACTCAGGGCCAAGCTGGAGACAGAGCAGCTGGGCTGTCCCTTCCTCCTGGCACCTCTGGAGAAGCTCCGGACAGTGCTGTGGGGAGAGCCCCTTCCCACGGGAGCTGCTTTAACCCAACCCTCTACCCCTCGGCCCCCAGCGGCATGCAGCTCCTGCTCTACCACAGCCACGATTGCACCTGCAGCGGGCACCACTGGCCCAGACATGGAACCCCACCCGCAGGCCCACATCCAGGCCTGGCCTCAGCCCAGCACCATCCCCAGGGAGGTGGCCCGTGCCCGGGGCGGGGGCTGCCCCTGACTGCCCTGCTCCTGGCTGAGGTGCTGGGAGAGCCCCGGTTGCCCGGCCAGGCCCCGACGGAGACCCCATAGCACCCCGCCCCCCCCAACCCCAGGGAGACACCGGCCCTGCAGCACCCTGACACCGAGCGTTTTGTGAAGATTGGCAAAGAAACCTATTCAGAAAGCACAGGGTGTTCAGCCTAATAAGAACTGCAACAGCGGTATATTAAGCTACTGTTCCTCCTCTGCCCATTAGCAACAGTAATGCCCTGAAAAATGAAAGACTTTTAAACAGTAAAGTAATTAGCTGATAAATAGGTGGTTACAAACTATTATTTCTGGCTAAAATTAATGTAGCAGCAGTATTTTGATAAATTCTAATAGGAAAAACTTGGAAGCCTCCTCTTAGTATTTAACATAAGGCAAATTAAAGTGCTGACATTTTTATGGTGTTTTAATTAATGAGAATCTAGAGTGGAATTCTCATGCAAATACTGTACAGATTGTATGACAACCCTATTAATACCAGAGGAGTTAATTATGATTAGTGCTATTACACTGAGTACTAAAAGAATTAACAATAATGAGGCACTCCTAATACTATCATCACATTTCTGCATACATTTTAATGGATAGGTTTCACCCTGATTAGAGCTGATAAATTATTAGCAGCAAACAAAATTATCTCTTCCATTTATCGCTTTTTCTCTCCACCCTGTATTCAGAAATCAAAGCTCATTTCTGAGAAAGAACTGTTACTCGTGAATATCCAACATATTTCTAGCCTTTATCAAACTGTTCTCACAACTGTTTGTTAAAAGAAACTTCCATCACAGGGCATTATTTCTACTCCTAAACATTTTAAGCAGGAAACATCACCTTCTTTGAGCTTATTTACTAGGGTGTCAGCTATCCGGAGCCTTTCCCTAAGTCACTGCATTGACATTACTTAGCAACCTGAATTGCTAAAAGCAAAACCAAAGAACTGAACTTATTGGAAAACTTGGAAGATGAAGGGGTCAGTTTCAGACACTGTGGTGGGTGACTAAGTCACAGATTAACAAGGCACCACAGCAGTCAGAAAGGACCCTGGCTGGACTTCTGTCCATAGTTCCCAGTCAGAAGTCGGTATGCATGTGCTGTGGGCTTTGAGCACAGCAAAAGCCAACATTGCCAGGGCACTTCAAATACAGAACATGTTCTGCATTCGTGCAATAAATCCAATGTGCAGGGAGAAGGGAAAGGGGATGTGAACAGAGGCAATGAATTTACTGCAAAGGTGAGAACAGGTGGGCAGCACATACGCAGTAAGCGCAGTGCTTCCTGAACATCCTCAGAGCAACCGCAGCGCGACAACCCATCTGTGCACAGGCGTGTGAGCACTGAGTGGCTGCAGTATACAACACGCACACTCTGGTCATTTTTGGAAGTTCAGCACACAGGAGCAGTACCTAGTTTGGCTAGGCCAGAAGACATTCTCAAATCTTACACCTATATAAAATGTCCTCGCAATCCACTTTTTCACCATTTCTGCCTAGGAGATGAGATGTATCCAGGAAAACCCTGTCAATTGCTATCCTTAACCTTTGATGGAGGAGTTGACTGGCAGCATTTCTTACTTTACCTTAGTTGATTCCTCTATTCCTGTCAACTGATGCGGTTTTCCCTCCCAAGAACAGGCTCTGATGCAGAGGCACACAAAAAATAGCAAGGAAAAGAAATAAAAAATGACTTTTAGACAGGTAGGAAGGGCTGGTGGGGAAAAGAGCAGAAAGCCATCAGAAGTAGAAATCTATAAGAACAAAGGAATAAATCTGAGCTTGAGAGGACTGTTTTTATAATGGCAGTAAGGTGAAAAATACTTCATAGAGAGGTCAGCTTTTGCATGATTTATGCTAGTTCCTGATGTTCATTTCTGCTTATGTCTATTTATCTATATTATCCCTAGTTGCTGTATGTTGTTTCAGTTGCTATCACAAAGTAAGCTAATTTCATGTGTTCATGAGATATCCTTTGGATCTGTACAGTACACTGCTGTACTACTCTCAGAAAATCAACAGCCAGAGTACCTAAGTGCTTCTTTAAAATCAGTTCAAAATCAATGTAACCAAGTGCTTTGTGACAATTTAGTCCATTTTTTTAGGGAAAAAAACCCAAATTTTTTCTTATGGTGAGCATTCAAAATCTTTCTACTAACTCTGTGGGGACAGCCATAAATCTTCTTTGAGAAGAGGTTCTCTATCTTCCAAATCCTATTACAGCAAGACAGTTACCAAAGCAGTACTTGCATAGCGGTACCTAATATATAAAAGTATATAAAAATTCATGCAGAGTAGTAATTTATTTTTTTTTAAACAGAGTAGTTGGACAGTATTCTTTCACTGTTCATGTTTCTGATTTATGTTGACAAAGGCACTCAGGACACAAATAGTTTTTGCTGTTCACTATGAAATACTGTTCTTCTTGCTGATTTCTAATTTATAAAATTATAGAATCATAGAATTGTTAAGGTTGGAAAAGACCTTTAACATCATCGAGTTCAACCATTAACCTAGCACTGCCAAGTCCACCATTAAACCACGTCCCTAAGCACCATGTCTACCCATCTTTTAAATACCTCCAGGGATGGTGACTCAACCACTTCCCTGGGCAGCCTGTTCCAAAGCTTGATACTTCTTTCGGTGAAGAAATTTTTCCTAATATGCAAACTAAACCCCCCCAGTGCAACTTGAGGACGTTTCCTCTCATCCTATCACTTGTTACTTGGAAAAAAAGACTAACACCCACCTTGCTACAACCTCCTTTCAGTTAGTTGTAGAGAGCGAGAAGGTGTCCCTCCCAGCCTCCTTTTCTTCAGACCAAACAACCCCAGTTCCCTCAGCCGGTCCTCCTAAGACTTGTGCTCTAGACCCTTCACCAGCTTTGTTGCTCTTCTGTGGACACGCTCCAGCACCCCAATGTCTTTCTGCCAGGAAGGGGCCCAAAACTGAACACAGTACTCAAGGGGTGACCTCACCAGTGCCAAGTACAGGGGGACGATCACTTCCCTAGTCCTGCTGGCCACACTATTCCTGATACAAGTCAGGATGCTATTGGCCTTCTTGGCCACCTGGGCACACTGCCGGCTCATAGTCAGCCGGCTGTCGACCAACACCCCCAGGTCCTTTTCTGCCAGGCAGCTTTCCAGCCACTCTTCCCCAAGCCTGTAGCGCTGCATGGGGTTGTTGTGACCCAAGTGCAGGACCTGGCACTTGGCCTTGTTGAACCTCATACCATTGGCCTCGGCCCATTGATTCAGCCTGTTCAGATCCCTCTGTAGAGGTTTTCTACTCTTGAGCAGTTCAATACCACCGCCTAACTTGGTGTCGTCTGCAAACTTGCTGAGGGTGCCCTCCATCCCCTTGTCCAGATCACTGATAAAGATATTAAACAGAACTAGCCCCAACACTGTGCCCTGGGGAACACCACTTGTGACCAGCTGCCAACTGGATTTAACTCCATTGACCACAAGTCTTTGGGCCCAGCCATCCAGCCAGTTTTTTACCCAGCAAAGAGTACACCCATCCAAGCCATGAGCAGCCAGGCATACTCACGCCTTACAGAACAGTGGAATACGATCAAATTAAAACTTGCAGTGTTTTCTTTTCATTTGCTAAGATATTAAAGGAAATATATTGTAAAGTGTAATCAGGAAGTAGCAGAGCTGATTTTCACTTCACTTATACTGGTAGCTCAGTGGAAATAATAGTGTTATGCTAGTTTAAAACCAACCGTTGAGAGAAAACCAAATTGTTCACAAGACCTAGTCCTGGATCACTAACTTCAAATAGTGCCTTACTTCTTGAGTAAACCCGCTGGTTTCACTGACCTTCCCAGTACAGAAAAAAAACCTCTTATATTAACACAAATAAAGCTATCGGAACACAGCCTTTAGACATTTACTCATCTGTACCCACCTACTTCAGTATGATGTCCACTTTTAACAGATGGCCAGTTAAATGTTCTGCTTTGCAATCCTGAGGCAGATCATTAAAGAGTGCAGAAAGGATTTGTTTAATAGCTTGTCAGTACACATTGTGGTTATGGTTACAAATTTGGGATCAAACCTAGCAGCGTAGTTTACCTGAAGGTAAAACTTATGTTTTTCCTTGCACTGGTAGGGAAGGCAGGATTACAGTCCTACTGGTCTGGGTTCATGTCCTACTCAACATTCAGGCACAGCTTGAAACTAATGCATGATTTTAAACAGGCAGCAGCCAACATATGAAACAAATGGAGTATGACTTTTCATAGCACGCTTTCAGAGGGGAACAGGAAGTGTTACCCTGGAACAGATCTATACATTTCTGTTTGTCTCCAACAGCACCTAACATTAAATTCTTGTGAAAACCCCTTCCCCAGCACACCTAGCTACTTACTGCCTACTGGTCCACAATTATTGCGAGGGAGTGATCTGCTGCTCTGCAGGCTAATGTCTGAGGTTTAGCCTTTCTTAAACACTCCTCCTGATACTATTTTTAGTATCTTTCTTCACCTAGTTTTCTACTGAGTTAAACAGCAATTTGCAAGTACCTCCTCCAGTTATTCATTGCTCCTGAATACTTTCCAAAAGGAATTACCTTTGATAAAGAAAGGCAGAAGCACAGGTAGCTAGAGGTGTGAGGGAGGGTAAGTAATTTAGGTGCACAGCTTTAAAATAGCATTAAAATTTTTCTTAAACACTAGAAAGATTTAATGTTTCAGCACTGAGAATTCCAACTGATAAGAGAATGGGGAAAAAATAAGGGTGGCGGGGTAGAAGAGAAATGAAGAATAAATCAGACACATGGGAAAACATGAAGAGAGGACAGAGGACAAAGTCATAGCAAAAGAAGAGTTCAGCTCTTCTCTACATGGTTTAGCTCATCTCCTCACCCTTTTCCCAAATACATTTGTCCTCCTGGTAACTCTTTCTTTCCTTCTCCCCTTTCACTAAAAAATTAGTTCTCCAGTGGACTTGCTAAGCTATTTGATATTTTTAACTGTTAAATGATACACAAAGTAGCTATATTTGTCAAGCAAGGCAGATGCTGCAAAGCTCTAGAAGGCCCTCACTATGACATCTACAAATGATCAGCAAAAATCATAAAAAATGTAATACAGTAAAAAAATATATTATCAACATTGCCTGATAATAATGGCATAAAGTTCACACTGGGAAAATCATGTACAGTTCAGTATTTTAAGATTTCTGATTCTTAAGCCCAAGCATTTATCAAGTTGATTACAACATTATTCTTGCTAGTTCAACTAAGTGCATGCTGTTGAGACATTATGTCTAGTCTGGATGTCCAAGTTTTAAGGTAGAGGTTGAGAAAGAGTTTTGGACTCTGGCAAGACACAAAAGAATGATGATGCAAAGTCTGTAAAATCTTATTTGAAAAGTGAGCGGCTGACAGAAGCTTTGACTGTTTTATTTTTCCGAGAAATGTAAAAACATGATGAGATCACAGTCTTGCATGGAGACATAGTATTTACATGGAGAGGAGTTTAGAACAGAGCTGTTAAGAACAGGACTTCCTTTAATCTTTCACAAAAAGGCATGGCAGGATGCAGAGGTAACAGATTATTTTAACAAATTATTAACAAAACATCATTAACACAGGTACCTTGTAAATTCTTCTGTCTTTTCAATCCCTTATATCAAGGTTGGATCCTTTCCAAAATATGCTGTTGATTGTATGGATGAAACAACACGCCCTGCACTGTATAAGAGGTCAGATTAGATTTTCCCAATGGTCCTTTCTAGCCTTCAAAACTAAGAGTAAAGCTAATGATTCAGTGGGAACAAGAGAAGCCCCCTTATAAAGAAAAATGTTATAAAGTCCCAATCCAGCACAGCAAATAAATATGTACTTAACAGTACAGTTCCAATAATCTCAGTCAAAATACTATCAAGCTGCTCTTCCAACAGGTCAGTATCCTACATGCTGAACAGTCATACTGCAAGAGACAAAAGAGCTTACAGTTTAAGCAGAAAAAACAGAAGCAGCATGGCAGAAATGAAGTATAATCCTGTATCGCTCATCAGGAGGCACAGAGTGACGTGGAAGCCAGATAGGGACCACACAGGAAACTAATAATGAGCTGGTAATGAAACATGGCTCTCAAGACATTCCTGTTCCCAGTTACAAAGCCTCTTTTCCTGTATCACACTCAGTGGGAAAGAATCCCCAGTGCACACACTGGCACAGTGGTAATGCCCTCATAGGGAAGATGATGTTTTAAGCAATACACTTCTCAGAAGACTGTTTATATTCTGAACCTTAAGGTGAGAGAAAACAAACAAAATATTGGGGTGCTCCTGTTTCTTATTCAAAATGAACTGATTGTGATTTGTGCAGGAGACGCTCATTTGGAAGAGGTTTATATCACCTAAAAAGAAGAAAAATCAAAAGACAACAATTTGTATGTGGAGGGTGAGACAGAATCACTTTCTCAGAAGTACAGAGTGCATGCAGCATTCATCCAAAACTTTTAGACAAAATACTGAGTGTCTAGCTAATGTCCTCCAGTTCTGAAGAATTAGCATACAGTATTTGAGCAGACAAGAATAGCAATGTCCCTATCTTCAATCACATGCACAGGAAACAGTATAACACATCCATAGAACCCTTACTAAGTCTTTTTTGCACAAGAGGTTCCTTTACGTGCACACCTAGTACCAAACACAATATACATCTTCAATTGCATTTCATCCTAGCTTCAGCTCACATATGGGTCATGCTAAGTCTTATTACAACAGATTATCTCCTGTGATGATGATGATGGCTTAAACCATGACAGAAATACTAGTAATATGATTAGTTTTCATCACAGTGTGAACCTAAGTCAGTATTGCCTTCTAGCTCTGCATTTATAAAAGTACGAATCTCAAAATGATGTTGAGGTACCTGTCAGAATATACCATTAAGTGGCAGCTGCTGGAAAAATATAGTTAGATGTATTTAGCCTACAAAAATTTTCAACACATCAGCAGTTTAATGTATATAAAATGTAAATTAAGACATTAAGGCTCGCAATGAAAAAATGAATGGCCAGTTACATGTATGCTTGTCCATCTGTAGAGACAGTACAGTTGCTTGTAGGTAGTTTAGTCCTTGGTCCAGGTGCTTCTTACAAACACATTGACTTGCAGAGACATTGCACACATTTGCTTCCCAATGAAATCATGATGATGGCACAGTTCTTGGTATGCCAAGTGCTACACACTTCCATTTGTATCAACCTTCCCTGTCTATCGAGATGATCAACATAAGCATGCAGACACCAAGACTGTATTTCTTATTCATTACAGAACTTTCTTTGTAGGCATCTCTTTGTAAATGGCCAATACAATTCCTTTCTTGAGGATCAACAGACCATCAGTACTCTTCCCAAGTTTATGGAAACTTTCTGAAACTGGAGATCATGCTGGGAGAACTTACCAATTTGCTTGCCACCTTCACCAACAGATACTGATTTACCAATGAAGATGGGTCACCCATCTCTTGCTTGTGTTCTGTCCAAGCTTGTATATAAGACATAGTATCTTCAGCAGTTCAAGCACCCTAAGTTTTAAGATACTTCTTATTCAGGATCTTTACCTGTGGCAATAAGGAGATACTGTGCAGCTGATTTTCTTTCTGGAGATTCTGAGTAGCGAGTCCTCTCCTCCGTTAATAGCTGGACACTTCCAGTAGGCTATAATGGTAGATCAGTTTGCCATTCTAGTAAGACTGTGGATGACCTGGCTGCTGAAATAAGCTCTGTGAGGCATCTATCAACCCTTTCGTTCCTAATATTCCTGAAGTATTGTATTTGCAAATACATCAAGACTTTGATAAAGTCCTTTTAATGTAAAAAAATCTATAAATTGCTAGAGAATATTGAAAAAAATTAATCATTTTTGTCCATGAAACTGCATTGCATTTTATAATTGTTGACCTATATTTAAAGTTCGCTTCTTAATTTTCCAGAAACGGATTTATTTCTTGGTCAAGGCATTCATTCATTGCTTTGCTTTGCTGGAATGAGTTTGAGTCTCCACAGCATCACAGTATCATTGTATCCACATTTAAAATCAAAGTTTAGGCAATTTCCCTTTTAGCCTTTTAATGACTTAGGAAATCACATTCTCTGTTCATAATGATACTTCTTTAAACATATCAAATGCAATATGTATGCATTCCATTGTTCTGTATTTAAAATCAAGTACATGAAGGTAATTCTGTCTTATTTCAACTTTTGACTTTTATAAAAGACCTAGCTCTTTATAAACTGTTTAACTCATTAAAATTTTACAAAAAATCCATTAGAAGAGTTTCTCATTTTATCCAAATACTACTCATCAGCGTTTCTAATTTCATTTTAATAACTCCTCTTTTTAACATTACAAGAATAATGTCATACATATCTTTTACATTAACATTAAAAAAGTCTGAAATGGAGGATAGCTAGGGGCTTTTTTCTGTTCTGTATATATATTGGAAGAAAATAATCTCATTGTAGTGTAATATATTACTCCACATTAAACAAGGAATTTTTCTTCCAAACACTTAACTTGTACATCAGTCAGCCTTAGTTTTAGATCATTAAAAAGAAAGAAAATATATCATTCACTTGCATTGTATATACTTTGAAATGCCTAATTTGGAAAATTAAAACTTCCTTCTCATCTTTACAGAAGAGAAAAAAAGAAAGATGACACGTATCTTTCTTGCAGGTGTTTCATTAAAAACAAGCTGTGACCTTGGAAACACCACTTCAGTGAACCAACACAGTTATAATTCACTATTTCACATGTTGCGCCCTTAAAATGTATGTTAATTCAAAATTACAGCCTCTGTTTCTCTTCACAGAAAAAGCTATTTAACTCACTGTAAGTCTTTGATTTTTTTTTTCTTTTAGTTCTATCATAATAAAAGCATCACAAGCACAGAAAATCTTGCAGATATAGTTAGAACTATGTTATACCGTAGCATGCCCCTATCAGTCCTGAAATCAAGTGATCCTTGTGTCTGGGAACAAATTTGACTGGACAATGTCAAGCAGTGCTGGATGTTAGAGAATTGTTTCTTGGAATGTGCAAACTACACTCAAACGCATTCCAGCAAAGCAAAGCAAACTACTACAAAATACTGCATTGCTGTGGAAGATGCACAGCACCACATACCAAAAGTGCCTTCCATTACACCACCACTGAGTGAGAAGTAATTGACTAGCACATAATACTTTAGCTGCACCAGGTGCTTTTGGTCATACTGAATTGTTCTAATGCCACAACAGGATCATCTTTTTTTTAATTTTTTAATAAAAAATTAACACTGTAAAAACAAAATCCTGCAGTCAATTCCATGTAAACCATGGCACCTATTTTTAAACTGCAGAAACAGATTTTTTTCCTATCAGATACTCAGACTCAATTTCTAAAAATGTATGGGTTTGTCGCAATTTCTGGATTAGAATAAATGCATGATATGTCTTGTCATAAAACTTGAAGAGATTATATATTATTATATATGAATAAGGAATAATTTTGAACTTCAATATTAACAGACCACCAACATGCTTCTCATTCCTATTACAACTTCATGGTTATAATACTACAGCTTCTTATAAATCAATTATTAATGAGAGCTATCACTATTATTTTTTCATTTCTCCAGTAGTACCAACACGTTGTGATAATATTACACATGTAGCTAGTTAAACTTCCACCTTAGAAGTTCTTGCTTAGTTTTAGTGGAACATAAAAGGGCAACGTATACAGCTGTGTTTGAATAAGTTTCATTACGAGAAACAAAGAAAAAGTGACTGGATCTTGCAAGCTTAGAAGGAAGTTAATTGACTCAATAGATAAAAAAAAAAACAGAGATCCACTAATTTTTTTTAGAGTCTGTTAAATAAATATTTTGCTTTGATTTTTACTGTAGTTCAGCTTTAACTATTTTTGATTGTATTTTATAGTACAGAGATTTCTAAAGTTGATTTTGAAGCATAAAAAGGTCTCAATAGTATAAGACCTTTTACAGTATTGCATTGTAAAATCGTAGCTACGAAATGGTAGGATAGCGCAGATACATGTGTGAGAGAGAATTATACAGTAGTGAATTAATAAACTTCAGCTCGGTTTATTGGTTTAATTCTGCTCAAGGACAGAGTAAAATGAAACAATCGGGGGAGTAGAAGATGGATAATTAAAACAGAAAGACTGCCTGTGAGGATACAGTATCTCTCTGGAAAGAGAGAAAAACTGGGGAACGTTACAAATTCACAGCCTTCAACTATCCTGCAGCTGATGTTGAGCAACAGATACAAATAGTCTCTCTGAACACCATGCACTACCCTCATCAAAGATCATAGTCTGGGTCAACAAGTAAAAGGAAAAATAAGCAGCCATCAGAATAAGTAACATAATCTTTCTGGACTACTTCTGTCAGTAAGTGTTCTGCAGATTGCTTCCATCCTTAGGTTTAATGGATCGACTACTTCAAAAATATGCTAAACAAGAGCAAGCCTGTAACGTGGTGTGCTCTGGTTGGTGTTTTTCTCAATGACCTTGAAAAACAAAATCTAGAGATATTTTCGTCACCATCTGTGTTCAAAATTAAACACCGCTGCAGTTCATTTCCTGATGTTTTCCATTTTTGATAGTACAATATTGTTCTTCAAAGCAAGGTAAAAATTCCCTGGAGATACTTTCAATCTGAAGTGATGTAGAACGGTAAGGTGGTAGCGAAGGGGCAGTAAAAAAATAGATCTAACCAATTCTTATAATTTCATCTACTTCTAAACTTACATAGTTTGCACTCTCATCAGAGTATTTTCTCTTAAGGGTAAATCCTTGCAGAGCAATATATACAACAAACATTAGAAATTGTTTAACAGGAGAATCAGCTGTCAGATAATTCTAAATTGTCAATGTTTCATCAGTTCTGTAACAGTCAATATCATATTAACTCTAAATCTTTCGGACTAGATACTCAGGTGACATAAGCAAAGGTTAACTCCATCACCTTCTTGTGGCACTTTATACAAATTAAATTAGAGCATCCTTGCTGTTTTCTTTTCCAGTCTCTGACCCTGTAATACTCAGTAAGGCAAATTTCCTCTCACCAGCTGCACGTGCCCAGCATTGTCCCTCTCTGTTTGGAATTTATGGGTGGATCAGACTCAATATTGTCTTTCCACCAGCAGAAGTCTGACAATGATTCCCCACGTACCTGTGAATGCTGTGCTGCAAAAAAGATTGTGTGCAAACAAAAACCATAACTGTATAGTCATATTGACCAGGATCACTTGACCCCTGGACAAATTCGGTATTCATTCAGTCAACAGAAGTAATTCCATTGACATTGAGTGGTTGTTAGAGGAGGCTTTTACATGCAAGAGGGATGATCCTGATTTGGCTATTATCATTTGATTGGTTTCAGTAGAGCAAGCACTGTTATTTTCAATGATCCAAATAAGATCAGAATGAAACCTTACTAATTACATGACTTGCCTACTTTGTTTTATTAAGGAGTTTCAAATTAATTTAACATTAGTTAATGAGCTTCTAAAAGAAACTGTTATTTGGTAATTGTTTTCACTTTCAGACACATTTCCAAATTAGCTACATTTAGCAGTTATCCTGCTTTCGTTTTTTTTTTTTTTTAGGACCCACTTATTTACTTCTCACAGCTTTTTGGTAAAATATTGCTGTCAATTAACATGTGACTATTAAACCTTTTGCTTGTTGATTTGATAATTTAGTGAAAGAGAGAGCCAGATTCTGTTTTCAATGAAGCCACTGTAAAAAGCCTTGTAGATTTAAACAGGAGTAGGAACGGTCACTCCAAAAGTGAGATATTCAGGCTTGAAGCTGGTGGGTAGGTATGTAGCTAGTTAACGAGCAATCTTCTTAAAAGCCAGGATGAAGAAGGGAGGCTCAAGTTCTTCACTACAAACTCTGTGCAGGTCTCAATGAGCAGTTCTGACAAGTTTTCTTGGTCCTTGTATTCCAAAGCATTGCATTGCTGTAGGATGAGAGTTTTCTTATTTCATAAGGCTTATTTATGAAAAGAAAACCAATTTCACCAAGATCAGATGTTTGCCTGATGTATGCACTAAGAACATCCAGAGCCTAACAAGGGAGTCATTAACCATTGGTCACTCAGACACGATTAACTGGAAAGCAGCCTGTCCACACCATTCCGTTCCGCACACTGCACTCTCCTGTTCTGTCTTTAGCCCCTCATCTGTTTCTGAATAAGAACTGTCCCTTTTCAGTTATTGCAGCAGGGCCAGACTCTTCATAGTAGGAAGTGCCGACTTCATTAAAGCTCTGTATACCGCAGGCAGAAAAATCTGAATGCTAAATGAGCCAATTAATTAGTAGTTTTGCTACTTGGCATTGAAAAATGAATTATGGGCAGGAGGATCCATGGGTTAGTTTGCTTTTGACTCAGAATGCATTACCCCAGTCTGTATTAACTGGAAAATAAGAGCTGACTTTGTATTAACTGAGGTAGAGAATATAAAGCCATGATCATCAGATTTATTAGGTAGAAAAATGTATAGAGTTATGAGATTTTTTTTACCTGAGGTTAAATTGTAATAGTAATAATGTAACCATGATAAAGCTGTTACTGCAGAAGTGATACAAATGGAAATGAGTCGATGTTTAATCAACAGAATAACCCCCCCCTCCAATGCAATATGAAACAAATCACCATATATGGTTTATAGGAATATGTAAAATATTTGACTAAAAAAAAATCGGCATGGTCTCTGAAGCTGCTTTTTAAGTTTCTTCAACATGGATCATTCTGTCCAGCTACAAAAAGGAGGTTGATTTGGCAAAAGATAACAAAGTGCTAACAGACTTTGCTTTTTCAAGGTGTTTATTTTGACATTGGCAATAACAAGTGTTAATTAGTGTTTTGTTTGGCCAGGATCCCCAAATACACAGGCACTGGAGCAAAGCTGACCCATCCCTACCCTTCAGAAGTACATCTTGACAGCCCTTACAGCAGGTTTGGAACTGTCGGGTTTAAACTTTATAGCAACAGATTTCAGTCAGATCAAAAGTATCATGGTTTCCATCTAATCCAGCAATGCTCATATCTGCAAATTTCCACTAATTCTTATTGTAAAAATCTGGCCCACTAGCTACCACCCAAGAGATGGGCAGCAGCATTTCAGTTTCTGTTTCTTCATGATACTTTAAGTACAGTAATGCAGGGTAGGTACAATTAAGAGCTCAGTCCCGCAAACACTTCCCATCAGATACAGTTACCACTGGCATAGCCAGAGAGAAATCCATATGGACGGTGTGTTAAATTTGGACAATATAGAGCTTTCCTCACTATTAGTGGAACAGGTGAATTTTCTCACTTGTTGTTTAGTAATTTTATAATTAGAAATACTATAAGTACACGACACATTCATACAACAGCACTCAGTTCTTCTGGCATGTTCAGTTACTGCCTAGCACAAGAGAGGGATTACTAGCTAGCTAACATTACGCAGCCCCATAAGGAGTGTTTTCAGAATCAGACCTTTTTCTTCCCAAGTCACCTTCCTGTCCAAGGCGACAATCAACACATACTCACAACCAAAATTACTTTGAAACTGAATAGAAATTTCACGTGGTTTGTCAGTACTGCTGTGCAGGGAAGTGCACATATTATCACACCAGTAGCAATGGGACTAGCAAGGATGAAGAAAACACAGAATAATGAAATAACTGGTATTCCACTAGAAAAATTCCAGTCCTACACCTCATATCTCTATTGTCTTACAATGCTGCAATAGATTTTTCCTATATGCAAATCTCTTTGTTTAATTATTGCTTCTAAAGGAATGGGAAAAAGACTCTGTGGGTTTTAAAAATATTTCGTCATCCTTCCAGCAGTATCAGAACTAGAATTTGTAGCAGTCACACAGCTTTCATACTATTCGTGCATCAGTGGAACAATACTGGGAGAGGAAACGGGCAGAAGAATGACGATGTCAATTTAATTTAGAGTTCAGCTCTGCCGGTACTGTTCATGCTGAGTGCTACCTCAGCCCGTGAGAAATCCTACTGATTTTAATGTGATTATTCCTTAGGCAATGCACTCCTGGAGAGGAGGCGGCGGCAGGAAGGTTCATTCCTAGGTTATGAGGAAATGAACAACAACCCCTGCATACTGTATTGCCATGAGGCTCAAATTTGAAAATAAACAATGATGAACTAAGTGTGAACTGGACTTTGCATTAATAATAATACGCACTTTAAAAGAAAAACTACCCTTTCTGAATGTTTTCTGCTTTATTGGCATTTTAACACCTGGAGTCATTGTCTTAGTTTGAACTATGACAGTTTTGTCAAGTTTAAAAGAATCAGGATTCTACCCCTAAATGTTTATTGAATGGTGATAATTTTACAGTAAGCTGCTGTATACCTTATGAACATAGCATTTTTTTTCTACACAATTCTTTATGTTATGTTCTTCACACAAAATAGACCTTAGCTTTAAGTCTTACAGTTGTACTGTCTTTCAACACCACTATTGCATGTTGAAAGTGAGAATTTGCTGTGAAACTGAGAAATCAGTCCTACCTGAATTGATAATTTCCTGATTTTTTTGTAATTGGGATCCAATCGGTTAGATTTATTGTATCAGAAATTACACTATTTGCCAGAAAACTGTCTTTGTGAATGTCTCTCACATTTTGGAAGAGATCAGAACCCCACAGATGAGAGGGGGGTGGTGTATGCATAGCTGTAAACATGGTTATTTTACTTCTTTGAACTGCTGCTTCGCAGCACAAATAAAAATCAGAAAGTTCAACAGTGCTACTGGAAAATGCACGTCAGCAATCCTAAATTTCAAAAGGATTTTTTGGGTGCAGGGAGGGTAAGTGGTAAGTTTTCAAAAGAATTTAATGTCAACATCAACGTATTTAACAAGTGAATGTGATCCAAGAAATTCTGCTGGGCTTTCATTTTTTGTTTTCTACAGAGTAAAAAAATAAAGAATTGTGATTGATATAGTTCTGCAACCTAGCAAGTTTATTTTTCTTCAGAATGGGTTTATAGTGGTTTTTGTCCTCCAATCTTAGTAAATTAACATTGATTATAAGAAACAATATTCAAGCAAGACATCCATAAGAATCTCTCTTTGTATATTGTCTGTAAGATGAAGGTATCCGTCATCTTCATGCAATGAAAAGTTGCTCACAAAATTGAAATGGATCTACTAGTGCATTTGTGAGACATTTTAGATGCAGGTTGCTGACTGCCTTTGATAAACTAACTTAGGAAGCAGCAATCTTTTTCCAAACTAAAAGCCTGTTAATCAAGTAGAAATCCCTATTTATTTTAATAGGAACATATTTCCTTGCGCTGGCATGTTCTCTCCCACTCACTTTGATTTTAGAGATCAGAGTAAACTGTTGTCAGCATACTTTATTTCCAACAGCGAGCTTTCAGTTTGTCTTTGCCTTGAAGCAGGAAGGAGGAATCTCAGAACAGTACTCTAGGTAATCCCAATTATTCTGGGATACTTCAGACCTGGCACTGATGTAGATGTGACAAGGGAGAAAGAAATGGAGAGCTGTGTAGACCATCTTTTTGTGTAAGGCTCAGGATTACCTGGTTTGCTCTGCCTGTGCACTTG
Source organism: Burhinus oedicnemus (assembly GCA_008921705.1). NCBI lineage: Eukaryota > Metazoa > Chordata > Aves > Charadriiformes > Burhinidae > Burhinus > Burhinus oedicnemus. The sequence continues at coordinate 429,848 of VFFE01009084.1, read as the reverse complement.
TCTCGGTCATTTCTGCAAATTCAGAGAACCTGCAATTTCTTTCTACTGTTTGAGATGGAATCTGTGAAAAGCTATATAATTAAATTTAATGACAATCATCTTTCTGAGGAAATAAAACATGCTCTGCTTAGATTCTGTTTTGAAGCCAAAGCTCAGTATATGGTGTATACATTTTCTCTTGCTGATGATACGTACATATACATGCCTGTACATGATACATACATGTACACTTAAGAACATTTCATTTGCAGAGTAAATATTATATCTGAGTACTATAAATTACATTGGCATAAGGAGAAAGTGAATAAATTAGCAAAACAAGACTATTGATTTGCCAATATCACTGTCACATACAAGCTTGGAAGCAAGGAAGAAGAAATGCTTCAAAATTTAGCTTCAAATTACAGTTTGTATTGAAAATTGTTTAGCCACAGAAGACTAAAATCATTGCTAGTCAGATTGGTTTAGCAATAGCAGAAGGAAGAGTGATAAGTTATGGAATATGAGGCATTGCTCAAGCTAGGTAGGCAGACAGAAGCCAGGGTGCAAAGCTCAGTCTATGGAAAATTCCTACACAGCAAAAATCAAACCACAGGTTCTGCAAACTGCAACACCCGCAAGGAAAACCAGTTTACTGCTCTGGTCTGTGCAACACATTCCATGTGACTCTGGATATCATGCAAAGAAATTTGAGTATAAACACTGCAGAAATATTGAACGTTTTGCTAGAGTACCTTGTGCCGCTTCCTGAAAAACGGGTAAATAAAATCTCTGTTATAGGCATGCCTCTTAACTTTGTACATTAATATTCCAATGTACATTGTATTAGTAACTTACTAATATTTCTGCTACATCAGGAGGACAGACATGGGTGATTAATTAACGTCAGATACTGGCCCTGAAGTCTCTCTATTACCTGAATTCACTTACTTGCAATGCTTTAGAGGTTTGTCACTTGCTGACCCTCCATTATATGCAGTGAGTGATCTGGGGAACCAATTTCTATGCTTGGTCTACTGTACACGAATATGATTTTTGACCCATATAGTACACTTGCTGAATTCCATATTGTGCATAAAGTTATGCTATGCACAATACAGTGTATGTACGTGCAACACAGGCACCTGTTTGTTATAGGAAACATGCAAATACCTACTTGTCTGGAATGTTTCAGCCGTACTGTACACTACTGTAGCAGACTGTAATGTCAATAACTATAATAGTATTGAAAAAACACTGCTATGTAAAAGGCTTGTTCACAGAAACAAAATCCAATCTTCTGTGTTATTCATACAATAGAAAAGTCACAACTCACCATTTGCATCACAACCCTTTAAAAATAATCCAGAATGTCATTACCGATGAAACTGAAGTTTCAGAATGTGTCTCACCAATAAAGTGAAAAGACAAACATTTTTCATCTTTGCATGTATTCAAGGAACTCAAGCAAAGCCAAGCAACTGCCCTTCATATATTTCCATAAAAATCAGATGTCATATTTGCAAAACACACAAAGATGTCATTTACCCCGGTAGACTGTATACTGCTACATAATGTGGTGCAAGGGCTGCCAGAACTACACATTGAGTTCACTGGACGGATTTCTCCACTTTAAATGTGTATGCCACAGAGTTTCTTCCATGCCCAAGCTTTTTAAAGAACCACAGCCATGTTTCTCAACAATCAGTCTAAAGCCTCACATCAAAATAATGACATTTTATTGGGAAAGGTTTCTCAAGCCCTGTAGTACAGCCTTAGGTTTGCCTTCAGGCTGTATTACAGCACCTTGGCAGAGTGAAGTGGAAACCAAACTTTGCCAGTCACCACTTCACGCTGGCAGAATTGTCCTGTTTTGGTGCATAATGTCTCCAGCAAGAGTGAAAATTCAGAACAAACAAATATGATTACAAAAGTTTCAACACCACCATGATCACAAATATGTTCTGGCTTGATTTGTATAACACGGTATGTTTCTCCTTAACTGTGCATCTGCTACATAATTGTTCAGAGCAAAATTTTGTGGAACTGCAAAGGTCTGAAGCACTGAAACACTGATTTGCAAACAGCCAGGTATTTATATTATTCAACCCTGTGTTACACGCTATTGTGACTGCCACTGCCTCCAGTTATGAACATGGAGTCATACTTGCAAAAAACTACAGGACACTCCTGAAAAGACCATTGCATTTGTGCCCAGACCAGTTGAAGAAACTGAGGAAAGCATTGTATTTTAGAGCACAAACTTGTGCTTCTCTGTACTTAGGGTTACAGATTTACAGCTTAGTGCTAAACAAGGATCCAAACCAGCACTAATGCAAGTCATCCAGTAGTGCAGAAGACTGCATCTATGTAAGTACAATATGGAGTACAGACCAAGAACTAGTAATGTGACTACTCAGTGCTTATCACATGTGCTTTTCATTCACTGTGTAGCCAGAGATGCAGACATAGTTGCACAAATAACAAACATATTCCTCAGCATCTACAAAAGAGCCATTAAGTATTCCTTGCTTAATATGTTCAGTCCAACAAAAATGACATGGCATCTTGCCCACAAGATCTGCTAACTCCAAACCCCGTTCTCAAGCTCTGTCTACTGTTTCAACTATGGTGTAACCCTTCCCCACCAGAAAGCTGTGATGCAAGTTGGTCAGCAATTTATTATTCTGAAGAATTTACAAATATACTGCAATAACTTATACATCTGATGATGTATACATCTCATGATTCATGTCAATGGATTGTCAGAACAAAAGAGCAATGACAGAACGTGTATTGTCAGTCTCCTGGCAAGGCAGCAGAGACTTATGCGTCACCATTGCAGCCTGTCCCTTTACATAATTCATTGTGGGGATGGTTTGCTACTAGTATCAAAGACCTATTTGTTCATGCACCATTGACTTCTGCTTTGCCATCATCCTGAGAGAGGGTTTCAATAAATGGCCAGAAACAGCATTTACGTCACAAGTCACACCTGCTACTGTAATTACTTTCCTGTCCACAGTTTCCCGCAGAGTGGAGCCTGGAAGAATTAGTATCCAATAATGGATCACAATTCACCCTCATAGAGTCTGAAACTTTTCTGGGGAAGCAAAATATTATACACAGAAGATCAAACACTTTAATTAAATTTTGGAAGAAAGGTGTACTGACTGCTAGGCAGAAGGCTTCCTACAAACTTACACAGCATGTACTTTGAAAAGCATAACATAGAAGGTGCTTCCTGAATTACTATTTATGAAAGAGAAATGACAAGCTAAATGATACTGTATTAGAGATAACTGACTCTGAAACAGAAGCACAACTGGATATAAGATAAAACAGCCCAACAGACACAGTAAAATCAAAAAACAGACAGAAGTTACCACGATGGTGCTAAGAATCTGCATGTATCTCACTTGTGAGAATATAAAAACTTCGGTGCTTTTAAGGAGGAGAATCAAAGTCTACGCTGCATCTCAAGACTGACAGAAAAGCAAAAAGAAAAAATCTTACACCTCCAAACTACCTGATAAGACAGGTTAGAGTGCTTCTCCCTGAGAAACACAGGAAACGTAGCTTATCTGCTGACAACAAGTGATACATAACAGTCCCCAAACAAGAAACACAGGAGGAAATAAAGACTATTCAACCTTCTGCCAAATACTGATTAACCACCTCCAGGCACTGCAGACCATTAGGTAAACAAATGTAAAAGTTTAGGCTTTTAATAATTTTAATAATTTTGTCCCCCAAAAAATTAAAATTAAAGATTTTAATAATTTTGTCCCAAATCAGTTTGTCTACTTGGTCCCTAAGTATATGACTGCTTAGTAAGTAGTTATATAACTGCTGAGACAGTAGGATAATAAAGTTATGATTTCATTATTGCTTTCGCATTACAAATATGCAACATCTTTCAAGAACTGGGGCATATGTAGTCTTGCAGTAGGTGCTTGGAAGATGCTGCTTGTGTGTTTGGTGGGCTGTCCTCTCTCTGGAGATAGCCCAGAAAGGAAACCTTCTGGCTTGCTGCTGCCATGGCTATCCCCTATCAGAATATAAATCCTGAAGCCTGTCCTTCATACTTTATCTTGGCTACACTCTTAACCAGATGGACAAATTCATCCTGAGTTATAATTACCATGGATTACTGACCAGCAAAATTCCTATAACTCTTTACCTAAAAAAAACCCAAAACAAACAAAAAAACCCACCCAAACCCTAACTTAGATAAACATTTGCAATATTCCCTATAAAGAGAAGACGAGAAGATACAGAAGCCAGAGAGACATGGGGGGAGGACTTACAAGGATGCAGGCTTTTATGCCTGGTTTCCAAGAACTATAGATATCTATTGGGTTTTTGCCTAGTTAGACTCTAAGAAATCAACACATCGGAAAGCTCATATATGACCCTTCGAACAGAGCTTATAATCAGTTGTGAAGCGCAAATCCAGAGAAATTCCAGCTTCAGTCTCCTATAACACATTATTGCTGAAAAGAAGAAAACTATACTACTGTTGAAAAGAAGAAAACTATACTATAGAGTACAGTGAGCAGTTCTCGGGTACAGTGGTCATCTTTTTCAAGTCAATGTTCCACAGGAGGATTTGAGAAGCTGCATTTGGCTGCATTTGTCACTATAAAAAAAAAAAAAAAATAGGTAATGCCTTGGTTGCCTTACCACCATGGAGTTGTGGACAAATACTGATATTAACAGTCTAAGGACTAATGCTGTAATACCCTGGCTAGCAGCAATCATTTCTTATTGTGATATTCAGTTTATTTTGTCAAACTATGTTAGTACTCACTGATTTGAAATATCCATCAGGCTTAGAGGGACACACACCTACAACGAGATAAAGATAACAATTCTGTGCCAGAGACTGATAAGCTATTTACTGCACCACAAATCAAAGGAAACATTTTCACTGAAGAACAGGTATACTTAGAGAAAGTCTGGAGGAAGGAGGACTTTCCCTTGGTTGAGGAGGATCAAGTTAGAGATCAGTTAAGTAACCTGGACATCCACAAGTCGATGGGTCCTGATGGGATGCACCCGCGAGTGCTGAGGGAGCTGGCAGAAGTCATTGCTGGGCCCCTCTCCATCATCTTTGAAAGGCCCTGGAGAACAGGCGAGGTGCCTGAGGACTGGAGGAAAGCCAATGTCACTCCAGTCTGCAAAAAGGGCAAGAAGGAAGACCCAGGAAACTACAGGCCACTCGGCCTCACCTCCATCCCTGGAAAGATGACGGAACAGCTCATTCTGGGCATCCTCTCAAAGCATCTGGAGGAAAAGAAGGTTATCAGAAACAGCCAACATGGATTCACCAAGGGGAAGTCATGTCTGACTAACCTGATAACCTTCTATGATGGTGTGACTGGACAAATAGATGAGGGGAGGGCAGTGGATGTTGTCTACCTTGACTTCAGCAAGGCTTTTGACACTGTCTCCCACAGCATCCTCATAGGCAAGCTTAGGAAGTGTGGGTTAGATGAATGGACAGTGGGGTGGATTGAAAACTGGCTGGCAGATAGAGCTCAGAGGGTTGTGCTTAGTGGCAGAGGGTCTAGTTGGAGGTCTGTGACAAGTGGTGTTCCCCAGGGGTCAGGACTGGGTCCAGTCCTGTTCAACATATTCATCAATGACCTGGATGAAGGGGTAGAGTGTACCATCAGCAAGTTTGCCGATGACACAAAACTGGGAGGGGTGGCTGACACACCGGAAGGCTGTGCTGCCATTCAGCGTGACCTGGACAGGCTGGAGAGTTGGGCAGAGAGAAGCGTCATGGAGTTCAACAAGGGCAAGTGTAAGGTACTGCACCTGGGGAGGAATAACCCCATGCACCAGTACAGGTTAGGGACTGACCTGCTGGAAAGCAGCTCAGTGGGAAGGGACCTGGGAGTCCTGGTGGACAACAGGATGACCATGAGCCAGCAATGTGCCCTTGTGACCAAGAAGGTCAATGGCATCCTGGGGTGCATCAAGAGGTGTGTGGCAAACAGGCCAAGGGAGGTCATCCTCCCCCTCTACTCTGCCCTGGTGAGGCCGCACCTGGAGTACCGTGTTCGGTTCTGGGCTCCCTGGTTCAAGAAGGACAGGGAGCTGCTGGAGAGGGTACAGCAGAGGGCTACAAAGATGATTAGGGGGCTGGAACATCTTTCTTATGAGGAAAGGGAGGGACTTGGGTCTTTTTAGTCCGGAGAAGAGAAGGCTCAGAAGGGATCTCATCAATGCTTATGAATACTTAAAGGGAGGGTGCTGGGAGGATGGGACCAGCCTTTTTGCAGTGTTGCCCAATGATAGGACAAGAGGTAGTGGGCACAAACTTGAACGTAGGAAGTTCCATCTAAACATGAGGAGGAACTTCTTTCCTTTGAGGGTGGCAGAGCACTGGAACAGGCTGCCCAGAGAGGTGGTGGAGTCTCTGACTCTGGAGACATTCAAAACCCACCTGGACGCCATCCTGTGCAAACTGCTGTAGGTGATCCTGCTGTGGCAGGGGCGTTGGACTAGATGATCTCCAGAGGTCCCTTCCAACTCCTGTGATTCTGTGATTCTATACTATTACTGCAATTGCCAAACGTCTGCCTTATCCAGGTCAGAGAGGCATGCAGATGCTCAAATGACTTGAATGATCCAGAGTCTGAGCACAAAACACAAGTTTAAAGAAAAAAACACCTACTGCATCCTTCCAGGATAACAACTCAACCCATAGATTACTCCACCCTACCCTCGGTGGCTCAGCTGAAAGTAACAGAAATAGTAGCCTGTTCAGCTCACACTAGATCTCAGCTCCCACCTCTTTTGCCTAGAAATCATGTGTGTAAATACAGGGTGTGTGGGGTGTGGAATTAGGCTTTGGTCATCATTATTTTGACCCAAATCATAGCATATGTGACTTCTTATCCTCTAAGGACTTGACTCCTCTTTTTGAGTGGTGACTACAGGTATTGATAAGGTATTGATCCTATTCTAAACATGGACAAGACATGCCACAGCACTGTGAATAAATAACAAAGTGAATGGTCACCACTGTAAATAATACTTGCATCATATTCACAAGGACAAATTTCTATCACAAGTTTTTCTTTTGAGTCTTTGCAGGTTTATCCAAGCGTTTTCTAATGCTCGACCACATCAGCTCCTTACTTGAATCAAGTAAAATAGTCAGTGGTAATCCAGCTTCCCTAAATCCAGGATTGTGTCATCTTATTCCTGCATAAGGGATGTAAATAGTAACAAGGCACCCCCAGAAGGAATAGTCTCAGCTAAGGATACCTTCTGACAGTGATGGAGCTCCAAGGAAACGTTTTTTCCTCTCCTCTTCCTACAGGAGCACACCACTGAGAAGAATCGCAGAAAATTTCAGTCTATTCAGATGATTGTGTCCCCTCCTTTCTTTGAGCAGGCTTCTGTTTCCCAGAAATGTCAAATCTTTTTCAGCAACGCACAAAATTCTATCATGTTCTATCGTCCTGATCAGATGAGGGGTAATTCCTTCAAACTGGAAGGGGGTAGATTTAGATTAGATACCAGGAAGACATTTTTCACTCAGAGTACTGAGGCACTGGAACAAGTTGCCCAGGGAAGCTGTGGAAGCCCCATCGCTGGAAGTGTTCAATGCCAGGTTGGATGAGGCTTTGAGCAATCTAGTCTAGTGGAAGGTGTCCTTGCCCATGGCAAGGGGGTTGGAACTAGATGACCTTTAAGGTCCCTTTCAACCTAAACCATTCTATGATTCTATGTGGGGACAGGTGGTATCTTAGAGTTGGGGAAAAACTTTCCCCAGCTTTTAACCTTTCAGCTGTGGCCATTTTAAAAATCAAAATGCCTGCCTGTGCAACAAAAGCTGTGCTAACATTCTGAAAGTTAAGGTTACACACCGTGAGATTCAGACATCTTTTCTTATAATTTTTATAGTGGCTTTAATATAACCTGTTTTTCTTGCACAGCATGCCAACGACTTGTTCAACTATTGGTTTAATCAGTTGTTAACCCAAACTAAAAGGCTAGATTTTGAAGTAAAATTCTTCCATGTTTTCAGGTTTTAGGACTTAAGTTTTGATTCAAGCCTACCCCTTTGCTGAATATTGTCAGCGATGCCTTCATTTCAATGCTTACAGAATCTGCCCTTATCTTAATGATGCACTGGAAAGGGAAAAAATGAGCCATGGCATTTTTTCCTTTGCTTTTGTACAAGGCAATTCTGAAAACTTACTTTAAAAATAGAATTGTGGGGTTTTTTTAAACTTGATTAAGGTAGGGCTTTATGTCATTAAAAAAATCAGGTTTGCTTCCTCACTGGGAGATTTTGTATTTTGCCAGCCAGTCAAATGAGTCTTCCTTCCTTTTTTTTTAATGCTGTGGTATATAGGGCTGTAAAGCACAGAAAACAGACTTTCCTGTCCCTGCCTATGAACACCCTGGCTTGCTTCCCAATAACCCATTCTTCTGGTAGCATTCTAGTCTGGATTTTCTTGCAGTACATCTGGGATCTAGTTACAGGCTAGCCAGGGAGTTAATTGTGGTAGTTCCAAGCTACAGCTTTTCTTCTCTGGCAGACCGGCAGCTGGTCCTTTTGTGGAGTACCTCATAGCTGCAACTGAGAGGGGGCAGTCCAGAAGTCCATTATGCATGTTTCTGGTTTTATTGCACCAGCAATGTTCAGACATCTGTCAGGTATTACTGGGGATGAGCTGCTCACTGGTCTGTTCAACACAAGTAGAGGATCAGGGATATACAGTCCTTAAATGCACTAAGTAGTAGAACATGTGAAGAACCATTTATCTAGAATACAGACTGGAAACAGCCCTCAGGCATGTAACGTGAAGGGACTCTAAGAGAACGTTTTCATTCAAGTTCTCTTCCACTCAATAGGGTCTATGCAAGGTCCCATGCTGGTGTAAGGGCCCACCAGTATTGTACTCTGCTGGGCTACCCATGCCTCAACTCACTGTGAGAAACAAGCTGGAAAATTTCTGTCCTCCCAGAATAATGCCTTATACTTCTGATCTCAATTTTTGATCATTTTTGCCCAATGCCCCATCAAAAAGGAAGACTTAATGCAAGAAAAAAAAAAAAAAGAGACCTGTTTTCCAGTGACCCATTGCTCTATGCATCATGAGATGAATGAGGAAAAACGCAAGACCCTCAACCAGTATGATCAGTCAACAATCACATATGTCTAGTGAGGCTGAAGCCTTTCTCAGAGCTGGAAGGAAGCAGTGGTTATGACCAGGAGTCTTTGCAATTACTATAGAAAAATCAGCACTGCGACTCTCAGCTCTCTCACTCAGACAGGAAAGGGACTCAGTGGTAAACTGGATCCAAACACGCCTTCATTGGACACTTTTGGTTACTGCCAGTTCCCTGTTCAGCTTTGGGCTCTTTATCCATCCTACCTGACCTGACTCTCAGCTACTCTGTTCAAATTTTCTCTCCTCCTCACCCAGTTATCAGTGCTGTGTGGAAACCCTCACGGGGCTCTCGAACTCTCTCTTTGATCACTTCTTTTCCCTGTTCTCAAGGGACCCAGGAGCACTAACTGTACGTCCCAAAATTACTTCTCTACCATTTCTTATAAGAAGCCATGAGGTTTTAAACATCAGGTTCATGTTAATTGAATTATCTATAATACCTACAGTTTGGTCGATATTTTCCTCGGGGTACTCTGAGATGAACCATCAAAAATTAGAACATGGTGAAAATTTCCGCGGCTTTAAGACAGGAGCATAAAGAAAGGAGAATAAAAATACGGTACCAGTGATTAAAAAGAAGAGCAGCAAACCTGATTACCTTCTAATGAGTCTAACCTGATCCAACAGAAACATCTTAGAAGTGAATGTTAAACTATGAATCTGTTAATTTGTGCTAAAAGATAACTGAGCCAAATTCCCATTAACATGACTGGAAATGATCAGGGCTTTGCTCCTATGAAAGGAAGCCTCACAGGTTCTGAGGGAAGGTAGATTTGCTGCTTGAACAAGAAGGGATGCAAGATATTTTTTTTGCTGCTTCTTATATTTTTTTCTTTATTATAGCCCTGGACAGTACATAAAGACCAGAAGGCCATTGTTAGCTACAAAATGGGAAGCTCAACCCTGTAAATTTGTAAAGACAAATTTATCATCTAAGTATAGAAAAAAAAATATTTTAAGCTAACAATTAAAGCAAGAACATTTCTTAAATGGCATTAGGTCACTGTATGGTTTTTATAGGCATTGATTCAGACATTTTGCTATACACCTCTGGTAAACTTCAAGACTGTATCAATGGGAATCGATTGCCTAATCTGGTGATATTGCAGTCGTTTCAGTGGGTCTCCACAGGAACTGATTCTGACCTAGCACATCGGGAGGGGTTCTTGTTCCATATTTACACTGGGGCAACAGTGCAGAATTTTGCCCTTCTACTGAATGATACATAGTATTTTTTTGCACTTTCCATTTGGGAAAAAAAAATTGTCCAAACTTCAGAAAAGCTGTACCACAAAGTCAAGCTATCTCATTCTTCCAATACCACTGGGAGAAAACTAAAATTAAAAAAAAAAAAATAAAAAAAATAAAAAAAAGAAGGTTCACCAAGACTTCAGTCACATTTCCATTTCCATTAAATTTTTATCTTCTGTCTTTCCACTCAGGTACTTCCCAATATCAAGTCCTTAAACTACTGCTTCTGGAACAAATAATTCCTTGACACTAGAGGCACAGATGGATTATAAGCAATTTGTACTTAAAGTGAAGGCACTGATGCTGTCAATGAACCCATTTGTTTTTTTCTTGCCCTTCCACTACTGCAAAGCAGTTACAACAAAATACCTTGTCTCCAGTCCTGACCTCTTTGAGAAATGCAGTGATGAAGTGCAGAGGTCATTTAACTGAAAAGCAGCATCAAAACCTCTAAATATGCACTGACTCTCATACGGAAGCAAGGTAGCAAGTTACTCAGCAGAAAATAACAATGCAAAAGAAAGCAGCTTCTTTCTCATGTGGATGTTTTAATGGTGGGTGTGTGACTGAGCTTGTTCTAAAAGACCCTCACATTTTTTCCAGAGGGATGAAAGAACAATACTGTAAACTTGGAAAACAAGCAAACAGTAGTATTAATTTCCCATACTGTTGATATAAATAAGTTTGTTTATCTGAGACTGCAAAAACAGGACAGATCAAAGAGTGACCTGTAAACACCTGAGTTCAAATCCCAGCCCTCACATGACCTGTATGAGCTGCTTCATCTCTCCCCATCTTTTTTATTTAACAAAATGAAGCTCTAACCCTTACCAGTGTTAAGAAGTAGCAGTAACTGTGAGACTGCTCTGCCAATAAAATGAAACCCAAATTTTTTAATATCTGATATTTAATGAACACTAGTTGCTTTCTGGTTTGAAATCTGAAATGTAATAGTATACCTGGAGTAAAACTCCAAAGCTCTGTATGTGCCAGTACATTTACCAGAAGAACACAACTTTGGACTTGAGAGTTGGGATGCCAACGCCTTGTCACAATCCCAGGGCTGACATCCAAACGTTTGGGTACTGCTTGCACCACTCCAGTGACAAAAGTAAGGCATGGTAACACTGCTCAGATTTTACTGTGGATAGCATCAGCTTGAATCACAGAATTATTTCATTTATTTTCACAGTCAAAAAATCACAACATTCTCTATACCCAAAGAACAATTAATGCCTATAGTCATTCTTTACTTATTAAATATAATTGAACTGTGATTTTGTTTCTGACAACTTTTTCAAGGTTATTAACCAGGTGACTTCCAAGTGGTTTGTTTGTGCCACTCAATCTCTCTTTCTTGTTTTTCACTTCTGCTCCTGTCTGGTAGTTTTATAGAACAGCAATTATCAGCACATCCACAGTAGCAGCACTGTGACTATTAAAAATGTTACACTTCAGAGCAATGTTTTTAATTATTCACCACAGCTGTGCTTAAACTGGGCTTACCACTCAGCTATTTTTACCAAGCTTCCTTCATTTCAAATAGTTTGATAAAATCTTTAGTCACAGATCCAGGATATTCTGCATTTTGAAATAAAAGGCTTTTTCTTCCCACATCCTCTATGGGCCGATTAGTGATTCAAATCTTAATATTCCTAGGATAATCACTATTCTCTGTTTATAATACTCAATAGTATCTACAGATGTTTCCTGAGTTCATCAGAGCACAGTGCATGAAATTTATGTCTTAATGTCTACTAAAATCATTCCGGGAGGAAATTCACCACTGGCTAAGGTGATTTTCTGCGAAGTATCTCAATCCCATATACTCACGACTACGAATCATCTTGTTTGGATGAAATCTTGTTTGGACAAAAATAATCAAACACGAAATACTAGGACTGTATTCTCCATTTGGAAACTGTCTTAATTGCCACCAATCTGAAGCTAAAGCATGATAATTTAAAAATTTGTAATTAACACTAAATCATTGAGAAGTGTTGGGCATGTTTTCAAATCCAGGGTCAATGAATAACATCTAAAACCTGTAAAGGTCTAAACATTTTTTTAAGTAGCATTCCTCTGCCTGAAGTGGAAGTCCAGCTCTACTTTGAGACACAAAGTTTGAGCAAGTTAAAAGTAGTAGTACAATACTAACTGGATCTAATAAGAAGCCATTTGTTTTAGCTGCTCTTAGCAGTGAGTTAAAGATATATAACCCACTTTTTTCATTTCCTAAATGTTCCAAAGGATATTTGTAGCTGTGTCTCTTTGGCACTTTGACCATGCATTTCAAATGTTCCAGTGGTGATGGTGGATGAACAGGAATGATGGATGGTCAACTATCTGATGGATAATGCTGCTATTTTCCATCTCAAAAACTGAATCCAACATAATTAAAGTTTCTTTTCATTATTTTTTTTCCTCTCCAATGCTCACTGCCTTCAATTTCCCCAACTATCACGATTTTTCCCAATATACAACAGGCACTATTTATCAAAAATGACATTCTCAGATAAAAGCAGCTCCAGAATGTAAGTACATAGTCTACTGCCTACAGAGCTCACTTCCACTGCCTTAGCCAGACTGAGCTTGCTAGGTAAACACTGGTTCCCTGTCAGTCATTGAGTCTTTTGCCCTGACTGCTGTGTTTCTGTTGCTAAAAACTGTATCATGAAACACCAAATAAGTCCAGCCTTGCCCTGGAAGTCTGCAAAGCAGTTAGTTGAGGAAGAAGGGGACACACTTTCTCAGCTTCACATTTGGTCATTTTTACCCTTTCTTTGTTTGCTTTACTGAATCTCTATCTTACCCAGGTGCCTGTAGAAAATATATCACTCAAATGTACGAGGTGTTTTTTTCCAGAATTACCTGTGGAAACACTATCAGCTATGTGGGATTATTATTCCTGTGAACAGAGAAGCCAAGAAAATTACCATGAGCAATGTTCCCACTAAATGAAGTGCTTCCTCACAGTCAACTCAGCTTTTTATATTTCTCGCCCTCAGTAAGTATTGAGTATGATAGTACCGGATATTCAGTGGTACACTAAGGGGAAAGGGTAAGCCTCCTGTCTCACCCCCACCGCCACACATTATACTCATGAAAGATTCAATAGGTATTCCCTTAAAACACTTGCAATCCCATAGCACCACAAATGGCTCTGAATCTAGCAGTTATCTCCCAGATGCTGTCCCACATTCTCCAAATAATTTTAACCAGATGCTCTCAAGCATGTCAAGGGTAGTTCTGATGAATAAATTCGCAGCAATTAAAATGCTTAGCTGTTATCCTGTAAATAATTTTGGGATTTTTGTGTCTGCTTTTAAGAGCGGAGAGCATTTCCAAATGTTATTCTTGACAGTGGATTTAATTTTCTGAACATAATTCTTAAAAATTCCTGAAATCTGGCATTCTTAAAGGTGCATCGATGTCTATTTTATGCATCCAGCAACTAATTCTATAAAACGTTGAATACCACTGAGATGGGCTCACAATTTTCAACTCTCAAAGCCATTTCAAAAGCCTTGAGAGATTATGCCCTTGGGAGACAGACATCCTGATAAATGATCGCAGCATAAAAACCAAAAAGAAAAATAAAAAGTTAGTTCCAAAATCAGTTTGGAGTATATGGAGAAAGCACCTTGCTAAACAGTCATCCTGTAAATTCCTAATGTGTCAGACTTACTTTGCCATCTTCTTCTAACATCAAGATAAACTAATTTGCATGACTTGTGCATCATATAAGTTTATAGCACTGTAGGTCAGCTGTGATAACAACTGTACATTCACAAAATGGAGAATCCTTAGTTGTTAACAGAACAGCGTAGGTGGCAAGTTATCACTGTCTCAGCCTGTTCCCTGTTTGATTAAATATACAAGACCCACAGTGTTTTCTAGCCAGAAGGCAAGTGCTTTCCATAACTCTGCAATAGTGATAAAGCATAGACTTTAACAAGTAGGAACTGCTACAAGCAAACTTAATGAGGAGCCATGGGGAAAGTTCAGACACATGAAAAAGAGGAAACTTGGAGTTAAAAACAAAACAAAAAAAGTCTAGAATTGTCAAAATGCTGCTTTTGGCTAAATAATGTGATAGGGTTTTTTTTAAAGCAGCAGTGATTTAAAGCAGTATGGTTTTCCATCAATGTATTTGTTTTGGTTAGACATGTACCAGGCTGAATCTACAAGAGTTTACACTTGAGCAGGAACTCATCATCATCACCAAAACCTCTCCCTCCTGTGAAGGTACTGCAGGCTGAGGTACTATGTGCTCCATTTCCACAGGCAGGAACTTTGGCCAGAAAACGCTTTTCAGCATTGAAACTTCCACAACAATAAGGATGGAAATGTTATTTCCAGTGAAATGCTCTCCATGCAAAGGTTCAACTTGTTATCAAAAGTCAAAACTACTTCTGTTTCCAACCACCCAAAATCTGAACATTTTGTCTCAGGTGACCAACGAGGGTGAATGGGAAGTCAGTCTCAGAATGAAAACTATGAGGCTTTTGTCTTTTCTGATGAGAAATAGAAAATGTTTCAGATAGAACTATCCTTTAAATGTAAATAAGACAATTAGTTATAAACGCAGTCTTTTTTTTTTTTTTTTTTTTAAAGAAGGTATTTTCGTCTTTTATCAGCCAAGCCTGTGCTCCAGCAGATAGGATTCTCATGTTGTGGGCAAGAAGATTATTTCCTGCCTTGCTAATATTAAAGCAGCCTTTAGAAGCACAGCATGAAAACATCTCCATTAGACTGTTTATCTAGAGAAGAAATACAAGCCTAGAGAAATATAAGGCTAGAGTTTTCTGCAGATTTCCCTTCACTTTCAGCAATTTCAGGGCTTGTAAACCCAAGCCTACCAATGAAAGACAGTCTGTTTGCTTGTTCTCTTGTCTAAACTGTAAAAATCAATACATTGTAGAGGGCAGGCCTTTCTGGCATAGCTCCTCATAGTCTCCTACCCGAGAGACTCTGCTGACTCTTGGTGGCTACAGAAAGAGTCTTTCTTAAAGCATTTCTAAACACATGCATTTCTAAAACATAGCTAAAGCACGAGTCAAATTGTGACCTTTGAGGAATCAGGACAGCAGAGCACTGGATAAAAAAAGCCAGCAGACAGCTAAGAGGGTGACAACGTGCTCCTGAGCAGAAAATTAGTTGTCCTACAAGAAGCAGCCAGTAGCCACAGCCCACAAAAAGCTGAGCACTGCAAAGTGCTCAGGATCTTCAATTAAAATCTTTCACATTCAGAAAGGTTTCTCCTGGTGTAACTCAAGGCAGTGGTCAGCAGACAAAACTTTTCAAAAAGTTTGGCTTAGGTCATTCCTGTAAAATGATGATGCCATTTATGTTGTCTCCACTTTCAACAAACTCAGTTTATTCACATAAAAACAGATTTTTTTTTGCATTAAAATTCCTTTTCTCTCTCTTCTTGTGTAGCAGGGGTTATTTGTTTTTCTAACGGTAAATTCTAAGGACAAGTATCTTGCCTAAACTATGGCCTCTGTCCCTACATGTTTTTTGGTTCTCATAAACTCTTTTCTTTCATCTTTTATCATGTTTGGAATCATTTCTATTCTTTCTCCACCAGTCCTCATTCCTTTTTTCCATCCAAGCCATTACACATCTGCCTGTTTTGTGTTTTGCCTTCTGCGTTTCTTTCTTAACAGTCCATTACAGGCATCCATTCTTATACAGTCAATTTCTCTGGGGATTTTCCCATATTCAGACCAAAGGAACCCAAATATAATCTTAGGATTTGCTGCACAAACAGGTTTTGAAAACTTGCAATTTCTATTAACTTCAATAAAAAATGAGCCTGTTTAACAGCTCAGGATTTCAGATCACTATTGCTGTAAAAAAAAATCCTTATAAGCGGAATCCTAAATCTATACCTGGAGGACTGTAGTCCTATAAAACCTGAGCACTCTCAGCTCAGATATAATTTGCAATATGAAAACATCATGATCAAAAATGTAGTTATTAAAAAAAAGTCGGTAATCTGAGAATGCTGTGTTAAAATTCATCACCTGTACTGGTTTCCTTTTTGCGATTCCTTAAGCATGCAGTTCTCCAGGTGCTGTTTCTATTTACTGTGTCTCACTTCATTCATTGTTTATCAAGTGCTTACAGTTCAGATCCCTTTTGGTGAATTTTTTGCAACGCTGTGCTATTGTCTATCTTAGCTGTGCTTGCACAGATTTCGAGTATCTTGTTCTCCAAACACACAAATTTTTATTATATAAAAAATTCCTTGGACTCTCGGTAGCTTGTTTCTAAGAAGAAATGTTCACTTTAGTATTAATTAAGAAAAAGTACACTAGAAGCTGCTTGAAACATGTGGAAAGTACACACTGGACCTTTCTGAATGGGAAGTCCTTCCTTCTGCGAAACAGAAAGACCCAGAAGAAAACTGAAGGGCACCCTCCCTGAGGGAGCAAGTTTGCATGGAAACATTTACTTAGGTGTGAGACAGTCTCATTGTTTTCAAAGGCCAAAAATAACTGCATTCCTCCATAATTTTTGCCTACACATATTGAGAGCAAATGTGGTTTAATAATGAGAGCACTGGAACCTGTGTCCTAGCTTTGGTATTGACCTGTTTAAGTCTTCTTGCCTCTGCTTCTTACCTACTCTGTCAAGTTTATCTTGCCATGGGTCCTGAGGTTTTAAGCTTAGTTAATTTACCATGAACCACCTTCCATCCATTGTGTTTATTTAAAAAGTAAAAATCATCAGAGCAGAACCCAGCTGCACTTTATGTTTGTAGAAAAACTTTCAATAGTGGTTAATGAGGTCCAAAATCCCATGTTTTATGATGAGGACAGAAGTGTAGAATGTATATGTATAAAATATATTTCAGGATGTCTGACCACTCTTTCCTCTCTCTTTGTTCTATCCTAAAACTAGATCTTCACACCCTAATTCAATCAGCCCTGGACCTGCAAAGGTTTTCATATATGCTTAATTTTTAGCACTATGAGTAGCTTCACTGTTACTCTGTCTCCAGTTATATAAATGAGTAACATTTTGCAGGACGAGGGCCTAAACCTTCAATAATACATGGTTTCCTCCTTTAATGTTTTTGTTCTTCCAAATTATTCTTTAATTTCTGTTTTTCTGCCCTCATCAGTATCATCAGACAACCAGTATGGGACTGATTAGCACATGAAGAAGCATCATTAAAGTCTAGCTTCATGTTCTGCATCTAATTTAATTCAAGAAGTGTCTTATAAACCTATGTTTAACTTTTCATCAGATCAATTTTTCTCATTTTAGAGTTCAAAGGTTTTATCCCCCCAGTACTCATAACAGGAAATATTATCTCTACAAAGCAGATAATAGGCACGGACAGGGTCACTATTGTACCTCTTGGCACTTACGGGGAATTTAATAGCTCCACTGTGTGTAGATATGCACTTTGCACTAAAATTCCCTCTCTGGTATCAAGTGGGTATTAGACATTGCATTCATGTATACTGTTATTTTGTGCAGGGTATTTGTGGGTTGTTTAATAGTCATAGTATTTCGCTCTGGAGGTGACTGCACTTAAGGTATGCTTGGAATGAGTGCATGTCTGTATGCTGTGCTTCACTGTTTTGCAAGAAGAAAGATGTTATAGATGTTATATAGCAATGCATTTGAAGAGAGTTTTAAATACAATCTAGAAGTTGTTATCTCAAATGGATTTACAAGATTAAAAGCTAGTTAGATACAATCATAAGCTAAGATACGATCATAGGCTAAGACTGGAAAAAAGGAGGTGAGAGGGAAAAGATAATCAAGATGAGGCACAAACAGATGAGCTAGAGTTATGGAAAGGCAGCACTCAGTAGCTGAAGCTCCAAATAAGAGACAGATTCTTGTTGCTGCACTGCTGAGATTATTTGATAATCAGTCAGTGTGTTAAAGAGCAGAGAGATGCAGAGTCATTTTATTGGCAGCGTGTGCAACAGAAGGAAAGCAGGCAAACATAACCATCAAAGTCTTTGCAGGTGAAATCATGAGCACAGTAAGAGAGTATCATCAATAAAAAAAAATACGTAGAACACTGGGTAGGAATTGGAAAAATAACAGGATTTCCAGAACCTGGACTGAACAGCAAGAGATAAGAACATGACAGTCGAGACACCCAGGAATTCAGAATAAAGATTTGAAAGGGAAAAGCAGGAATATTGGAAGCTTTTTTAAAGGAAAGAGGGGGGAAATCAAAATCAGAGAAACTGGAAAGGAACTTGAAGGACTTCAGAGGAAAGAGATGCGTAGTAGATGCTCAAAGAACATGAACAGCACATAGAAAGCCGTTTTTCATAAGTAATGTTACACTTGTATGTGTATATAAGTATGTAACGTATCTTTGAGTATGCAACACTACCTTCCTAGTGCAATCAGAGGATGGTCCAGCAGGCAAGCAGATCACAACGACACAGAAAAAATGAGAGGGAGACTTTCCAGGTGAAAGACAGACATCTGTAGAGAAAGTAATTAGAGTAGGATGATAGTGGCAGGAAAAGTCATAGCTAAAGGGCCTTTTTAGAAGCAGTAAGCTGTAACTTATCAGAGGTCAATATGAGTAACAGAGATTTGGAGATGCTGAGACATTTGGATATGATAGAACTTAATCAAAAGAAGGGGAAAGGCACGGATATGAATAAAAGGGATCTTGGAAATAAGCATCCTAAGAAAAAGTGCTGTTTGTGTCTCACACTCCACAAAGAGGTAAATGAATATTGCAACATACAGAAAAGAAAACCAGATAATGAGGAGGGAAAAGGGTCAAGAAACATGCAGCAGTAGTTGAGTGGAAGCACATGAACATTCCTCTAAACATCAATCAGGAAGAATATTTATACAGATAAATTACTCTGTAGAGAAATCATATTTCTGAAGTGCTGAAAGAAAATCTCATCTGTAATTGCACATTACTCCAACCAGGAATACAGACTAGGAGGAATCCGTGCCAGCCAGAGAACAGTTTATAGCATAGCATGTTGTTTCTGTGTCTGAGAGAAGTCAGTCAGGATTCTGCTTTTCTCAGGATCTGCTCTATCAGCCCTGTCTTCTAAGTTTTAAAAGGTATTTATTGCTTTTGAACCTCATAAAAATTATACATTCTTTTATTTACCCATAATACTTTTTGCCTGGGTACTAGGTAGCCCCATACCTAATCCTTACCAACGGTTTGTGTTCTCCAGTGGCAGGGTGGAGCAACTATCTCTGAAGCTCGTTCCTTTTCTTGTATCCTATCTGGAGTCTGGCTGAAAATACATTTGCTCCTGCTACATATTTGACTCCTATTTATAGAATTAGAAGTTTGGGGATTTTTTTTCTCTGAGATACTCTGTTCATATTTCACATCACTAAGTGACCTCTAGCTATGCTTCTGTGTTATTCTTATGTATCATTTCAGCTGGGTTTTAATGAGTTACTATGGTGACATTGCTATAATTTCCCATACTACCACCAGAAAGTTCCTGAAAGTAAAATGTCCCAAAGACATGATGACAGCTTTTCCATGCCAACATGCCTTCAGTTGCAAGGTCAAGCTCATACAAATAATTTATATGTTTAGGGGGATATTGCTCCTCACTTTCAGGTACAAGCTTCAACCTATGCCATCTTTCAAGGCAAAAATCAGTAGGAAGAACATCTCAGGAGTGCTAGGCAGGTATATTCTGCTACCAAGAGGCTGAATCAGGGAGTGAAGACATCCCACCAAAGAAATGGTGGTTACACTGACACTTCATGACAGTAGCCACACAGGCATGTACATCAAAAGGAATATATCTCAATCTGCCCAGTCTGGTTTCTCACTATGCATGATGCTTCATATTCATCATGGTCTCAGTAGTACTGATTTGTCACCCTTCTCCTGTCTCTTATCCTCCTTAACAATGTGGGACAAAACCCCATGAGTAATTCCTCCATGGTACTTTCCACTTCCCCTAAATTGCCTTCTTCACTCCACACTGTGCTTTCCCGTTTTTCACTGTACTGCCACCTCTCTTCTTCCAAGTGCCAAAAGGAGACTCAGCTGCCATTTTCTCCTCCCTTCACACAACAGAAGGCTTGACTTTGCAGAAAACCCAATTGTCACATTGCGTGTTTGAAGGCTTATCTCCACAAACACAAAGAAGCACAGAAGTACAGTGCCAAGCAGGGGAACACCAATAACTTGATTTAAAAAAAGGGAGCCCCCTGCCCTGGCTCCTCCCAGGAGGAGTGATCAATCCTGCTGTCCAGGTGTGAAACCCATCAATATGAGCCAACAGCAGCAGGTCTTCAGATTACTTTACAGACTTAGGGAGTGGCAGTTACTGCCTAAAGGAGTATGGGATTCGTTATGGGATACAAGGAAAGAGCATCTTGGGATTGCACAAGACTTATTACAGGAATTTTAGGGAAAGGGATGGATCAAGGTAGTCTGGGGAGGAACAAGCATTGGAGAACAGGGAGATACAGGGACTGATCACATGCAAACAGGTTGCTGGTCAGTATGCTTATCCAGCCATGCCCTGCATCTGATCACTGCAGCCTGTCCTTACAAAACTCCTTTTCTATTTTCCTGGGTGAGGAGACTCTGTTCTGCGTGCATGTGTCTATGGAAGTCCAAGTGTACCTGCAGTACCAGCAACCAGAGAGACTAGAATGCATGAGTGGTCTAAGTATCAGCAACCAGAGCAGAGACCACAAGCCATAGACACCCGTGTGTCCATAGTACCAGCAACTGAAGAGACTGGATGAAGAGCACACGTATTTTGTGGTATGTATGGCAGTATGAAACTGCTAGTTTCAAGCTGAATCAGCTAGCGAGTAGGATAAGAGGCTTGGGAGCCAAGTATCGAAACAGCCACAAGTCTGGGCTGCATACGGGAAAAAACAGAGGGTCTGAGTGTTGGCTACCAGAAGGATCAACAAGTCCAAACAAATTACTGGAGAGATCATGAGGTCTGGGGTCAGCTGAGAGACCTGCTCACATATACGCGCGTCTGTGCATGACACAACTGAAGACTAAAGGATCCAAGGGCCAGCTGCTGTATAAACAGTGTCTAAGGCCATCTATAGTGTGTGTGTCTGTACTCATGCTTGTGTGTGCAAGGGGGTCTCAGTACCAGCAACTGGAGTGGGACTGGCACACCTAGGTGCCTAGCCAGATGCTAGCTATTTGGCAGACTGTCTAAAATCAGCTATTGGAAGGATCCATACCGTATACATGTGTATATACATACATAAATTTTCCACTAACAGATTTTCATCTTGATCAGCCAAAGAGGAACAAGATGAGGCCACTGGTGCTGTTTACATTTGTGCTGTGTTTTCTGTGTGTGATGATCTGTGCGGCCAGTCACGCACACGTGTATATACATACACGTGGGAATGCCTTGCTACTGGCCAGATCTGGGAAGATGGAGCTGCAGCAACCTTGCCTCAACAATCTTTCCACTAACCCCCATGCAGAGACATCCATAGAGGGCATGCTGTACCCTACACTCCCAGCTAGAAGAATCAGTGTGCAGCAAGTCCAGTGCATCAGACTCACAAGTGCTAACCGATTACACATAGGCAGTGCCGCACATCTGGCACACACATTGTGTATTTGCACGTGAACAGTAGCCACTGCTCCTTATGCCTGCAGAATATCCCTTGTGTTTTTAATTTGTAGTCAGAACTTGTCTACCTTTACACAGATACATATTATATGACGCACCTGGACCATACTGACTCAGGACAGTTTCCCCAAGCAATGCTGATCCACATACAAAGCCTACAGATGAAATGTTATTTTGATATAAAGCATAAAAGAAGTTTTAGGTTCTACCTGATATTATTTGTTTCTTGTATTTACTGAAGAACATGAGAGGACAAAAATCTAATGCATAATCTCTGATATGTGCTTTCTGGTCATCTTTGTCAGCAGGCTTAATAAGGTAATTTGAAGATTCATCATGCAAACTAAGATTGTTTCATAGTTTCTAGTGAAAATGGTTTAGTCACATCTCGATTTCATTTCCTGTCTTCCAGCTTCAGCAAAATTCACTCCAAATCTCTCTGACTATGCATCTAAAATTTAGAAACCTTACTAGCCATTATCCTTCACACTTCCACATGCCCACATTGTGATCTGAACCAGAAAATAAAACAAAAACTTTTTTCAAAAGAAAGGTCATTGTAGAAGAGCTCAAAGTTGTGGTGTGATATCGTTTGAAGTTTCCTACTGAACTCACACGTTCCCAGTGCTTCACACACAGGGGTTATGTAGGATTTAAAAAAAAAAAAAACCCTCCACTGTTCAAAATCTTTTTCTAGCTTTGATGACAATTCCTCTGAAATTGCTTATTTTTCAGATCAGTGGAGAGTGATACAGAAGGTCTTGGATCATTACAGAACATGAAGATCCTTACACATCTGAGCATATTGAAAGTGACAGCAGAACATAGAGTGAGCCTCCAACAACACTGTTGGCAGCCAGAGTTAAGAAAATAACATTCACTGGAATTTTCCTTACTTAAAGATGTTTTCTGACTTTTTTTATTGACCTCAATTGACTGTTGTATGTTTAAAGCAGTCAGAGACTTATTACATCAGCCCTAGTGCTTGATGCAGAAACACAAGGAAAAGATCATCCAAGGAACCACACTGATGATTAGGTCAATAATTCAGTCTGCATACAGATGTATATGCCACCTATCTTAACAGCAGCACTTTTCCAATCCCTTCAATCAGGAGCAGGCTTCTGTAGGCTCAGGGGTCTGCAGTCAAGGAAAAGATGGGAAACAGAAAAAAGTGCATGTTGCAGCTCTCCCATAGAAATAGGAACTGTTAAAGCTCAAGGCTCTGAGGCTAGCTGCAAGCACAGCCACGCAGTAAAGAGGAAAACGGCCATTCTGAAGCCAGCTCAGAGGTAGTGCTCCCACAGGCATGCTACCGGCATGCTGCGCAGGTCAGCAAATTTACCTGCTAAGAGTACACAGCAGCAAGCACAATGAACCTCACGCTGTTTGTTTCTTTCTTTAAAACACCCAGCTCTGACATTCATAGGCTCGCATGTGAACGATTTTGTCTTCTTTTTTTAAAGACAGTCTCTGAAACTTAACACCTAGAAGTTTGAAATTTTAGCCAAAGGGATAAGAAATCTTTCTTCTTTCTCTTAAAAGCAATATTTTAAATATATTCCCTTCATTTTCAAGACATTTGGCACATGATTTCTGACTGCAAAATTCACGTGTCACTGAAGTTTCCATGCTAACCAGTTTTGTACAGTGCTGGCCCAAAATGCTTTTCTTGTGGGAGAAGTTGAACTGCCTCACTGGAAGCCAGTGACCCCAGGATACCAATTAGCAGAGGAGCTGCTCAACTTTCGCTAACACTGACCCACTTCACACCCAAGCAGATGAAGGCAAGTTGCTGGAGTCACATCAACCACTACAGAGTGCAAGTCCATGTATAATACCTTCCTAAATCTTTAAGCAGAAGTTTGTTGTTTCATTTGTGAAATGTCAAGCTGAAAAGCTCACCATAGGCTACATCTAAAATAAGTCCATCCGTAGCACAGCAGTATTGTTTCTCCTCCAGCGTGCTCTTAGAGCAGAACACAGAGCACACAGCCCACAAAAGGGCGTATCAGTGGCACATCTGTGGTTCCCTTATTTGTGCAAGCACCTTGAAAGCTCCAGTCTTTGGCAGGCAGCTGTGAGCCAGGGAGAGAAGGGGACCACCTATGTGAATGATATGAAATGGCAGTAACCATTTAATAGAAATGACCGGAGAAGAAAAAACCTGAAGAGTTACACACAACTAAGGTACAAATCCTGAGAGTCAATGGAGCCACTCCTGGAAGAAGCGTAAGCACAGTTTGGTGCTATAAAAGATCTCCATTGACTATTATGATCATCTTGTCTGACCTCAAGGTGTCACCTTAAATTCTGGTTTCTTTTCACGGCACCCTCCCATTTTGTTCCTTTGGTAATGACTTCATTTCCATTTTAGAAGTTCAACTAGCAGTTTGCAGAATGGGCCATTTACACACCATTATTGTTCCTATTTATTCAAATAAGTAAGAAGTTTTTATTAAAGTCTAGACCACCCTGTAGCCTCTGGGTTTTCTTTTCCAGGAAAAAGATGGTTGTTGACCCACTTTCACAAAGGGGAGGGAGATTTGTTTTTATTTTCTTTATACTTGTAATCTTTCGCTCCTCAAATTGCTTTCTGGTAAGATGATCAACAGAGAAGAGAAAACTGGGGCACCTTGTGATTGATTACAGCTCTTCTCCCAAGTCGCTCTCCTCATCTATTTCATATGACATTTGCAAAAGATAACATGATGTTAAATTCATCAGTTTCTAGAGAAAGAAAATGTCTAGTGATGAGAGATCAATTTGTTTCATCAAAAATAATTCTATTTCTTCTCAGCCTATCTTGGGAAACATAATGAATACTTTAAAACACTGTCCAAAATATTTCCCAGACATATTTCCTATGCTCTATCACAAAAGAAATATTTAATTCTGCTTAGTTATCAGCTGGTACTGTTTCTGCACTTTTATAAGTCTGTTTTTTTCCAAAACCTTCCTTTAACTGACTCCACAGACACCTGTATAGCACACACACATTCCCATTTACTGCACAAAGCCATAAAAAAGCTGACCAAAACAAGAATTTATATTTACTTGTTTTAGGGCTGTGTTGCATCCTTAACAAAAGATAGTACAGTTCTGAGCTGCTCCAGAGGCACCACAGGAGGGAATTGCACTGCAGGCTGGTGGTTATTTACTGTAAGTATAGTTGTAAGCTAGCAGTAAATAACTACTCTGATGCTCAAGTCCAGTAAGCATCAATTGTGCTGGCTCATACAGCAGCAGAAAATACAAAGTTAAAGAATTTTCCCGTACCTGTCTTTTCCCAGACCACACCTTGCACCCCTGCAGGGAAAGAGAGAGCAAGCACATGCTGGTTTTACTTCTCCAGTGTCCTGGGAAAGCATGGAAGGAAGGATGTACCAGCAAGCCCCTGCCTTGGCATGCAGCCTTTCTTCATGCCCAGCTCCTGGAGAATACCTGGGGCTTCAATGAGTCAGACATGGGCAGTGTCTGCACTGAAGCCAGGCACAAGAACTGCCTAAAAGCCCCATCTCACCACAAGCACACAATCTCAGGACTACTGTAGAGAGAGATGGGTCAATGTTAGCAGTTAGCTCTTTACTCTTGCAGTGAGCTGTGAACCAGGCAGAGCAATAAAGCAATAATGTGAACAGCAAGTGTTCATTTGACTGCCCTTCAATGCATAGACAGACATAGGCTTTTCATCTGTAAAATAGTTGCCATAAAACCAGTCTGTACATTCTCCAACAGGTGAGCAGTCTAGTTAGTCAGTCCCACAGTCATGTCCCACTGAAGGCCACATTAAAATACAGCGTAGGAATGGCCACTGAGCCTAGTGCAGAGCCCCTTTAACTCAACAGGAAAGGTCCTTATTAATTTCATTCTCTCTATTGCTAGTACTACAACTTAGAAGCTGTTCATTAACACAGGAATCTGGTAACATTTAGTTCCTATTAAGTAGTTCAACAAACGGGCTCTGTCGTGTATGAAAGGAATATTCACTCATAAGGACGCGAATTGGCAAACACCAGTCAGGGCCATATTCGGTAGCAGGATGCATGCTGGCTAATGTCAAGGGCTTGAAAGGCAGACGCATCTTGCTTGCTTTCCATTGCAAAGTGCTAATTAACATTTCGGTCCACCCTGAAAGAATGAACAGGCTGTACACAGCCCCCTCGTTAGCCAGATCCTCCTATGCAGGCAGGAAAACTGCAGATTCCAGATAGAGCAGTCCAGACAGAAAGGTACACTAGCTGGCAGATCAAAGAAATCAATTCTTCAGCTAAAATCATGGAAAACATACAGCCACAAAGGAAGTCTGAAGAAGAAATTAAGTCCAAAGACAAGACTTTCAAAAACGGCTGCCTACTCCCAGCCTTTAAAAGCCACCTTGCAAGTAACTTCATCCACACATCTGGTTTTCCTGCTAAACCTTACTACTTTCCCTCTTCCTGCTATAATTATTTTATTTGCCATTTTACCCACTTTTTGGGTCCCCTCACTTGTGCCCTCTACTTCTGAGCTGGTGACATGGAATGCTTTCCTAGGTTTTTCTCGTTTTCATTGGCAAGCATCTTTTTTTCCACTAGGTAGCTTCCTCTCGGTTTCCCTGCAGTCAGCCACACCTGCAGCTCTACTCAAGACCAGGAATACAGATGCGGATTTGTTACCAAGGGCTGCCAGCATCCACTTTTGAATGAATGATATGCAGGCAAGTCCCCAGTGACTGCATTTCACGGATCCACCCGCTTTCCAGGATGAAGAACTGACTCTCTGGCTGATAATGGAAGATACAGGAATAAACACAGCTCTGAGGAGCCTCTCTCAGCAACTAGGCTTCAGTGGCCTCTCGCAGAAAGTGCAGGCGACAGCCACAATCAAGCAGACTAACTGTCGCAGTTCTGCTGGGTGTCAGAGCACCAGTATTCAAGGGATAATGAGAGCAGATCAGACAAGTATATTTAAAAAAAAAAAAAAAAAGCTCAACTAAAAGACTGAAAAGGATGCGTGTTCCTGGGGACAGGCAGCTCACAAAAAAATCATTCCACATCATTCACACTGCAGCCCTAGCCCAGCATCCTAAGTTTTGAGCACCTCAGAGAAAGAGCTATATGGCTGGCAGATCCACACCATCTACAAAGACAGGGCAGTTGGGTCATCACTGCTGAGCATCTGAACAGCCCCACTCCCCCATGCTGCAGCTGCTCCTGGCCAAGTATGGGCCAGCACAAAAGAGAGTGAACACAGTAAGACAGACCGGCTACAGGCTTTAGCCACATTAATGCAGCAGCTCACACCTACACAGCAGCAGCCTGACCTCCACAAGTCATGAAGTCCAGTTATTGGATGTTACACGAGATGGTCAGAGTGATACTAAAACACAGGACCTTGTCTTGATGTCCTCCTTCAGGATGACATTTTGTCCAAGATTTTAGAAAGTGGACACAAAACTCTGACACTCCCAGTCTGTGGCACCACAGCGCAGATTCAGCTCCAGGCTGAACATCCCACGTATACCTTTCCAGCTCACTCACTTCTAATAGAAAGCGGTTAAAAGAAACACGCTGCTATTTCATTTCCAATAGGTACAAGCTCTGTATTTGTTTTTCTTTGTACAAGGGAAAAAAGAAAAAGTAGATGAACATACACGTTACTCTGTTCTTTTCCTGGATCCATGCCCAGAAATCAGAAATGGAAATACACACCAGTTCCAATGATTTACAGGAAAAATATAAACCCACATTTTCCCTCTGCGCAGCTTCCTGTGTCTCTACCACATTCAGCTATCAAAACTTTCAGGTGCAGGCTGTGGTAAATTGGTACTCCAGGACTGCCTCCTTACAGTCAACAAAAAGCAGAGTACAACACAGCAAGGAGCACAGTCCTGGACTGATTCCAAAGCTGGGGAGGTCAAGGGAAAGACTCTCCCTGACTTCAGGCAGATTGCATGAGGCTCTGGAAGACGTGTACAAAAATAAATGGCAAGAAAAAAAAAACAAAAAAACAACCAACCCCCCGATATCTCGTCTCAGTAATACTGAAAGAAAAAGGAACCTTGCAAAAGCATTATGCAGCACACTGAATATTGTTAGTCTAATTGGAGACTGGAAAGCAAGTTGCAGGGGGCAGTCTCCAGGTTGCAATATACTCAGTACAGAGCAACAGTCTCAAAAACCCACCAGCCAAATCCACGTAAGTTGCTTTTCCAGTAGTTGCACTACATGTCACCCTGAACATGTAAGAAGCATTTGCTAAACACTGGAAAACTAACTGCTAACAATTGGTATCCATCCTGCACTGAGGTGAAAGGCCAGTGAAGGGGCTGGGCACTACAGAATCTGGTTATCTTCTGAACTTTGTACAGTGTCCACCAGAGCTGCTGCAGCTCCCTGGTTTGGGGGCCAGGTCATGGTGCTGCTCAAAGCTGAAGCCCTGGTCTGCTCCATCACAGAAGAGTGGCTGTACTGGATCAGACTAGAAGTTCAGCTCCACCTGCCATAACCTGTGTTCAGCAGGAGCCATAATTACAGAAGATCAAGTACCAAGTAAGGACGGCATCCTTAACATTGACCCAACCTCCAGTTGTTTTAACTCAGGGACATGAGCTGCTGTGGTTTCTGTATAGTTAGTAACTCCCAACCCCAACTTTCTCTTTCCTGAACTTACCCAGTTTCCCTCAAACTAATGTAAATGTGTTTGCAACACCCTTTAACAAAAAGTTCCACATGTCCACTACCCTTTGTGTGAGGAATCAACTGGTTTTTTGTCCTTCAGCCTTCCTCCCATCAGCTTCATTTGATGTCCACCAGTTATTGAATTGGAACACACAGTGAATATTCAACAAAGTGAATATTGAACCCTCTGTATGGCACTTCTGATAGACTTTTATCAGAGACTCCTCAGCTGTCTCTTTCCAAACCAGAGTCCCAGCTCACTTTGTCATAGCCTCCTCCTCCATGTAGATTTTTCTGCCTTTGTCCTTCTCCAAACCTTTCCAGCTCTACTACATTATTTTTAAATACAGAGATCAGAGCTTCACACAGTATTCAAGATGCAGGCAAACAACATATTTACACATAACGTCATGTTTTGTTCTGTATTCCTTTCCTTATAAGCCCTAACATTTGATTTGGTTTTTTGACCAGTAGTGAGTAAATTGACCTTTTCACAGAATTATCTCCTAAAGCACCAGGTTCTCACTCCAGAGATCCCACTTCCCAGTATGAGCTCAGCTCACTATTCATCTTTTATGAGAACCTGATTGTTTGTTCCCCACATGGATCACTTTATCATTACCTACATTGAGTTTCATGTGACATTTTAATAACCAGTCACTCAGTCTTATGAGGTCCCTCTGCAGTTCTCCAGCCAGCCTTCGCTCTTGCCATCCCTACTATGATAACTTAGTATCACCAGCAGCTTCTCTCCAAGTCATTTGTGAGCAGAGCTAAGAGCCCACAGGTCCCAATACACATTCCTGTGTGATCTTCTTCCACTGCAAGAACTGACCACTGACCTTGTTTTCCAACTTTTAGCTAAATTATCTATCCATACCAGAACTGTCCTTCTGGTGTTAGAGCTACTTAGCTTCCCCAAAATCCTCTAATGAGGAAGCTGGTTTCTACAAAGGCTTCTGACAAAGTAGACTATACCACACTGATCATCTTTATCTACAAGCTTGTTGACTTCTATGGAGAACAGTAATACATTTGCAAGGCAGACATGCATTCTAACTCATTCCAAGCACACAATACTTATTCAGACATCCTCTAATTCTACTTTTTATTATAGTTTCTACATTGTACCAAGTACTTACATCAGACTTACAGATATAGAATAGATATAGATTCTAGGCCTATAGATATCGGCCTATAATTCCACAAACCATCCTGGAAACCTCTTGAAGCTGGGCATCACATTTATCACCTCCTACTTCTCAAGTACAAAGGCAGCTCTAAGCCAGAGGTCACACAGTGCCGTTAGCTTGAATTCTTCTGGAGTTTTTGGATGAGCACAATCCAGTCTTGGTGATTTGTTGCTGTTCATTTGCACAATTTGTTTTATAACCTTCTACAGTCACTTCAGTTTCAGAAAGACTGTCTCAACAGTATCCTGCAGGAAGGGTTCTAGCATGGGAAATCTCTCCAGGTTATTCCATAGGAAAAACCATGCAAAGAATTAATGAAACTTCTTTGCTTTGACTTTAACAAGTTTAAGTATTCCTTGTACCACAATTGTCTATTACTCCTATGCATATTCTGGCAGGCTTTATGCTCCTGATGCATTTGAAGAAACACATGTCAATTATTATAAAAGCTTGGACCCCTCTTGGCAGTTCATAGGGCAAAATAAAAAATTTGAGTACCTTACCAAGCTTTATATATAACCTGCCAGAGTAGAATTCTTCCCCACCCCATTTTCTTCAAACATAACTTCAGCTTCTTGACAGATTCTTCTCACTTCTGATAATCTCTGTTTGGGGCAAAAGAAATCATCATGACTTCCTGCAACCTATTCTAACAGACAGAGTGTCATTAAGTAGTCTTTATGCCAGCTTGGTGGCAACACGCTCCCTCATTTTCGCACAATTACCCTCTCCACATTGAGGACAGCTGTGACGGATTTTTTGGCTTCTCTTGCTCTAAGAAGGATGTTGAAGCAAAGGACATTATAGTCCTCATTACAGAGTTTGTAGGCTTCGGGACCTATACATCACTTGGCACAAAGCCAAGCATACCTGCCTCCCTCACATGCTTGCTAGTCAATTGCTCCATGAACCAGCCATCAATGAGTACCTCAACACTTGGTTTCTACATTACAGCTTGTTACTTTCACCCAATCGACAAGAGGGAAACCAAAGTCTCCCATTACTGTTGTTTTTCTTGTCCCTCACAGGCTTTCTGCTTTCCAAATGCACTGTGCTGGCTGCTGAATCCTTCACTAGAGTTTTCACCCCACATGAAATTCCTTTTCCTTGGAGGCATTAGCAGCCACAGCACATTTCTTCTCAGTAGCTGACTAGTTCCCCAGACAATTTATTGTGTTACTGATGCATGTCATGATCAACAATGTAATGATGGACATCTATTCACACTGTAAATAGAAACAAAGGTAACAGGACTCTATGGTAACAGTGGAGAGGCTGTGAACTGAAATGAAGGCTTCGGAGTGGAAGACATGACTATAATACCAGCCAAAGTAGATACAATGAGTAAAGAGGACAGGGAAAAAGAATAAAGTGGGTGAAACTAATCCAGGCCTACATTTGTCTGATTATACTTAGTGCTTCATATAGTCTCACTATCCTCACAATTCCAGTCAGTGGAAGGACAATGATAACATTAGGCAGAAAAATCCAGGAATTCACATGCATAGTTCCCAATAAAGGTCAAAGAGAAACCACTCCCTACAGCCTATTTTGTTGTACAGAACAACAACAAAAAAACCCCACAGAGGGTTGATAGGAAAAAAACCCACGCCCACACACACCAACAAGCCCTGATGCAATGGGACACCAGCAAGCCTGAGTTTTAGCTCAGCAGGGTTGCTCCTCCTCTCTGTTAAGACATGCTCAGCTTTTTTTGCTGGACCAGGACTCTAGTGTTGACTCCATTAGGACTATTACTATTCCACGAAAAATACACCTGCCAGGAATATGTAAAGAAGATACTGTAAGACTGTTTCATCCACTGTGTAATTTGCATATCATTTCTGGTTTGTGTGGTGCCATGCTGTTTGAACACGTTGCCTGTTCTGCCACAGCAATGGTAGTGCAACTTCACCATTCAACTGGAACAAAATCCAGACTCAAGGGAGTGGGAGTAGGATTGTCTCCTGTATTTGTACTTTTTAGCAACACCACTGAAAAATACCAAGTTGCTATATTCAATTATACAATGAAACAAAGTTACCTTTCTTTTTACTGGTGCACTGGAAGGTGCTGCATAACAGTACTTCTTTTTGTACCTTGAAAGCAAGGGCTACTTTCAAGTGGGCAATCTGCATTTAGGAAGGAACATAGGAATGAACGTATCGGATGAGACCTCTGCTTCAACCATGCTGTATCCCATCATCATGAAATTCTGCAGGGGAATGTTGTAGAAGCCTCACAGTAGGCAAATATGGGATAATGAACACCTTATGCTTCTGATGTCTTAATAGTAAACTATGTCAACCAGTTCTTTATGATGTGCTTCAAAATTGTGTTTGATTAGAGAGGTACAGTTTTCATCAACAGAAAGCAATTCAGTAAGGATGTTACACAATAGGACCGTGCATGCATTCCTTTACTCTGTAAAGATTTTTAAAAATTATTTTTGACCTATTTCTTGGTGTGGCACTCACTGAACAATAGTTCTTCCTCAATAGTCTCTTGCACAAGAGCTGCAGAAAAAGTGAATTTACTTTTCTGTAAGTCCCTAGTGAGGACAAGTTTTGGTGTATTTGCTTTGTTTTACTGCTTTATGAGCCCTGCTGAGCAGTTCACCCTCCATGTATCCATGAAGTATAACATCCCTAACAGACATGCTATATTAAGCTTCAGATTGCCTTATGCTCAGGGAAAAACTGAAGGAAAGGAAAACTGTCTCTGCAGGTAATTTTTAAATAACATTATTTAGATGCCCTATGATTTTGATAATGCAAAAGTTCGTCTAGAAGAGGAGTTAACTTGTAGACAAAAAAAATACCTGACTGCCAAGTGACCAAGACTAAGGCATGCTGAGTTTCCCTACTATCTTCACCAGAATCCATGGCAGTTTTTCCAGCCTTCATTTTATTCCATCAACATCCTTACTAGACTGGCCATGAATAAAAGACTGTAATATTACCATATAAAATGCCTGTCCCCAAGTCACAGCACATGCACTCTTTCAGAACACATTTCTTTTATTACCTGAAAGAATTGTTAGCACTCAACAGGTCTTAAGTTATACCAGCTTGGCTGACAAGGCTTAAGTCACTTTACTGCAGAAAATGCAGTATAAACAAAAACATATCCTCCAACAATTACAACAACAAATTCAGGGCCATTTAGCAACTTTTTCACTTATCTCTTTCAGGCTGTGCTTTCCAACTTTACTTACCAACAAAATCAGATTAGACTTAAGAGATCAAAGAGAACCTTGTTGCTGGACAGATGCAAGCTAATTGGCAATGCCTTGACCCCCACAGGGGTCTGCAGTCAGTTTGGTACATAAAGAGCTATTACAGTTAATGGGTTAGTTCTAATTACGCCTTCTTTCCCCAAACACCACGCTAAAAATATGCCCCGTGGAGACAGAATGTGCTGATTGGTCATTCACACAGGACTGACGCACTCAAGAAAACTTACACAGTGCTTATAGTAGGGACTAAAGCACGGAACTGTGACATGATCTGTTAAAACTGAAAGATAGCAAATACAGGGAAGGGAGTACATTACAAAGGGGCTGACTTAGCTTCTTTCTCTAAACTTTTGCCTTCACAGACGCCGCAGGTTTCTGGACAGAATTCACCTCCATACAGACGATCACTTTCCCATCAGCTCTTTGCTCCCGTAGAATATTAATTTCCAGAAACACTGCATTAAGAAAGTCATCTATTCAGAAGTATTTGAAACGCCAACATCCTTATTTACATTCCTTCTTATTGAAGCCAATCACAAATGAGAGCATGAATTAACCACTAACCACATAGGAAGCAAAAACCACTCCTTCCCATCACACCAGTTGTCACTTGAAGTTGCTTGAATCTTTCCCTGGATCACAAAGTACCAATCAGTGGCAGAAACAGGATTTCACAGGATGAACCACTAGGTTCATCTTGAGAAGGATTCCTTTACTCCTTGTAGATGGAGGTGAAGCACCACAGCAGCAGAACCAAGAGTCCAGATTTATCCCTAACATGATAAGGCCATGTCCCATACAATTTTCAGCTTGATAGGAGTACCGGCCTCTTTGCAGGCAGCAGAGCAGACTTATTTCTTTTGTGACATTTTCCTTCTGCAACTCTGTTTTAAAAGAACAAGAACATAGACCACCTTTCTGACAGCTGTATCAGTCCTACAATCACTTTCAGAAACCAGAGAGCAGAATGCTGTCAAACACTAGGTATTCATCAACTCGGAGCTAGGTACAAGATTTAACCTCAAAAACGAAAATTTTCAGGTTATTGGTGATACACTAGAGCACTTTGCACAGATTTAGAGTGCTGTAGGTACTTTCTATGGCAACAAAGCAAGAGAAGCAGCTAGTGATCCAACAACTATCAAAAATGAAAGTATCTAGAAATGCAAAAAATTTTCCTTTCACTAAGTATATCTTTTCACCTTTCGAGAATGCATACAAACTACTCACATTAGTTAGTAGGGCAGAGAGGGAGGTAATGAGATTAAAATAGATTAGCTCTTCAGTTTGAACAAAAATACTCAAGGGTAGGGTAGCAAGTCTTGGAGCTTGCCTCTAATCTCTGCTGAAGTTAAAATACCACAGAACACAACTTTCCCTGAAAATATTTTGGCATTCAAACTGTGCTAAAAGCCCTGACATTTGAATACAGAGCAACTGGATTTTTCAGTCGACTTGCTTAGGCAATGAGAAGAGCACATTTATTTCACACACCTCCTTATATATTTCTTTCAGCAGCAAAAATGCCATATTTCCCTACAACCATAATTTTGCACTTCAAGCTAAAACCTGTTGTAAGCAGCTCAAACCCAGAGGCAAAAATTGATACTAAATTGAAATCTGGTAGCCAAGCTCTTGCCACGGGCCCATCCATCTTCCATGATCAAGAGACACTTCCTACCAGTTTCTCTGTGGGTGGCTGTGAGACAGTATAGGATAGTGACAAGACACGCTATTCTTTTTCCTCAGGCTTATTTCTGCCATAGTTTCAAAAGCAGAAAGCAATCATCCTGTAGGACTCTTCATTAGAAGAATGCTGACATTTATGTCACATTGCAAATGCTACAGGGCTTTCCCCTCCCCCTACAATAAAACTAAGAATCCCTTGAAATTCTATAAAATGAATATAGAACTTTTTTCTCCCCATGGCAATTTTAGATTAGTAAATTTGCCTTTAATGAAAAAAAACCACGTGAGCTATACACGTGTTCCTTTGCAGTTTAACCCCTAAAGGCTCCCTGTATCACATGAGAAGTCCAGGTTCAAAACTCAGGGCTGATGATCCTATTAAGTGTCTGAGAGACTAAAAGTGACAACGAGTCATTTAGTGAAGTTCCTGTGAACTTTGGCGCTGTTTGCTCCATAAGAAACATCACTTCTTACAGTGGTACCACACCAGGAAATCCCAGGACTCTGAGAAAAACCAGTTACTACCCTAAACAGTGACAAACCCCATGGCCTTTCTCCAGCATCTCTGAGGGAGCAGGGACTTATTCCAAAAAACAAGCACCATAGTTGGACACAGCACAGGCAAATGTTTCATCAGTACCATGCTCTATTTAGAGGGAGAGGTCCTAAAGAGACACTCTTCCCCAGCAACACCATAACACATGCCTTAGCTGACATTTAAAATACACCAGTTAAATCCCTATCTAAACCAGACACATGTCCAAACACCTCCCCAGGGA
Source organism: Burhinus oedicnemus (assembly GCA_008921705.1). Lineage (NCBI taxonomy): Eukaryota > Metazoa > Chordata > Aves > Charadriiformes > Burhinidae > Burhinus > Burhinus oedicnemus. The sequence goes on along the minus strand of VFFE01009084.1, from coordinate 394,242 downwards.
TGTTGCTTTCTCCCTTGCAGTGTCCACTGCCAGAGGTGGGAACGTAAAGTTGGAACTTCTGCTGCACAGCGAGGTAGTCAGCACTGCTCCCTACCTCAGACGGGTCTGGGCTTCACTTGCAGCCTTCCTGCAGCTCTTGATCCCTCACTACTGCACCAGGCTTGTACCTCTCAAGACACCCACCCAGCTTTTGCTGGTCTGTGATATTCCACAGGTTTGCAAAGTCAGGTTGCTTTACTCAACAGCTTTATTACAGGGCTAGGAGCCTTACCTGGCTAAACCATTTTACATGATAGCTTTAGAAGCCGAAAAAAACACTTGTAATGTTAACTTTGTAGCACTAAGCTGATTCCAGGCTTAGGCTCAGCCTTTAAAGAACTTAAAGCTTAAAACATTAGCAGCCCTCTGTCACTTTGTAACTCCAGAACCAGCTTAACTGATCAGAATCATTTTATATTAAGAAGAAAAGATGGTGCATTTAGCCTGACAACCTGGATATTAAGCTTCACTGCTGTGGGATTTCAAATAACTGAACATAAATCTCCCAAATCAGGCAACGTTGAAGCTGATGAGCCCCATTATCACTAAGCATTTAGCAGCTCCAATTCCTCACTGAAGTATCAGAAGGGCACTGAAAGATGGCATACTTATTGAACAATACATTTTCTTACTCAGCATGCAAGGTTATTCTTAACAGGTAAAAAATGAAGCAGAACAAACATAATCAGCACAGCATCTTGCCTTTTTAAATATGTAAAATTAGAATAGCGCTGGAAGACCGGAGTGTGGCAAAACCTCATATGAAGTCATTAATTGAACTTCTGTACTAGGCAGCCGCCTTGCCTAATGATCTGTTTAATACAAACTATAGTTCTTGTCAAGAATGGTCTATTTTGTTTATTTGTTTAAATCATAAATCAGACACAGTGAATGAGGCGATGGTAGCTCTGTAGATGTTTTGGCCTCTTGCTCTAGCTTCTCTCCCATCTCCTGCCTTCGAATACAAAAGCTCACAAGAGTAGCTTGTGTTTTACTTAAATATCAACTGTAATTAATCAAGACGATGTTCTGGGAGCTTGAAACAAGATAACTGAAAGTGTTACCTCTTTTTTATTTATTTCCTCCTTGTGGTACCTGGGTAAGAGCCATGCATATCAAACAGATGGGCTGCTGACCTCCTGTGTGGATTTTACCAACATGAAAGATCCAGGGGGTTTAAATTATTTCCCAGACCCAAATCTTCCTTACAGCTGAGCTCATGTAAACACATTTAGTGAGTAGGTGTCTCTTATTTAGAAAAGACTACATGCAAACAAAGCATACACAGATATGCAGATACACACAAGATCACCCAATGTGTTTGGGAACAAAATTCCAGAATAGTAACACTAAGGCTAAACTTGGCCCGGAGTCTCCACATACAGTGCTGAACCTTACTTCCACTAGTAGTTCATTCAAACCTTCCAAGGCTTTGTTTGACTGCTAGTATTCAGGGGTTTAAATCAGTTCAGAGTAAGTCTTGTGGGTGGGGAAAGGTGATCAATACAAACAAAATGCTGATCTTATCTTCAGAGCTACCTGTAGAGGCAACAGGTTGCTGCTGGCCACGCAGGTATTTCACTGAGCTGAAGAAATCCTCTGTAAGACTCTGACTTAACAACCTTTCTCACCTTGCAGTTTCAAAGGAACTAATTTGGCACACCATAAAATGTTAATTTTCCAGGTGTTTCCTTAGAGGGAAGACATGACTCTTCTCTTAATAAAAAAATATCTCAGGCTCCACATTTTAACCTTTCTTTTTTATTTTTAAAGCAAGCCGGGGGGAAGGAGGGTGTCACTTACAATCAGGCAGCAAAGCCAAAGTCACAGATGGGTGACCTCCACCGTACTAAAACCCTAACACTCACACCAAGCAATAAATGATAGGAGCCTTATGAACTCAGGAAACAGTAATGAAACTGCAGCACAACACCATTTTTCTCATAGCTTCAAGGGTTACAGTGGATTCCTTGCAAATCTGGTATTACACTCTCAGTTGTGCTTCCTTGTTCTCCTGTAATGGCACAATAGGCTCAAGAAGGGCACAGATACAGGGTGAGCCTTCCCTGTACAACCCGGCTTGGAAGCAAAGGCCAATTTATGCCCCTGCTTCCCCCCAAGCACATGGCAGCTGCAGGCTGGCAGGAGTGAGTTGGTTGTAGGACAGCCTGAGCCTCAGCCCTCCGTCCCATCTCCCTGCCCCAGCTAGAAAAAAAATCACATGCTTCAAAAGGTCCTTCAAAATAAACACAGGCTTCAAACAAACCTCTCCCAAGTGTACTTTAATTGCCACAATCTCCCATCCCACTAACGTGTTTCATGTCAAATGCCTCCCCCAAGGGAGAAACGTCTGCAGAAGTAGCCTGGGTACACTCAAAAACTGGAGACGGGACTTTCAGCAGCACGTCCTTGGCACATGTAAGTCAGTATGGCTCCTTTGAGTCTGTGCCGTTTGACTCAGAAAACAATAAGCTATGTCCAATTGCTACTGTTATTCCTTCTTTTTAAATAAATAATCCCCCCTCAAAAGGCTGGTCTTTAGATTTCAAGGTTGATGTGGCAGGAGGAAGCATGCACAAAAATTAAGTTGAAGAGAAGACAGAAGAATATGCAGGAGGGAGGGAAAGACAAGTGAAAGAGCATGAGAATCAGCTACTTGATTATGCTTCTGGAGAAACTGCCCTAGTAAGCACAACAACTCGATGTTACCTATTTGTGTCTTATCACATCCATGTCAGCATTGCCTAATTTATTATATACTTGAATAGCCATATTTGTATTAGTCTCCGCTTCACACTATCAACATTGCTTGCAAAACGCTGGCTACAGAGTTTCTCCCATACATCAGCACCACCAATAGCCAGAAAAGAGAAAACAAATTCTGGTTCTGGAGCATACGGTAGGGGTAACAATTTATATACAGCAGAACAAAGGCAGCTGGAGTTCATTCTTATTACCTTTCAAGACAAAACTGCAGACCTGGCTTTGTTATTCATCTGGACAAGACGGCAGGGACATCACTACGGAAACATGATGAGAACGCTGTGAGACGCTATATTACACCACTGAATTTTTCCAGAAGGAAACGGAATGAATTGTACTTGCAAAGAGCTCAGGCACTTCAATTTGCGCAGAAAGCTTCAGAGCCAGAGGACCCAGTCCCATGCTCTCTGCACAGTGTGGCCAACAGGCGCTGCAGACACCACAGCAAAACAGAATCAGGCCTTGAAAGAAACACCAACAGTGATGAAAGCGAGAGACCAGTGAAGGGGAAGGGAAGGCAGAAGTTAAACTCATTGCCACAACAGGCTTCCTGGTATTAAAACACGGCCCAAATACTATGCTTAGCATAACTGCTCAGCTGGTTGCACCCCACAGAGGAGGCCAGGGGTATCCTAGCCCTCAGAAGCTGACAGTCCCCCATCAAAAACAGACACCAATGAAAAACACCGCAGCTGAAGTCCTTTATTTATCCTTAAAAGAGCTGGAGTAGTCTCCAGGTCACTCCTTTTCTGTTCCGCTTAGTTACTAGACAGGGATCTTTGAATCACTAATACAACATTTAACCTTAATAGTTAATTTTCAATGCTTCAATTACGGATGTAAGCCAGTCCTTCAGCCTCTACACAGAAAGAGTCTCTGGTTTTATATAGCACTGTTAGAACAAGGATCCAAGAGGCACTTAAATACCGATGTTGCCTTTGCATTCAACAGATACGCACAGTAGGCTGCTCTCTCTCAGAGAATTCCCAGGCCAGCCATTTCTGTAAACTCTTGACCCAAAAATCAGTCATCTTGCTTCCTCTCAAGGCCTTACAGAAGTGCCTGCGCTGTCTCTTGCTCCTGGGCTTCCAAGGACTCTTCACCTCTAGATATGCAAAGAGGGAGAGCCTTTAAACCCGGCCTTGCATTTCTTAGACACTCAAAAGTCTCCATAACCCTGAAGCACTAGCTCCACAACTTCTACCTGTCTTGAAGAACATAAAGGGATTTTTTCTACTGAGCTGAAAAAAACTGTTTGGTATAATCCCTCTCCAGAGGCTCACTTGCTGGTGGTCCTTATCAGCTTTTAACATTGAGCCTCCTGATGTCCCCATACAACTGCAGAGTCACTTTAGCTTCATTTTATAGATGGAGAGCAGAGGCAAAGATGCTTACCTCAACACGAGCAGGGAGTCTGACTAAAACAGCCAACACACAGCACAAATCTCTTGACACCTACCCACATGCTGTTCCTTTCCATGACCACAACCTAATCCCTCTTCATTACAGAGCCATGGAGGAAACAAAATGCCACAACACATTTAAGCCTCTATAGAGGTAAAGGACAAAGACCCCTGTGGCTTACTGTGCAACAGTAATCAGTACTACTTTCCATGGTCCATTTGCAAGAAACCACTTCGGCAACTAATTTAATGTCTCAAATTTGTCTCTGCATTTAATCAATCACAGAAGCCCAGTTCATGCTGGGACAATCAGATAATGTTATCAATTTCACTGCTAATGAGCACTGAGCAACACAACACAGTTTTAAGTAGATACAAATAAAAGTGTTAGGCACTGTTTGTGTTCACTTAACAGTTAAGAACCATTGCGTATCCTTCCCTCAGAGGCAGACACCTGTGTCCAGGAATGATAACACAGGTATCAGCAGGTCTTCTGAATGTTATGATTTCCTGGACCCAGTTCAGCTGTCCCTCCAAATCAGAAGAAGCACCACTGTTGTCAGGGCAGGTACACTGTTGTAAAAACTACGTAAGCAAGATCAAAATGTGGGTACTAGGGCTGCCCTAGAATAAAAGTTTTGTGAGGCAAGATGAGAATTAGGCTTCTAAGTGAAGTCAACTACCTTGGGGCATTTGATTCAGCAATGTGCAACAGCAAGATAAAAGTATGACTTTAAGACCATCTTGGTTTCCTGCTTTTGAAGTGTATTTGTGCATTCAGCTGGCAAAGGTAATGGTGGGTGATTTTTAGAAGGTTGCACTTTAATTCCTACTCACGTTTCAAATGCAATTCATTTAAAAAAAAAAAAAAAAAAAAAAAAAACCTTTAAAATTAAAAA
>VFFE01009084.1:188233-380862 GCA_008921705.1 Burhinus oedicnemus | reverse complement strand
GGGCAGGGGGGGGCGGTCGGGGTGGTTCTATGACACCGCAGAAGTCTTTGCATGATCCTTTTACACGTAAAATCACTTTCCCCACAGAAGGGGTTCTCAAGATATTTTTTTATATATATTTTATATATATGAAGCTTTTGCTTTCTAGCAAGAATCTAGTTTGAATATTCCACTGTAATTCCAGGTACAAACATCTGGGAAGTTAAGATGGCTGCAACACAGGTGTATCATTTTTATTTACAACATAAATCAATTAGGATCTCTATGCAAGCCTGAGATTACCTTCTACTGTTTTGTGTCCAAAGTTATGTGGTGTGGGGTTATGGAACTGGCCCTGTATCTGCTGAGCTTCACCCCAGTGGCCTGCTGAAGTTCTAGTGCAGGATAATCTGGTGAATAAGTATCACCAAAATGTTGGTGGCATCTAAACTGAAAGTGTTTTCAATACCAGCATTACTTAAAGTTTCTAAATAAAATCATGTAACTATGAAAAAAAAAAAAAAAGATGAGGGGAAAAGGAGAGAAGATTTGTAGCGCCTTCTCTAGTGCAGTCATAGAATCATAGAATGTTTTAGGTTGGAAGGGACCTTCAAGATCATCTAGTTCCAACCCCCCTGCCATGGGAAAGACACCTCCCACTAGACCTGGTTGCTCAAAGCCTCATCTTACAATGTCATTACTGAAGCTCAAATCCATTTGAAGGTTTCTGTAAACATTTAAGATAGTGATCTCATTCCATGAGAGGCAACATTAAAGTCACACTAAAACAGCAGTGACACAAATACAAAGAAAATTCCTTCGAGAATTGACTAGCTGTAACTTACAGCTGCTTATGCAGTATATATGCTGTTCTTGTATACGCCGTGAAGCCTTTGAGGAGTACCATGAACACAGCACAACAGTGAAGAACTTCACATAGAGGAATGCACAGAGGCTGCCTGGGTGCACATCTCTTCAGTGCTACCCAAGAATATTTTGTGTTAGCATGTAACACATAGCCTACTTCCTCTGCTGTGGGCTTATAAGCAGTGATCCACTCTTGTTCAGAGAAGCCATATGGCAGAGCTGTAAGGACTGTCCATAAACAAGCAGCGCAGCCGAGAAGGGCATTCACTGGTTTTAAGAGTCACTTTTTTTTTTAAAGTCACTTGTTTAAGTCACGTCTGGCAGCATGCAATATGGTGGCTTTTCCACAAAAGGCTGGCAGAGAGTGAATATGTCCTATAGATATGTTCAAGAAAACATGCAGAAAAAGCATCACAACCTACCTGGATCAGGAACACAGCTTGACAAAGTCATGAAGCCAACAGCTTAATGAGAGCCCACTGGTGGTTCTGTGGCTTTTCATGTCAGGGCACCTTTAAAAAAACCAAAAGCCTCATTTTACTTTTATAGGCCATTGTGAACTGCCTAGAAATACTGGTCTTTAATACAAATCCTTGAATAACTCTGATGATTTAAGAAGAAAAACACTCCAAATTCAGCCTCCTACACCTTTGCACTGTACCACACACAGAGGTGTCACTCATTTTTTTGAGGGTCAGACATCTCTGAGGGCTGATTCATGTAATGCACTGATGTAGAAGACGCACCACCCACTTCACCTTGCTCAGCACAGTACATGCAGGGAAACAACTGAATTTGACAGCCTTCTACTGGCAGCCCTGTACTGCCATGGCTTCAAATTACAGTCCACACTGGAGGTAGAGGGGAGGAAGGCAAGGACTGACCCTGCAATCAAAATTAAGTTTGCAGCCTGGCATTAGCACTCCCAGGCAGTTTATTATATCCCTCACAATCCATAGAAATATATATTCGTAGAACTATACATTCCCCATTCTGTCACAGATATTTTTAAATGCATAACCAAAATACTTTCTAGTGCTCAGTATTTCACATGATGCCAGAAGGCAGAAGTACTTCACACAGCAGTTTGAGGTATTTAGAAGTTTTTCATGTCGTTCAATAAATACTGGAGTTCAGTTACACTTAATTTCAAAAGGCCACCACGGCTTTTCGCTGCTCCAGCAAATGAACTGTTCTTGGGATCTTTATCTTCTCCAAAAAAACCGTACATCATTCTACGCATGTAATAAAACAAAATTTTTGTAATCCTTGACCTTTGGCAGTACACATGAAGGCCATGTCAAAACTACATTTGAGCCCTGAGCTATAGCTGACCCTCTAAGCCACAGCAACAGCAAACACTTTTACAAACTTACAAAGCAATTGCATAAGCAATCCAAAGTGAAGAACCCTCTGTACTTCACTTAAGGAAGGACAATTAGAATTATATAAACTATAGAAACAAATGTAACAAATTGTTTCAGTACCATATATCTGATCTTTAGCTCAGTAAACTGTTAGGGGTTAGACTGAAACTTTTATCAGGATGAATGCTTTCCCACCTCTTGTAAATTCCCCAAAACCTGGAGTAACCTGATGCCAGGTGTAACCTTGTAGGGGCAATTCCGGTATTTCTGAAGGACAGCAAAGAAAAGATATCCTCTGAAGATAAACAGAAGTTTCTGTCACCATGAATGTTGTCTCATACAGTATTAGATCTCAAGCAACAGAAAAAGCCAACTTCTTGATTAGATCTGCAGTCAGGCGATAGTTCAGTCCTAAATTTCAGCCTGAAATATACTGTACTTTGTGTCTTTGCTACACAGGGTCTTCAGTAAACAAACAAAAAAAAAATCAGTATAAGTCAAGCTTATTTTACGAGTAGCTAATGCAGGGGTGACAAAACGTAGGACATAAATTTTGGCTTCCCGCTGTGGCCCATGCATAACTATGAAAAACCTCACAGCAGGTGGATCTTGGTATTTCATACAGCAGACTGGAGGAAAAAGTTTTGGCATAATCCGGCTGAAGAAGCAAGAAAGAACGAACTCTTTGGTCCTTGTTAGTTACATTGTAGTTTCACCTAAAGGTCTGAGAAGAGAGCTAATGGCTGCTGTGCCAAGAACTCTGCTTTTGCGGATGCAACTCAGCCTATGAAATTGGGGCTTTTTACCCTCCATTCACTCTCATTCATGTTCTGTGATGCTCCATACAAAAGATGCTTATATAAAAATACATATTATTTTACTAAACATCTCCATGTTTATCAGTTAAGAGAAATTATCAGCCTACCAATACCCTGCACTGGCAGAGTGGTTCTTGAGAAACTGGGGCCCGAATCTGAATCCCGACTACAAACACACTTTGTTAGAGCGGGCATGGTTAAAACTCTGCAACTACATTCCTCAGCTGGTCACGTTATGTAAAACAGGAGAGACCAATCCCAGATATAAATATACCCACATTTTAAGGAATTCAAGATTTGGACTCTTTTCCTAATTAGGGATCCAGGGCATTATAATTCAGGTAACATTAAATCACAGGCAGAATACGCTTTTGAAAACTAATGGTATGACCTTGTTTCAATAGCTCAGCAATGTCTATCCTGTCAATATTTTAACGGGATATTGCAAGGGACAAGAGGCATTCCACAGCAACACACCTGTGGCCTTCATCCTGCTGTGGAAGGCCATCACTGGAACACTTCCAGTGCAGCAGTGACCACTTCCATCCTGAACCCGCCAGAACAGCTGCAGCCCTCTGAGACGAAGGATCCCAGACCAAAGGCGAGAAGGAGAAAAGGCAGTTTCAGCTTTAAAGAGGGCAGTCTCTGCAACAGTCTCCTGGAGGACTTTGGGGTTACCCCACCTTAGAACCACTCATTTCTCTGGAGGGAATACTTTATCATCATTTGAGATCAAGGAGACTGGTGGATGAAAGGTGAATGAGACTATGACTAATGGACTTCACCCAAACAGTCTCATAATACAAACACTCTTATAACGCAGGGAGAACTCCCATGTGGTCTACGGAGGACCTTAAACTAAGCCTGTTCTCACATGTTTTTCTGAACAGGGATTGATTTAAACAAGTGCTTTTTCTTAAAGCAGGGCCTTAAGTAGTAGAGAAATCAATAGAAGCATTTATCAGGAAAAGGTAAAAATCAGTTACTTTTGATTCAAAAATGAACACTGTGGCCAAATTAGGATCAGAGTACACATCCTTCTATGCAAGCAGAATTAAAATTTGTGGTGGAAGGTTGTGTAATATAGTTACCTAATTCTTAGCACCAATCTTTCAACATCAGTATAAATCCTAAAATCCCCCTACAATTAAAAAGTTATCTCATTTTATTAGCAGTAAAACCAAAAAAAAATCAGTAAACTCAGTACTGAAGACAGACTTGTTTAGCTGGTCAATAAACAGTAACTACAGCAGTTTCAGCTTTTGTTTGGGGATTAGTAGGACTGATAATGAGAAGTTTACAAGAGTAATAATCCTGCACAAATTGTTTCTTAATGTAATTTTGTGTAAAAATAGCTGTAACTACAGGAGTACATAGATATGCCTTGAATACACACACAGAGTCTTGGAACAACATGTGGCTTAGGGTGAGAAGAAGTCTTTTGCAGTGTGAAGAAATTGGTTATAAAATGCTGATACCCCTGACTTTTTGCTACATTTTTAACTCACACCCACCCATACACCCATTTTGTTCTCTTACCTGCTATCTTCTTTTCCTCTTCTATATCTTGCTGCTCCCTTTAGTTATCCCTTCTAAAGTAACTGGCTTAAGCTGATTAACAAATCTTTGACACCTGCAGGTTGCAGCATTAAACTCACCTCTTCAGCAGGCCTTCCCTAGAGGATCAAAGGCTAGTAAAGCTTGTGCTGTTGAATATATTCCCTGGAAACAACAGTGGGAGCAAAAAGACACTTTAGAAGCCGAGAACTAGGACACTGATGTTCCCAGGGCTGTTGCATGCCAAGACTTTCATGTAATGCTAGCACATCTTGAAGCTCTTTAATGTCTTTTCTCCAGAAGAGCTGCAGAAACAGCACAGGCTAGAAATGACACTGCAAACCAGAGATTATCCACCTGTTCTTCTAAGCACCAATGGCAAATTGCCATCAAAAGCAAACAAACCACCTCTTTTCCTGTATTTTCTGTGCTGCTTTAGCTGTGTCCACGCTGACACGGAGCAGGTGGAACAAGGCAGCAGTAAAGCCATACTGTGCTGTCACACACATGCCAGAACAGGTATCTTCAGACAAGGGTTAAGATACAGCATAGGCAAGTCACACTGGAGGCTGAAAACTACAGGATGACAGTTAGACAAAAGGGTACAAGCAGAACATTTATTTCCCAGCAGTCCTGTTGCTCGTCCTGAGAGACATGGAGGTGATGGAGACAGGGTACTGCTCTCATATCCAGCGAGCGTAGGACAGACAGGCTAAGGAGTTTGCCCAGATGAACATTACTCTGAGAGCAGAAATTTCCATTTGACCTGGGGATCATTTTGTTTTCATGCCCGTATGTCCATATATTTTCATTCTCCAATGTCTAAATCTGCCAGAATCCCTGAGGACCTCTGATCTTGTGTGCCTGCCTGATGCACACCCAATAAGATTGCCCTCCACACTAGGCACAGCAGCAGTAGCCATTTCCATTAAAGAAATACAGCACAACAAGAGTTCAGCAATTACTGTGCTATCGCAGAATACAAGACAGCAGTGATTTCCCTCCCTTCTCAAGTTTCAGCCCCTCACCTCCCATCTCTCAACAGCATGTACATTGGCCCAGTCAATGTTATGTTCCCTCTGTCTTGCACAATTAATTTTTATTATTTTAAGGTAAGTCCAACAGCTTCAACAGGAGAGTGGCTGAAGTCCCCATATGACAGGAGCCTACAACTTGGCACTTTCCTTCTCTCTTGGGAGACACAGGTTTGATCCCTCCAGCTGTAGAAGGAATTAAACTTAGGAGTATGATCTCACCAGAAGGTGGTCCCATAAAGACAAGACGGGGACACTGGCATCATCACTCCGATTAAACAAGCAGAAAGGGCCAGTCCCTGCTGCATTTTTGTTTTGCAGGGTCGGGGTGAGCAAGGAATGGGAGGAATCAATGTCTGACCTCAAGGCACCGAGACATCAAAATTCCCTGGGGATCTGCCTGAAGGAACCCAAACCAGTATTTTAGGGAAAGCAGTGTAAAGAACAATTGAGAAGTCTAGTACATTCCTTGTATCCTGTAACCACTGACAGTACCTAGATGCTGATGACTTCATTCCCAGGACTATTGCGTTGAGATGAGAAGTGACGAAATTACGTACAACTAAAGAGACTTTACCGTCTCTCAGGATTTTCCCTGTAATTCGGCATCTCTCACCCATAATGGTGTGAAAATATATTGGGCTTTTTGTTTTAACTCTGCACAGAGAAATGGGTTGTCGCAATACAAACAGCAATCTGACATTTACAGGGCAGGATCATGCCATGTATTGCTGAAGGGCATTTTGATAGGTCTTTTCATGTATTACTTTTGCCTGAACCTGGTAATCAAACAGATAGAACAAAACTAATACTTACTGACTAAACTAGTGCCAGCCCCTCAGCAACCCGACTGCGTTCCCATGGCACAAAACAAGAGCACAATATGAATTCCTTCCTGTTCCCCTCAACAGAAAGGGACTTGGAGCATTTTCCAGTACACATGCGAGAGCACTTAAAAGGTCAAATTCATCCCCAATAGACTGATTCTGATGCCACAACAGCAGCTGTTTCTAAGCAGAGCATTTATCTGAGAGCAGAATGTGGCACTGCTCTTCTATTTAATTTCAGATAACATTTATGGTCCAAAGAAGGAAAAAATAAGGGATTTTTTGCTGTAACAATCCCCACCATCCATCTATGCTCTTCAAATATTGATCTAAATTTTCTCTCCATCCCCAAATCAGCTCCTAATTAGAGAATTAATTGTATGACACTCATGCAAACAACTTTATATGATAAAGCAGAAAAAGATGGCTACAAAGATGTCAAGCACATATCCCCATAAGATGGTTCACTCATCTTTAAGGAGCCAAAAATCCAAATTCATTTCACTGAATATATGGCCAATTATTCACAGCATCGGAATTAACATAATTCAAATTATAATGGATTTCTTCAAAAGGGCACTGCTGTAGTAATTACATAAGACATTCTAAACAGGAAACAAAGCCAACTGCAAATTTCAGATGTTATTTTATGAAAATAATGTAGCTGTAGTTTTCTGAATTCCATTGTGAACTGAATTGTCCATTTCTGATGCTATGAATAATTGCGTACCCATTTATTTCTAATAACCTATTATTTATGTGCAATTTCTTTTGTCCTTCTAAATGCTATGAAGCCATTTAGAGAAACCACCTACATGACAACTTACCAATTATCCTTATAAAACCTTGTATTGCTTTGGATTAGTTACACGCATAATTAAATGCCAACTAACTATTATGTTCATATAAGTTCACAAAAGTCTGCGAACCCCAGCAATATAATATTTCATTTAATTCTAAACAACTATTTCTAAAAGGAAGTGATTTATATATAATCACCCCAAAACACAATCAAATTACATTCAGTTTTACCATTAAAAAGATTAGTGAGTGCATGTAGCAACATTTAAATAGGCAAATAACACCCAACATTTTCCAGACCATCCCCAAAACAAACTCATTGACTGCTTTATTCTTCCAGTGCACCGATATTGCAGCCACTTACACATGTGCCCGGCAGTATGTCCATTAGCAGCCCCATGGCACCACATATTTAGCCGCCATGTTCACCTGGGGATACACTGACATTACATTTGGCCGCTGGGCCACAATTTGGCTCAAGATTAGCAAGCTGGATTACTCAAATCTGTTGTATCCATGCTGTGGGACTTGGCTCTCCTCTGGATTACACTGCTGAGCTCCAGTGCTGCTCAGAGGGGCTGTGCTCAGGCTCTCAGCCAGCGTACAGGTGGGTCCCACCACGTTCAGTAGTGGTGGGGGAATGGCCAGTCCTCCCAGCACAGTCACGCAGGCTGAGAGGCTGCCACTGTGCCCTATATACTTACTGCCATATCCCTACCACCCGGGCAGAGCAAGGCAGCCCACCGTTGCCAGCAGCACAGCAGAAAAGTACACCACTGTCTGGTATCTCAGCCACCCTTGTACTATGGACACCAAGGATGCCCTAGCTTCCTTAACCATAGAGGGGCACCTGGCAGCACCCATTTTCAATCCACTGCTTGCCTAAAGGCAGCTCTGGCTACACAGATAAAAAGTACTACCAGACAGGAGAACCATTAGGTTCACTTCACAGGCATTGGTAAAGGCCGTGCCATTACCATGTACAATTTCCATACCTTCAGAAAGTCAAGCCCCACGCTACTTGGCCAGGTACCTCCTGACTGTCCCCAAGACAGAGGTGCCGGCACCATCAGGATACCAGCCTGCAACACAGCATACCCCTTGCCAGACAGCCCAAAGTCTTATTCTTCCATGAACATTGAGAAATTTAGTCAACCTGGGCTTTCGCCGAAAACACAAGCAACACGGAAAGCCTGTGGCAGCACTGAAAAGTGGCAAGGAGAAGACAGAGCTGGCATATGCTCTCCAGAACCCACAGAGTAACACACAAGCTTGTCAGTGCAAGCCAATACCTCCTCCCTGTCCCACAACAAGTCAGTCAGGACAGCTTTCTTGAGGGGGCCATAACTATAGCACCCCAGAGTAAATACATGAGAGCTATGTGCCTTTCCCAGATTGGAGACCCACTTGTCCCAACCAAAGATCTAAACAAACCATGCTCTGACAGCCCTCTCAAGGAGAGCAATTTCAGAGCAGCTGATCTACAAACCAAGCAGCCCAGCTTGGCAAATTGACGTCCCCCATATAGTGAATGAGGAGAAGTGAAGCACCCGAGAACATGGCTCACAGTGCCCGGCACACTGAATGAGAGCGGCAGAGGAAGGGCAGACATCACTGCAGCTAACTGCTAGAAAAGACTGCAAAATGCAGCAATGTGCAAAACTCATCTTCCCCCTCCCCAGCAGCAGGCAGAGAGGGGAGCTGGAAGGCAGAACCTCAAGGCACTTCTTGGGCTTCAGCGTCTACCCCTCCAGCAATTAGTATGTGCTTTTCCTTCAAAACAGTCCCTCTGGCAGATGATTTGGGGTGCTATTTTAAGTACACACATCTCATTTTATCTATGCAAATCCTTTCTTAGGCCCTTTTTTTGTTGATGCCTACACCGTCTTTTGGAGGCATAGTGCGCAAGTAGCCCACTGCTAGCCAATAAACTTGGCCTGTGGGGCTTGCTAATGTGAGTCCTCAGTAATCACAGCTGTGCGGCTCCCAGGCTGGAGCTGACTCCTGCCTGACCAGCTTGGAGCTTGCTCATAAAAAACATACAAAGCATTTCTTTTCAAGCTCCTTTCTTCCCTGTAAGCATCTCAGTAATTCCCATGCCTGGGCAACTGTGCCTGATGCTGCCTCAGGGGATGGCAGGGTGGCCCTGGGGTGCAGCAGGACCCGCAGAAGGGAGACGTGCTGCCACAGGCAGGTTATGGAGGCAGCGAGCAGGATTCAGTCCTGGAAGCCTCAGTATCATAAAACAGGACTTCATGTATGTTGATGTAAATAACTGTAAATGTAATCCATGGGCCAGTAGGCAAGAGGAGCTCAATTTGCCCAAAGGGATCTCAGCCTAACTTTTGGGTTCTTTAGTTTCAAGTTTTTCCACACTTACGTTCACTCTTTTGCAATGAGATGCTGTGTTTGGTTTGATTTCCCTCTTTTTCCAGCTGAACCGCTGCTTACTCAATGAACGTGATTTGCCATATTGACTCTTTTGATATGCTTTCCTTGGTGCGTCAGCATCCACCTCCACTTCCATGCCACCAAAAGGCTGCAGCATCACTGTACCCAAGCTAACGCTGTCTCACCTCTTCCTTTTACCTTCAGTGATTTTAATTCTGGACTTTGAGCAGTTTCGCTTCTGAAGCAAACTTGGGCTACTTCTGCTATTGTTATTCTGGAGGGTCTGTCATGCCAGCAAACAGCTTTATATTTACAGCAGTTAATAATGATACTTATTCTACCGCAGTACATAGCTGTCTTTCTATACTAATGCATTTTTCATCTCTTTTGGTGCCCTTGGGCCTTCAGCCCACAACGCATTAGTGGACAAAGCACTGGTATGGCCCTATATTGTAAACCATTCAAAACACTGGCAGTGAAAAATGCAACACGAGAGAGCCCTAAAGGGCCTGTCCTGCACTGCACGGAAACTTTGAAATCACCCATGTATAAAATACACACTCTGTCTCTTGTGCTTCAGATCGCTTATTTAAAATGGCTATAGTCAGGGCACAGAGGCCAGAGAGGCATAAAATGGCCTGCAGAAGCAATTAAGTGCCACAGAGACATTCACATTTGAAAACCACAGAAGATTGTTTATTGCCCTGTTTACCCCTCCACCACAAATACTGTGCTCCATGGTACGACAGCAGGAGGCCTGAGCAAACCCCAGCCCTTGGACACATTTGTTGCTCTGCTGAGGGTCCGCAGGGCAGACGTTTCCCGCCAGCATTGCGGTATGGGTGGCCTTCACAAGGCTTTTTGCTCCAAATGATCTCTGGCCATCCAGGGAACACACCCATGAAACACGGACAGACTTCAGAGCTGCTCTCCTGTCCACGCTCGCTTGCTCTGCGCTCCCGTTCCCCCACATCCTCCCACACCATGGTTTTTCTCTCTGGTAAGAGTGTAGCCGGGTTTTACTGCTAGAAAATCCTTTAGAAAGCATGAGGGATTGCATTTACCACCACCCCGCAACCGCTCACACCAGGCACGAGGGCACAAGAAGTCTGTATGACAGACACAGGTCACCAGGAGGGGAACTGACTCCCTCATGTATTTGCCCCAGCCCAGTCTGAGAGCTGAACCATATTTTTCCATCACAAATACTCTCACCTTTAAAAGTAGGCTGTGTCGCACTGGACAGCCCAAGAGAGAAAATTCCTGTGTTGGGAGAGCCCCCGGCCAGCGGGCTGTGGCAGCCATGGGAGACCCCGCTTCCCCACTGCCCCTGAGGCGAGGCGAGAGGGGTTTTCCCTCCCCAACCTCCCCTCAGCAGGGCGAGGGCCCTGGGCTCACCTCTGAGGTGACACCGCCAGGCATCCCCGCCTGAGTTCGGAGGGACTGAGGTGCAGGGAAGCCCAGCCTCCGCCACGGCTCCTTGTCCTACTTCAATTAACATCCCATCCTCTTGAGGTAGGGCCGCCCTGTTTAACGGGGAGACCACTTAATTGCGCCTTGGCGGAGGCAGCCCCCCCCTGCCCCAGGCCATGCCCCAGCTCCCTCGGGCTCCCTCCCCAGGGCCCCCCTCACCCACTGGCACAAGGTCTCACTACCTTACAGCCTCGGTGCGTAAAGTTTCTATTTATATTCCCTCAGCACCACAACGTAAAGGTAATTTTTCTCTGGTGATGCACAAATGTGCCTGTGGTACCAGGGCAGCCAGAAAGGTGGGTGTCCAGAAGCTTACACGTTACAACTGACGCAGCGGCTTGCCAGGAAAGCAAAACAAAAGACCAACCAACCAAAAAAACCAAAAGCACCCAAAACAAAACAAAAGAAATAAAGAAAAAGAAGAAAAAGAAACAGTTTTCTAAATAAGTAACACTCAGGAAAACAAAGATTCCATGCCGTCAGGAAAAACCAGGGTGGGTTGTGCTGGGAGGCCAGAAAAAAAAGAAGAGAATTGTAGTCAGCATAAATACTCACCCAAAGAATGAAAGAAGAGGCCCAGTCATCTGCAGAAGTTATTCTGATCACACTCTGTGCCTGCAGAAAAGAAATGAAGAGGGAAGAATGTATGTGCTCCATTTTTGGTGGTTTGTTGGGGCTTTTTTTTAACATTTTTGGGGATATGTGGCCAACACCTAAGATTATCTTGTATTTCATTTTTTCCTCTGAATATAAATACATTGCCTATGGATATATCAGAAATACACAATAATGAAACTATGACTTATTTACCTGCTGGGAGAACGCTAATGAGTGTTGTAGTAATGAAAACAGCTTCACTGGCTTGTAAAATGCAAAACAGCAGGGAACTCGCTGGAGACCCAACAAGCATATGTCAATAAGCTTGTATTATTCACAAGTACACAAGCCTCCCAAGACACCAGTTTCCCAGCCTCCTTTCATTTCCTGACTGCTCCTGACTGCCTCACGTTTTGAGCAAAGTCAAAGACTAATTTTCTACCTCCCTCAAGCCTCTAAAGTTTTTGCCAAATGATCATAAGAAAAATTTTCCGTTTGGATGCAAACTGAATATTTTATCGGCTAATACTTCATATTATCCAATCTACAAGTATTACAAAGTGTGACAGCAATACAGGACAATTGTATCCATGACCATAAACATCTGAACATAAATAACATTTTACCAGAGTGCTCTAGCAATGCACTCAGACACAGCATTGATACAGTATGCTCTCGTTCATAATGTTGTTGTTCTCTATTTCTCTCCTTTGCACCAATCCCGACAGTATTAACATCCATAACAATCACTGACCAATCTCATTTCAGCACTGCCAGTGTATGTTGCCAAGCTCTGCAGTGTGTTAAAACAGAACGTGCTAATCCCCACCAAAAGTGATCATTCAACCAAAATTCAGATCAAAGTGTTAGGACTTTAACAAAAAAACACACATTAGAATACAAGCCCAGGCATTTCCTGTCATAACAAGATTGCTATGACTGTGTTTCATGTCCCCCTTCATTACAAATCCATTTGGCATCCTTTCTAATAGGCAGCCTACCCTCAGAAAAAAAAATAATTTGACATTCCTGTGGATGTCACATGTGCCCTGTACTTCTACAGCACTTGTATTGTAATTCAGCATTAATTATCTTTCCAATTAATGTACTGCATAATGCTGCAACATGAAATGCTTGCATTTTGTAAATGAGAAAATTGAGCTCAGTTCTGTCTGCTTTGATCCCATTTTACTTCCATTATAATTCAGTACTAGAATTCTTTTCGTTTTTGGTTGGGTTATTGACACCCTGAACACACACAAGAGAGCCAACTCTTGCATACAAAAGATACATTTATGCTTCTCTTTTCCGAGAAGACCTCCAATTTCTCTTTTTCAATATCATTTTAATATACTTTCCTGCCTTATGATTGTTACTGAACAGCTCATAAGGGAAATGGAGGTGGCAAAAGTACTAATAAGAGCAGCATTTACCAGTTACCATAAACGTAGACATCATAAATACCTATAACTGCTGAAAAATGGTAAGTGTGAAGCAGGTCACAAACACAGAAAAAAAATGAAATCGAAACTGTGGTCAGGGAGTGAAAAAACCTCTTCTTCAGAAGCTGAATGATCCAACATATTCCTTAAATGTTGTGTGTCAAAAATATCATTTAAATTTTTACTGCTGAGTACCACAATAAAAAAAAAAAAGTATAAAAGGGAAAACATATATAAAGTATAAAATACAGAAATGGAAAATATAAATCCAAAATTGCTCCCTATATGTATGGCTGAAAGAATATATGACTGATGATTTTCCACAGTGAGGAGTTTAATTTTTCTGTTGAGTTTGAATCTTTTGTTTAGTTTAGCTGCTGTCAATAGCTGCAATCATTGTGGGCTATTGGATTTGACCTTCAATGCCACCACCTCAAAGCACTTCACAGTGCTTTTTCATCCTGAATGTGCTTAAGTGCTTGAGGGAGGTACAAACTCTCCCCTTCTCTGGTGACATTATGTCTAGCTTTCTTCCCTGTTACCCCACCACATCGTTTTTAACAGAACCAAACCTACAACCGCTTGGGAGCGGGCTGGAGCTGCCTGGGGTCCGGTTGGTGAGCGTCGGTACAGTAACCCTGTGTGTGCATCCCTCCATCACTGTTATTGTTGTTTTCCTCTTTCCTTTGCTGTTGTGTTAAGCTGCCTTTATCTCAACCCACGAGTTTTGCCTTTTGCTTCCGATTTTCCCCCATGGCCATGGGAGTTGAGCGAGCGGCTGCGTGGTTCTTTGTTGCCAGCTGAGGCCAAACCACGTCAACCTCAAGTACCCAATACTTGAGTTTTCAGCCTGGTGAAGGTATATTCTTTACCCAACATTGCTGTAACAAACATTCCTTCTGCCAAGTCATTTACCACACTTAATACAATTATTTTTCAGGCAAAAGCTGACAAACTATGAGGAGGAAGACTTTAACCTCCCCTACTGACTAAATTAGCAACTGCATGCCCGTTACCTGCATATTCCTTCTTGGAGTACTTTTTCTTTTGTATTCATTCTCTTTGGAGATAAATAAATGCCTCTGGTGGGGAAAAAAAACAGCTGGTGTTTAACCAGCCTCCAAAGGGAAAACTGCAGCCTAAAAAGCCCTTTATGAGACCGTTCCACGTTCAACTGTCTCGTGCACACCCATCTTCTGGTAGCACCCAAGGACAGTCATTCTGTTCTGGAGAGTGGCAATTCAAAGCTCACAGACAGATGTCCAGAAAAAATCCACATCCTGGCTCTGAGATCGTATGTACTACTGTTAGGCATAAAGTAACCCAGACAAACCCAGACAACCCAGGCAAAGACTCAATTTCCAGAGTTATGCAAGTAGCACACTTCCTTCTCTCATGTCTAAAATGTCCATTCTTCCAAACAAGTCAACCAGATGGTTACCAACCCCCCTGCCTTGATACCATAAAGAAGTGACTTCCCCCTAGTCCTGCCCAGCCAGGAGCTTCTTCATGGGCCTCCTCAACATCCAAAGCACGTTGGGTGCCCAGGAGTCCCAACAATCACGTGGACAAAACTTGGTGTTCTCAACATACGTTTCCAGTTTCCTCCATGGGTAACCCTGTGTTGAGGTTAAGCAACAAAGCAAGCCATCACCAGGAGGGGGACTCCAACCTCTGTGAGCAAGTTCTGTCCAAGGCAATTCCTTCAATTGCTCAGGATGAGATCTCACACTACCAAAGGAAAGAAAAATATTATTGCCGAAAGGGTGAGAAAATTTCCACCACTGAGTTCCTTTATTTTTTTCACACATTTATCAGCACACAGAAAGTGACAAAAGACAACTACAACAAGACCTTTTGAAATTTAATTTTACACTACGAACTTAGAAATTAAAATTATATATGAATCCTACAAACTTAGAAATTAGGAAGCAAAATGACACTTCATGATCGTTTTCTCTTGGAAAATCACTTCCAACGTACTTAATATTATTTCCATTGATTTTGGCAGGTTTAACTACTGCATATATATTCCACACAGAATTCCACCAGGTAACGGGAAATCATAGCTAAAAATCAGTGTTGAAAACCAAGTGAGGCCAAAGAACTACAGGTCGTTTAAGAGAATCCAGTGAAGTCAATGATACTGACTGCACAAGCAAGGGTTTCTTGTGTAAGTTAGGACAGCAGAAATAGGTTTGCAAATTGCAAGGATTTTCAAAATTTTAAAATCAGATATTCTCCTGGTTTCTGTTTTATTTCATAAAAGTGAATGAAAAGCAGCCTGGGCATGAGTTTTTTCTCTAAAGGTGTTTCAGGCCTTGCAGTACACATCATATTTTAACTTCGCTCCCAGCTTAGTCCCTTCTAAGCACATTTTGAATTTGGCATCCATTTCCTGGTTCTGGGCTTCAGTGAAAAGATTTTTCCAGTCTCCAACAACACCTGGAATATAAAGAAAAGTAAAATATTACCCTTGACTGTAAGGACCAAGGAGTATGATTTAAAACAAAAAACTACCTTGTCTCTCTTATTACCATATTTCAGGATAATCCATTTTTTCTTTTTTTTTTTTTTCCCCTGCAAGTAAAGAATCTCTGACCCAAGAATACACTCTTATGTTTGTCTTATGTTTGGTGTCCTCAATAGAATGTGAACATAAAGCAAACATAGGAAGCTACTGGTCTGCCTTCATAGCTTTGGCATGTGTCTTGTACAGCTGCAGAAGACTACACAAGATGACCAGCAGTTGTGAAACCAACCCAGAAAGTTCAAAGATGTGGCTTTTAACTGCAAGAGCTTTGTGCACTGTAACCAGACACTGCCCTAAGCTGCAGTCTACCTTTAATCTAGATCTTGGAGAGTCCACAGTCTGAGGCTGTCTGAGTCTACAGCTCTAGCTTGATCCATGGCTAAAAGACACAGCTCAGTCTGTGGAGTGTCTGGATTTCACATGTTGACTGAGGTTCACAGGCAATCAAAAGGGTTATTCAGAAAACCCGGGAAGAAAAATCTATGGAGGCATTCTGTAGACTGAGTGCCAGGCTATCCCCAGTACTCACAGAAACCAAAATAAAACTCTTCTTTGTTTTAATTGGTGCTTACTGCATACCACAACTGAAGGGCTTGCTACTTGTACGGCACTTCTGCTAATCACACTATACAGGGCTTTACCAAATAGTAATGGCCCTTGTGATGAGATCAAGTGACAGCGTTCTGAATCACAATCAGTGTTTCTTAAACAACTCCCAACCTTGAAAATTATACATAAAAATTAACCATCTACTGATCCAAATTCTTGTCTGCCCAAGATGCAGTGCTACCATTTACCACCCTGGCAAAATACAAACAAATTTACCTTTGCGGAAAAGAATTGAGCCAACAGCACCATGAGTGTCCTGAGCCTTATCCTTCACTGCCTGGAAAGTGGCCCTGTCTGCAATGGACTGGATCTGCTCTGCCGTTGGGGAGAATCCAAAGAATTCAGCTATCTGCTTTACACTGGCCGTCAGGTTCTGAAAGCAATACAGTGAAAAGGAGTCATGCAATATGCTTCCTCTAAAAAAGGAGTTAATCCACTTGGGATGTGCATTGCCATCATCTATTAACAATATTTTCCTTCACAGTATGTTTTCTGCATTAAATTGGAGCTCAGCTTTTGTATAGCCAGACTCAACTTGTCATTAAAATCAACTTCATTTTGCTCTTTCAGAGACCTATGCCTTTCACCATTAATTTCAGTAGATTTCAAGGAATGGGCCCAGATGTGTTTTGCCTGTCAAGTACGCAGCATCAGCTTTACCTCTTTAAGGTCTTCATATATTACGAACATAGTATTCTCATCCTCAATGTGTTTGTTCCAGGTGACTGCATGATCAAAATAGGATCCCCAGCCAACTGTAGAGAAAAAAGCATCAGTGTGACCTTTTCTTACTAGGTACTTATTTCTCTCCAACTGAAGAATTGCCTTCTGTTGCCTGTCGGTTACATCAATGCAAACAAACAGAACAGCTTGTCCCTTCCGTGGTACTGTACTGTACAACAGAATGACAGAGGCTTCCTCTGGTATTTTGTAGGTAAATGGTTTCCATGCAGAAATATGAGTTTCACTATGTTACTATATTGTTATTTAAACATCTCTTAAAAGCCAAAGCCAAACATCAATCTAAATCTAAAATTTGGGTTGCTAATGAGGTGTTTGGCCTCATGTTCAGAAACAGTAAAGACAACAAATTGTCATTTCATTACAACTTCAGATCTGTACCATTCCCTCCATCACTAACTGGCAGAATGGTGACCAAATGCCATTGTCAAGCTGCCATGCAACTCCTTCACCCTTGCCTGGAAGAGCAAAATACCTAGAAGCAAAACATCTTTTGGATGTTCTCCCCACTCTGGCATTCAGCTGTCTCCTTTATCATGACGTATGGCCATCAGTAAACTAATTATGACACAGCTGTTTTCCCACTGGCCCCATTTAGCTGTTTTTAAATATTTCTTTTTCTGTTGCTTCTTCAGCTACATTCAGTAACTATAACAATACCTTTCCCATTCATGAACTCTGAGAAGAACTCATCCCAGGAGCTGTAACTGGGAACGCTTGGCACATTGTTGTGGAAATGGAAAAATGAAACAGCTGTATCTTTAGGGTTTCGAAACAGCACTAGTATCTGGAGTGGGAGAAAGAGGTCAACAATTTTAGATCACTTATTTCCCCTGGCAACCAAAATGAGAGTATAACCAAACATTCTCCAATCAATAACATACTGGGGGCTATAAAATATTTTATTAGTTAAGGCATGGAGAACAAATTTATAATGTAGTCATAATAAAGACCTTGTTACCATTTCTAAAATTTGTCATGAATCAACTGTAGAAAGAAGCAACTGGAGAAACTGTAATATTGTCATTGAATAGTATCGCATAACTACCTAAGACCTGGGAAATTGTAAGGAACCATTTGCCAACCCCCTGCTAGGAAAAGCTCTGTTCTATTCTCCTTCAGGAAACCGCAGCTGTTACAATCACCTCCCATTTTTCAAAGTACGGCAATAATGTTCTTGAAACCCTAAGAGACTGTAATACTCAGAGAAGCATAAACACTTCTGAAAACAAGTTATACACATTAATTTTTTTTTTGTTATACACGTTACATTTTTTGCTGTCTCATACAGGAAAATATACCAATGAAACATGGAAAAAATGCCCATCCCTTAACCAGTTATTTCCTGCATCTGTGGTACATCTCTTAAGTGCTATGTATCCACCACTGTTCAGTGACCAAGTACCAAAAATACTAAAGATTTAACAGTGTGACTTTTTGCGAGGAGACAGCCAATGTCCCAGAAATGCTGCTGCCACATCCATTCCCATCACAGTTGTGCACAGAAAAGAGTAGCACAAAAAAGGAAAGTGTGACACTACAGCCACTTCTGAGCACTGCAACAGCCTCTAGATCTGTTCTTGTTCATGTCAACTACAGCACCCCTAAGGCTACTATAAATTGTAGGGGGTGCTAAGCTAGCTCAGGCATCATAAGACTCCCACTGTCTCAAGTCACATTCCCCCAACACCACCTGCTTGGGCGCAAGAAAACGATGTGGCCCCAAGATTACTCTTGCATGCTGGTACTGTCAGAGAGATGAGGCTTATTCTTGGAAAAAGAAAAAAGCCCACCTTGGCTTTGTTCTTGAAAATAGACTTGGGGAGGCAATCATAATTCAGATGTGTTGCCAAAATCCTTGGAGATGGAATCTGCTTCATCCTCTTTAGAAATAAACAGAACCGTAAGTGAGAACAGGTTTATTACATGGCTGCAGCAATGATCTGTGAGAGTCGCCTGTGTGAAACAGCCCCTAATCAAAAGGCATTAGTCATCCAAGATTATCTTTTTTCCCCTCTCAGGAGAAATATCTTTACTTGCTGCATGACTTCATTTTAATAACTTGTGTGCGGGGGTGCAGGAGAGAGAAAACAACAGACTTTAAGTGGTTCAATAGCTTATTTTCACTAACCTGATATTTATCTGGATCTCCACATTCAATAAACGGTAGTTCTGTGCTTACAGGTTTACTCTGGATAGTTGTAAATATCAAATCACTTAAAATCTGGATAAGCCAGTTCACACCTGCACCAAGAAACCCAGAGAACAAAATAAAACATATCAGAGGTTTATGTAAGATCTCAGAGCCTTCTCATTACATGGCTTAATTCAGCATAATAGACAGTCATCAAATGACAAATAACACTAAAGCTCTCAAATGATTATGAACAAAATAATGTTTTCCATTAATGAGATCCTCAACAGCTTCTTAACTGTGACCTTCTTGGCTCATTGGAAACTGGTATGTGGAAAGCACTGGGGGCAGAACTGGCTCAATGATGCACTTAACATCTTTTTAATATATTCATAAAACAGTCAGTGACAGATAATAAAGGGAGCTTTCCTGTCTTTTACAGCGAAACACCTGGAAAGGGTCTGGATAGGAGAAGGAAGGAATGAGCATGGAGCTTCACTCGCTCTGCTGAGGCAAGCATCTGCCTCTCTCTACTGCCCTAGATCAAGGACGAAATGGAGTCATCTATTCAATGTCACTGCCAGTGCTTGTCCTCAGTTGTGCCTGTTGCTGTCTCCCTAAAATGCATGCCAGAACAAGTGCTAGAAGAGCTGTTACCCACTGGACACCTGCACCCCTCCTCAGCCCTCACCCTTTGGAAAGGATCTTACAGCAAAGCCTCCCCCATACTGTATCCTGTTCCAGCATGAGCCTGTGGCCAGCTCCTGAAGCTATGCCGTGGTGTCTGCTTCCCTAGGGTTTCCAGGAATCACATTCGCTCCACTGATCTTCTGCCGATTGCTGGCAGGACAGAGCAAGGGAACAGCGTGTTCACCTTGGCCTGCAGCACCCTCCCCACATCTTTGTGGGGAGGCACTTGGAAGGCTTCCTGCTGGGCCCACAAAGATGGAGCTGTGGAACTGCTGCCGCCTCCTGCATGCTGCAAGTCCCCTGTGAACGCAGCTGCCAGAGGCACTAACAAGGGAACGCACAATGCAAACAGCTTTAACCTCTCACACTTTCAGTGGAAAGTTATTCCCAGAAAGGAATAACTTCCACCCACCCTGTTATATAAAGTGCCTCAGGATGCTTGGATGGAAGCAGCTGGTCCATATAATTTATACAGTAATTTGTACACATCATACAATGTCTTATAATACCTGGATTTATATACCACCCAGTATCGTATTTATATAGAAGACATTGTATGACGTATATCATTTATATCACTCTCCCTTTTACATACAGACCAGAGCCCAAAGCATTAGAGTCTCCAAATCCATGTCCTCATCTGCCCAGTATTAACTGCATGTGCACAAATAAAAATTTTATTTTAACAAAAAGCTACAATTGATAAACCTAAAATTCCTACTCTCTAAATTCCCTACTGGCTTCTCAACTGTGCGACCCATCCTTGGGAAGTACTACATCCTGGACCTCCATCATCCTTTACCCCTACCTCATCAGTAGTTCTCTGCATCAGAGTTTTCCTCTCCACTGCGCACAGCTGAGTTGGGGGAAACCTTTTATATAGTGAGACTTTACTGTAACTTAAGCTTCATAATACTTAATAAGTAAAAGAAATGAGGACAATATTAAAGCTTTGAGAGACAAAGCTTTTGAAGGGCCTCAATGCAAGTCCTTTATCAGGCATGTTCATGACCATCTAAACCTGGCAAATGCCAAAGAGTTTGGATCCTGCATGGAAAACACCTGAGAAGCTGGCAGAGGAAGTCAGACACCAGGCTCCCTTGGTCCAAGAAGGAAATAGGCCTGCAGAGAGATTTTTTATTACTGCCTGGTGACATTATGGCTTGGTGCGTCCAAGTGTTTTATCAAGGGGCAAGAGGAAGCACACCAATTTCTGGTTTCAAAGTGAGGCAGATAATCTTCCCTTTTCATTCTTTATCCTCCTCTCTTGCCTTCCCCCCCCCCAACTTTGCAAGCTGTAGGAAATTAGGACAAGAAATCCAAGCAATTTAGCACTGTTTAAGAGTGTAAGAGCAAACATCCAAATGGGAGAAAATTCCAAAAGATTTACCTGCAGATTGTAACTACACTGCACTGCACAAACGCAGCATTCTCCCTCCCTCCTGCCTTCTCATTTCTTCTGTGCAACCTCCTGTACATGCCTTTCCAGCAGTGCCTGCCGGGTAACAGGGTGCTGCGCTCCCTGGCAAACCACAGGCAGCTGTGTTCTCCCTCTCCTATTGAATAACTGGGAGTGGTCTTTGGCAAAATTTCCCCCTGCGGACCTACCACAAACTGCCAGATATTAACGGTGTGAGATCTCTTTCTTTATCTACTGATCCCCCTCCCTGAGCAGGAGAGGTTTACTGAGTTACTAGACCTCAGATGCAATCAGCATCACAACTCCATGTATGAACTCTTCCAAATTCTGTGAGAAATCAAAGCCAGTGCTAAGTTATGCCAATGACCTTTTAGGTCTTCATAGGGTCCAGCAGAACTCTGGACCCAAACCCAAAGGAATTACAGGCTCCTTAAACTAAAGATGCACATTTCACATTCTGTGCCAGCTCCCTTCTTTTGTATTTGCCCTCTCTTTCTCTTGGTTCAGTGTTCTGTCTCACAGCTGCTACAAATTCACCCTAAAAAACACAGGCATACTTCTTACGCCCCTAAATACACCACAGCTTCTTTCCAGATCAGAACTCACCAACCAATGGGAATTCTATGTACTGAATGAGACCTTGACCTAGGACTCTCTGGTTAGAGCCCAACTTGACCGCATGAGCTACCATGTTAGTGCAATGAAATCCTTCCCTGGATTCACACTTTCTCTGACAAGCCTAAGCTTCTGCTGCTTGGGTCTCAAAGAAGAAACATATGCTTGGATAGGGTTTTCTAGATTAGCAAAACCCATGTCTTCCTTGTAAGCAACCACACCACAATTGACATTTAATAACTGATCAAAATCAACTACTTGGTTGTCTGGGGTTTTTTCACTGTTCCTGTTGCACCTTTCCTCCTTTCTGCAAACCTCCGACCAAAAGATTTAAACTTCCAGTATGTCTTAGTCAATACCATTTTGCAGTAACAAAACAAAAAGCAATGCTGATACTGAATAATGCCAAGAAACAGCTTATAATTGTACAAGGAAAGATGCTGTGCCATATCACATTCTACACCTTAAAGAGTCTAATGCATAACTTCATTGCTTTTGTACACTACATCACATTACTTAAACGCTTTTCAGAACAGTTTATCATACTGGCCGAGTTGTCTTGTCCCACTGATATTATGTACTTTATTTTCACTTCTTCAGCCAAAAATACCTTTGAACGCTAAAACTTCTTTTCCTTTCAGAAACATAAACCATATTAAAAAGCAATGCAACAGTCTGCTTAATTAAGACAAAGCAGGACAAAAACTTGCTGCCCCTGGTTGTAGTAGAAATGCCCAATATCCTCACACAACGTACAACCACAATCAGTTGGTTTTCCTTCTTATTCTGTCAGCTAATTAGTTACAGTATTGTAGAATACAGCAAGCAATTTATAATGTATTCACCGCATTTGGGGTAGGACACAAGCACCACATCATCTCTTCTAGCTTCCAGGTTCTCCAGGGCTTGGAATGTTTCCACACTGCACACTGTGACAGGATATGGGGTACCCCGGTAGGAAAACAGCAGATCCTTCAAGGCAAGCCCTTCAGACTTTGCCAACGCTTTATTTATCTCATCAACAAAGGCTTTTTTATCCTCAGCCATGTTTACCCCCTTTGAGGTGTGAAACTGTTAGTCTAATGCAGTAAGGGCCTTTAAACAGACGTTTTTAAGCGGAGTAGAAATCCTGGCTGTTACTTCTGCCCTCCCCCAAATTTGATACATTTCTTTCTCTCCTCCCTTCCCACCTTCCTGGAAATGGAAGCTGGGTTGATCCTGTCCACTTACATTTACAGAGTGGCAACTACTTTAATAAGAAATCCCACTGAGAGTAAGTAATACTTGCAAGCCCAGCCACTATGGAAAACAGAACTGGAAAATGAATCACTCTGCAAGAAAAAGCAGCAAAATATTATATCTAATCTTACATAACATTAATAGGAAAAGAAGCATCTCACAAAAAGTCCCTAATAAGACAAATCCCAAAAGGTTTTATTTTGGCCATAAAGTCAACTCTATACTATGAGTTAATAGATAGTGAATAATAGAAAACAATGAAATCAAAACTACAGAAGAGAAAGAAAACTGAGAGGGAAAGGATGCTTCTAAATACCCCTTGTGGGAGCTAGCCTGTACTAACGTCCTTTTTCACGTTAGACAATTAAACACCGGGATCTCACATGGCACAGGTTTTTTCAACATCCCCATGACAGAACTTGGATCCCTTTTTAACAGGCTTTTAACAGGGCCTTATGTATCTAGCAGTGTTTTCCCTCTAGCAGGAAGCACAGATGGGCTGCTGCTGGCTCCCAGGAGGAGCAGACCTGCTCTCCCGCCAGCTGAAGCGGCAGCGGAGCAGCACTGAAGCGCAGGCCCGCTCCCTTGCCTGACAGGGGGCACCTGCTCAACAGCCTCAACACGGGGCAGCAAGGCCTGGCCCAGCCTCTCCGCTGTGGTGGGCACGCAGGCTGCCAGCTCACAGCTCAGCCAGCGAGGCAAGGACAGTGGGTCACCCCAGGCAGCAAGGAAAGGTGGTGGCGAATCGGACCTGCCGCCAGCAGCCGGAGGGGACCGCCGAGGGCGAGCGGCTGCGGCCAAGGACTGCGACCTGCACCCAACGCCATCACTGTGCTCAGCAACGGCCCCGCCTGGGCCTGCCCAGGCAGCAGCTGAGCGAGGGGGAGCTGCGAGTTGCCGAGACGCGCCTCCATCTCCCCTCTGCCACCCTCCCCGGGACGTCTGCCTGCGACCGGGCCGCGGCTTCAGCGCCTCGGCGGGGCCCCCAACCACCCAGTGCGACGCTGGGTCAGCCACTACGGCAGCCGGCGGCCGCGAGAGGACGGAATGCGCATGCGCGGAAAAGGTGCGCAAAGGGCAGGCGGCGCGGCCGCACTGCGCATGTGCAGCCGTTACCGGCGGTAACGGAAGGGCGCAGTGCCCCGGCGGCGGTGATGGCGCGGCGCGTCGTGAAGGGGCTGCTGCTGCTGGAGGCGGCGGGGCTGCTGGGCGCCCTCCTGCTCTACCGCGCCATGGACCGCAGCCAAGGTGCGGCGGGGCGGCCGGGGGAGGGGGCGGCTGCCAGCGCCGCCGTGATGGGGGGAAGCTCCTCCGCGCCGAGGCCGGCTGAGGTGCCCTCTGCGCCTCACGCTTTAAGAAAAGGTGCCGTGTTGGGGATCAGTAGTTTGGCTTGTATTAGTGTAGGTACACGGTCGTCGCTTGTTATGCGGAACCCAAAGGACAGCTGTCAAAAGACCAAGCTGCTGTTTAGTTAAGAAACCAAAACCGTGAGGAAGCTTTTGAAAGGCAGCACGTGACCACCAGGAACAAAGCTGAATCTTCTGCATTTTGAAAGTTACAGCATCTGCTCTAACAGGGACTTAAAAAGGAGAGGCTGGTTGCAAATGAGGCAGGAATTGATCAATAGTGTTTCAGACATCTGGTGTTCAGCCCTTGAAGGCACGCCCTGGCTTTCCTCTAGGTCTCACAGGCTCTGTGATTTGACATTTCCCAGGTAGACAACAGGCCCGGCTGGCAAGTGGACGAGGCAGCCAGCATCATCTTCCAGATGATTTGGCTTCAGTCCTTCAAGTCTCTCAGACTTACGACTCAGTGCATAGGTAACACAAAAACATGCCAAGCACCAGCTTAGTTCCTACAAGATTTGCTGTGCACAGCAGTGGCCTTTTTTTGCATTCAGGGCTCTGCAGGGTGCAGCACTAGTTTTACAGACCTGTGCCCCTGCAGGGAAAAGGCAGTTGGTCCTGCTACCCGCAGGGTCAGTGCGAGCCGAAAGGCACCACTGCTGTGGCTGGGAGAGCGCAAGCCCACCCATTTCAGCAGTCGTGCGGTCTTACACCAAGTTCAAGCTGAGTTTCACCTTGCCTAAATCAGCTTGCATTTGTTATCCCAGATTCAGCTGTAAGCAGGCTGTTACACTGATGCTATTTTTTTTTTTTTAATAAAAATGCAAAGAAAGATAACCAATACATGGAGAATGGATGTATTGGCCTGTCTTGGTAACTTGGTGCTGGGCATTCACGGTTTTTCATTTCTCCCTTTTCAGTTCTAGGTCCTTGTTCTTCTATGCCCCTGCAGAAGATTATCTTAAGCTGTAGTTCTGTAGTTCCTGTAGGTCTGTAAGGTGCAGTGAGCTCATCTAACAGCTCAGTGCCCTCAGAATGAGGCTTTTACCACTTTCTTTGTGCTAGTACTAGCATCGATAAGATCCTTCTATGAGCTGCTGTAAATCATTAAAATAGCATAAAGCTATCATTACATGATTTTTCTACTGGGTTGATAGAACAGCCCACAGAAGGATTCAGTGAACACCTAAAGCTGTGTAAGGAAACAAGGAAATTTTCATTTGCATGTCAGTCTATGAGAGGCATTCAGCTTCCTGTGAATCTCTAGCTTGCATTTGGTTATCACAATTGTGAGGAAGCTCAGAAAACACTGATGGTAAGGCTGCACATATGAATAACTTGAATACAGTCTGTGATAAAAAAAAGTAAATTCAGATCACATTATTTAATGGTGGCTGTAACTCAGGAGCTTGGACAAACTTAGTTAAAGTTAATCTAGTTAGGAAAATAGTGCATTTAATTATTTGTCTTAAAATATGTTGGGTAAATAACTGTGATTTATCTTTCTTCTCAGACTTCAGACACACAATGCAGCAGAGGTTTCCATCAATTCTGGAAGGTAGGTTTGTCGTTGTTGGCTTCAGAAGGATGGCTGAAGCTTTGGTTCCATCTTACGTATAAAACCAATTTTGTTATCGCTTAACACTTACCCCAGGAGACATTGCAGAAGTGTTTACTGTTAGGTATAGGCACCACTGGAGTGTCGGACTGTTGGATAGAGTCCTCAAAACTGGAGGGAGTATACATCCAACAAAACTAGCCATGAAGTGGCTCACCTTTAAACACTCGTAACTTACAGCTAAGGTGGATTTTCCTATTTTTCAGTGTATTACAAATCCAATGAGTGGTCTGGAATTCACGGCATAAGGGAGAATGACCAAATGACATGGTTAAGCAGCAAGAACTAAAGTAAGAAAGATGTGTGATTAATTAAAAAAATATTTTAGAATAATTATTGTAAAAATGTCCATTTTAAAATGTCCAGTTCATCTTTTTGATTTCTTGCCTTTGTACTTGTTTTTCAGCCCTCTGTGCCTGAACTGTTTTTTCTTTTTGATGATGCTTTTCACATCCCTATTGTGAAGCCACTTGTCACGCTCTATTTCCCACTGGATCTGTTTGACATCTGTAAGAGGAAAGGTGAGAAATAAGGATACCTCTGACCATGATGTGGAATACAGATGAATCATGTAAAAGTTAAAACTTGGTTACTGTATTTATAAATGTTAATAAAGTGCAAGCTGTCGATTTTTTTTTTGACACCAGAGAAAGTTTTGGTTTTCTCATTGCACAAAACATGCCCTACCATCTCAGAATCTCTGGGTTTAAGACTGCTCTTGCAATTGCTTTGTATTATACTAATGCTAGACATGCTTGTGTCCACAGTGTTTGAGTGCTGTTGTTTTTCAGGTGACACCAGCAAGACTTGTAAAAGCTCTACAAAGGACTGATTATTCAATCAGTATATACACATGTAATTCATTAGAATTATCTTTGGGAAACTACTTTTGCATCACCAATACAGTAAGGAAATACTCCAGTAGGTAGATAAAGACAGCCATGCCTTATGTCTTCCCTTCAGAAGAATCTGGGTCATTCTTTATCGGAGCAAAACTCAGATGAATGCTTGACAAACAGCATACTGCCCATCCTTATTTATAATGTGAAAGGGTGACATGATAGCCTCTTCCACTTTTCTGAAGCCTTACTGACTCCAGTAGTCACAATTAATATTAGCACTGGGTATCTCTCATAACTGAAGAAAACTAAGTCATGTCTTACTGACATTGAGCTACTGTCCCTAGTGTGTGATTTCTGACCATATGTGTATTTCAGTTAATCAAGGTACATCTTTTTAAGTACAGAATCTGAAGAGAAAGCAGCAAGATGGCATCACAACTGTGTGCTATTTGTAGCATGTACTTACTTGCGTTATCTCTGTTGGCCATGGCATTCATTCCGATATTGTCAAACTTAGATCCAGCGTTTTCATCCAGCAGATAGCCAAACTTTAAAGAGAGAAATTTTAGTATTTTATTACAAAGAAACAAGTAAAATGCTTGATGACTTTTTGCTAAGCACTGATCAAACTTACCTCTTCTGCAGATGCCAGTATACTGGCATCTTTGAGTTTCCTCTTCTTTCCTCGGTTGGATCCTTTAAACAAAAAGTATTATTCTTATAAGACAGAATTTCAAGTTCACAAAGACAATAAAGGAAAGTGTTACCATGTTTTTAATTTTTTTTATTTAACAAGACCATCTAAAATAGCTGCATTAGAAACCTTTATTCTCCACCTTCCTGAAAAAAAAAAGGAAAAAAAAGTTTCCAACC
The DNA here is from genome assembly GCA_008921705.1 of Burhinus oedicnemus. Taxonomy (NCBI): domain Eukaryota; kingdom Metazoa; phylum Chordata; class Aves; order Charadriiformes; family Burhinidae; genus Burhinus; species Burhinus oedicnemus. The sequence goes on along the minus strand of VFFE01009084.1, from coordinate 353,049 downwards.
AAGAACTAAATAGCACAAATCTCTGCATCACATGAAGTAACAGATGCACAAACCATCAGTACAACTCATTCCTTCCTTCAAAAGTTCCTCCTTTGATTCCCAGTCCTTCAGCAGCCGGTTGTCACTCTGAATTAGGCCACACTGGCTGGAGGACAAGGCTAAGACCAATTCCTTTTCATTTATGGTTTATTCAAATCTGAACCCAGATCCAAAAGTGTAGATAATCTACTGTACTAAAACCCTCCAATTCCAAAGCTTCCCAGATTCTGTATTTGTATTAAGCCTTCTCAAATGGAAATCATGGCAGTGTTTCCTTACTATCCTGGTTTGAGCGACACGGGACTAATTTGTTTCCTAATGCTTGGGTAAACTGCACTTTTAGAAGACTCTAGTGTCTGCATTTGTGAACATATTTACTTTATAGCCAGCTATGGTGTGTGGGTGTCAAGGTCTCAGGGTTTTTCGAGCTTGCCAGGTGCAGGGATGAGGAGGAGCGAGACCTGGGCACTTGACCCAAGTGGCCAACAGGATTATTTCATACCATGAACATCACATTCAATATAAATTAGAAAGTTTGCTGTGAAGCTCTCTCTCCCTTGATGGCGGCAATCCAGAGAACTTCTTGCCCCATTGCTGGACCCCTGAGGCCTTCCCTTCTTCCTGAAGCCGTAGTGCTGGCAGTGTCCAACATTTACTGTCTGCTGCTGGGAGTGCACAGCTTCCTACTGATATAGTTGGCTGAGTATAATCTTTGTATATTTTATATTGGTATTGGGATCAATATTGGTTCTTTAGCGTTATTACTGTTAATTATTTAGTCTTATTCTATTAAATCTGTTTATATTTCAACCCCCGGGTTTCCTTGTTTTTTCCCCGATTCCCCTTCATGGGTAAGGAGGGCTCATTGGGTGATAGAGGAATTGTCTGAACGACAATAAATTGTTGTGTGTTTCTCAAACCATAACACTTACCTTCAAGCGATCCCACAAAATTCCTATCTTTCTTTCTCTTCCCCTTTTTACTGACAGACTTCAATTGCTTGTCATTATTCGGGTCTGACAGAAAAAAAAAATACATCAATCCCTCATTCTCACACCATGTATGTGTATTTAAAGCACAGCAGACTAAAATTTCTTTTTATGCGCATTTGTCATAATGGCCCAAGTCTTTACATTAAAAAAGTTTAAAACGCAGTGCACACAATCAAATCTGCAGTTTCTTCAACCCACACTATTAAAAATTGGTCAGTGGTGTGCCATTCTTTATGCTTTTTTCCCACAGCACCAAAAAAGAATGAAATATGACACTAAGATACATAAAATATCAAGGTTAAAGCAGGTGTTATGTAAACCTTGAATGTCTGCCTGGTAAATTTGGTGAAATAATAATCTCATGAAAGATTAATGTGTTAACAGCTCTATGAATAATTTACCTCTTCTACCCTCAAGCACCTTCCTGAGACCTTAAGTTATTAGTTTAAATACTCCATTAATCTGTGCTTTTCCAGCCACATAAAGGGTATACTGTGTAAACTGTGCTTTTCAGTTGAAAAGATAATAAAACCATGCAGGTGCAATGATCAGTTATTAGTACAGGGGTAATAAAAATTTGGGTGCATAGCTGTATTAGAAAAGCAAGCTGTTACTTATGAGACAGCAATTTAAATATAAGTTATCTTGTCTAAAAAAATCACCATTAACCATATCTAAAGAAATAAAAAAATTACCAAGTACCAGAGTTTTTTTCTTATTTTTCTCTTTGAGATCTTTCAATATTTCTGCATCCTGTAGCCAGTTATTTGTACATAAAGCTACTTTTGTTACTGCCAGTGTTTTTGGAATGGAAGAAACATGTCTTGTTTGCAAGTTTTTATACCCTGATGCCTAATTCCCGCTCTCACGTAGGAGACTGTGCCAGGAAATGTTTCTCTTAAGACTTCATTGTCCAGAGAAGGACTTGTGACTTCTTTACTTAAAAGCCAAACCTCCCACCTAGGTAACTGAATCTGAATTTGTATATGTAATTACATATTAGATAACCTATTTTTAAGGCTTTTTCTTTTCATTTTTTGATAATAAATGGTACTTTACCTGGGCTGTTCTCATCATCAGACACATCCATAAATACACCTCCCTCTTCATCCATATCATCTCCAAAGTCTTCCTCCATACTTCCTAAGGAGACTTCCTCATCATCCAGATCACTGAATTCATCTTCATCATCAGAATCCTCCCAGTCAGCACCAGATTCCTCGCTTCTTTGGCCTGTCTTACCACCTTTGGTTTTCTTTTTTATATTACTAAAAAAATATGTAACAAGCTTAGCACTTCATCCGGCAAAATACTGTTTGCATCCAGATAACAACTCTCTACCAACAAACACTACGTTAGAAAAGTTCAACGTCATTGCAAAATACTGTAAATGTAGGCTGAGACCGAAGAAACATGTATTATGCACTCAGGTATGTTTTCAACATCAGCATATGGAACTCTATGATAAAAGTCCACCATTTTAAGAAGTTCTGGAGAGAACCCTATTCTGAAATTAACAGAAATGTCAGCTTCAGTATTTCATCTCCTATATGCCTTTCCTCCTTTTCAGAAAGTTTTTTCTGTAAAACACACAAACCGCTGGTATCTCTAGCAACTCTACTAAATGAAGAAATAAGACTTTTTTTCTTTTTTCCTTCAGAAAGGAAACATGGTTCTTCATGTACTAGATGGTTACTTGGGGTTTTTTGTCTCCTCTTTACTATTTTTTTACTCACACCAGTCTGGATCACAAAAATGTTCAGGTTTCACTAGAAGTTTAAGCTTTAATTCTCCTTTCACCTCAAGAAAAAAGTTGCTGTGCTGATTCAAAAGCTGTATTGCAGACACTTTAAGTAAAAAAGAGGCTACTTAATGAAACTGCTGACTTCCTGAGAATTAAGCTCTGTGATTCTGGATTCCACAAAGTTTATTTACTGTGTTAGGTCCAGTTACAACCAGTCCTTACAGCAGCAGAACCATTATGCTTCTTTCTGCTTACTTTTGTACGTGGTAATTCTCAAACAGAAACCCGAGATAATGAAAAACAAGTAAGATTTTACCTTGCTTACTGGGTCACTGCACTGTATAAATAAAATACTACTGGTCTCACATGTCAAGCCAGCAGAGTGTAAGCACCACAGGATCACGATGCTCCATTATGGCACATGCAAAAAAGCAGCATTACCCAGTGTTCAACTGCTATTGCCTTTTTTGCAAGGTGATATTCTTGAGTCTTTTTGAAAAAGGTCTATGCAGTTTTGCAGAGTAAAACTCTATATAGGTATTAAAACAAGAGATGAAAGAATCAGGACTTACCCAGCAAAATCAAGGTCATCCTGGCCAATATCAATGGCATTATCAGCAGCCTCAAATGTATCTAGAGGGAAAAAATTGTTTATTACTACAAAACAAAGTCAAACAAAGAAATATAAAGTCATTGCAAAATATATTCTTTTTAGGTATTATTTCCTGAACAGTTTACGTGATCTGCCCTGATACCAAAAGGTTCATACTCCTATAAAATACTCCACAAAACAGTTACCTAAAGCTAACTGGGTGTTTCTGAAAAAATATTTTTCTTTGAAAAATAATGAAAGTTCTCTGTTGTCCAGGATGCAATTTCTGGTCAGAATGAGATGATGTGGGAAGCAGACAGACACAAATGGACACAACTGCCCAGTGATTCAAACTTTGTTGACAGGTGGGATATCACAAGTCTCAAACATTTGCTCCAAGTCAGATAGAACAAAGATTCAATTAAGATACCCCAAGCAAGTGTCCTGCCACCTAGTCAGTGTCCTGCCAGCTAATCTGTATGTTAATTTTCAGATTAGAGTTATTCACTATCATTTTTGACAGAAAAGCAAGCAGACTAGAGGGTGAAAGTTCCTATCGTTGGACTCGGTTAGGAACAAATTGCTATATAAAATAGCAGGTAAAAACAAAATCTGAAAAATTACAGCTGTTCTGTTTCGAAGAGTAAAAGCTAATATTAGAAGGTCCTTAATTTAAGCTTCTGAATTTATGCAGCAAATTCTCAGAGATAGTTAACCTATTAGAGATACTAACAATAAAACAACAAACACAATTAGTAACAGATTCTTGTCATAACTAAGACCATACTAACTGTGTCACTAAGGAAGAATCCTACTATGAGAGTTCAGAATTCTCTAAAAATATTGTACAAAACAGTTGTGGAGAGCTAACTGGATTTTTTTTTTCTTTTTCAAATAATGTATCTAATATACATATATAATGTGTATATATATGTTTAAGTAAAACATTATATTGTAAAATAATGGACATTTTATGGTACGCTAACAAATTCAGATTCTGGAACAAATCATATACTAATTCCAAAGCAAACAAAGTGCATGCTACAGGAAGAGCTAAGACTACTGCAGAAGTTTGCAAAGGACCTAACTGAACAAATAACCTCATGAAAGATGTTAGGAACAATGAGAGAAACTGTGAGGAAGACTGAAAAAGGCCAAGCAGTAAAGAAAGAATAGAAGCAAATGTTACATGCTGTTGTAAAAAGTTATTTAACTCTCAGACTACATTAGGAATAGAACAAAAAGGCATGAACTGCCACTCATGGGTTTATGTTCCAAATCAGACAATTTCCAACCATTCGAACAAGCTGAATGCTACTGCAGTAGTGAGAGCAAGACCTCTTCTACGAGATGGCCATCCAGTTGGCTTACGTGAGGGACAGTATGAACTGCTGGCTATAGTGGCATAGAATGGGAATTGGAAAGCCAGCTTTATTCCACTTCCATATTCCTGTATTTGGTTCTTTTATGCAATATAAACTATAAAAAGGATAAATTAATAATTTGCAAAAGCAGGAAATACTGGGATAGTTACTGCAAGGAAAACACAACCTTACCCAATGCTCTTTCAAATTCATCATCATCTACATCTTCCACACTTTCTTCATCATCCTGACGTTTTTGTTTCTCTCTCCTCTTATCGAACTTTGAATAAAATCTGAAATAATGTATTGCTCTCAGACATGAAATTACAGGTGACGATCTTTATGACAAGTTTTTTAAAGAAAATCAACCTGCAGATTTTTTCACATGTATGCTGCCAGTTGAAAATTGTACATAATAGTTTCAAACGCATCTCAAATCAGACTTTTTTTTTTTTTGTTGGGTTTTTTTTTTTTTTCAAAAGTAAGTAAGCCACTACTGTAAGATGTAAACCAAAGAAATTTCACAGCCAAAGGTGCCAGAAATTACTTTGAACATAGTAAATTTATAAAAAGGCACAGGAAAGATGTGAAGATCTGCCTTATACTGATACAGAAGAAAGGATCAAGTTCAACTTGAATGTAATTGGGGGAAAAAAATATATAAAAGAGATTCACCCATTAATTCCTGTTACATTTTCTCCTGTAGCCCTCCTCTTTTGCGTGCTTAGTTTTACCTTCTGTCAGCCTTTTTAAACCACCTCATTTCATATTAAAGAACCACCGAACACAGAAGGCAAATTTGATCATATACAAGAGCAAAAGAGTCCAGCACCTGGTATGGAAGACTTTAAATGTGTAATCTCACTTTCAGTCATCTTCAATATAACGATACTGTTAACTTTTCAGACAGAGGAATGTTTTTAAGCTGCTTGTCTTTAATCTCAAAACCACCACTTTATTTATTAATTAATCAATATTATATTCCTCATAATATCAATTAATTAAAATTAGTAAGTTCCATTGCCCTGATACTTCAAAAAAATTTAAAAGCCCCTACAGCAATGAATATATTAAACAAAAAAACCCAAAATTAATTAAACAAAACAAATGAAGTGAATTCAAATACGGATTTCCTAAGAAGACACTTGCAGGTAACCAATATTTTGATCTAATAAGAACAAATCTTTGCCAAACGTGCATCACTTCAATTTTAGTATTACAGCTGCATTTTTATATCATAATCTGAAAGGAAAGCCTGTGAATAATAAAGACAGAAATACATAGAAAACTAGCTCCTCTGAATTTTTTTGCATTGATCCATTATAATAAGATTTGATGCTAATAAGATAAGCAAAGTATGTTGCAGATTTTTTCTACATATACCTCTAAATGCGTAAGAATTACAACCCACAAGATACTCATCATTACCCACTGTTTAAGGCTTCTTTATTACAATGTCAGCTTACTTGATTGTAGACTACAAGCACTGATTGCCTTTGTTCATAAGTGATAGTCTTTCCTAAGCACTTTTTACAAATGTTGAAATTACATTCTAAGGAAAGTAGTATCATCACATGTCACTCAAATTAATCAAATTTTGCAAACACTTGGAATACCAGAGAATACTTATGAAATGTAATGGGTTTTGATGGCATTGTATTAAAAAACAACACTTAAGATGAATGTTCACAAGTTATTACATTACCTGTGAAAAAACACTTCATCCACTGGGATTTTGCTTTCATCTTTGGCACGGAATTCCTTACTGTTGACTGCAAAAACAAAAAAAGAACTGATTTAACTCAAATTGAAATGACTGTTATTCTTTTAGAAGGTTAAACAGCATGCACAGATAGAAGTACGCAGATACCCAGTGCCATCCGTTAAAAAAGTGGAGCTCATCTCAAAACCTCTTCAAACTAACAGTTTCCAGTGTATATACTGATACTTAGATGTGAGCAGACCCCATGGAAAAAATTAAGAAGCATAGCCGTAACCAGGTTCTAATTTATATATCAGCAAGGGAGGTTTTGCAATCATCTACAGCAGGAATGCGTATTAAAAAAATGAAAAAGAAAAAAAAAATAGTAGGAAATGAGACAAACTTGCTGTCATGCACTAAAACACTGGAACCACTTCTGCCTCAGCACTCCTGGCAGTACAAATGCTCGTCAGCAGCTGCACGGCAGGACCATACACCAGCTAAGCATGTTGAAGAAGGGATCAAGCCTCACCCTGCCTCCATTTCTGAGGAACTGAGGCAAAATATGACATTGCAACAGCAGATTGATTAGGGTATTGATCAGGTTCCCTGTGGATAAGCTTTTTAGCCTCATACATTCCCCTTCTCTCCTCCACATCAGAAGTAAACCAAAGGAGAAAGAGCTACTGATTATCTCAGTGGGTACAGACTATAATGTTTTCAAAGTGACAAGGGTCCAAGTTTCCAAAACCAGATCAGCATACTCACAGAAGGACTCTTCAAATGAATAGTAGAAGGTACCAGAGGATTTGCAATCTCAGTTCTCTAAGTCTCAGCAGAAACCAGCCATATGCAACAAGTGCATATTTTTGTATCCATATTAATATATCCATATTTTTCACGGAATCACGGAATTTTCAGAGTTGGAAGGGACCTCTAGAGATCATCTAGTCCAACTCCCCTCCTGATCCAGGAATGCCTAAAGCACATTTTTGTATCAGATGTTTAATTTGTAGACGACTTAAATTCCTCAAATCCAGTTCTATCTGCTCAGTCTGCTCCTTCAACTCAGAATAAACTAAAGAAAGTGATAAACTGTACCCTCAAATGCATTCTGGGTAAGAATTCCTACTTTAAGCTTTGATAGCCATAAGACCATGCATCAGTAAAGGTACATCACCTAATGTGTATAACTAAAACCTCTGTGCAACACAACAGACCCAAAGTTAGAGGAAAGCACATCCCTGGGAATGTTACAGAGATTCTACCACAGAAGACGGTACCTATTCTGCCCTTAAGCAACATGTTTTACTGATGGTTTACCCTGATTTTTTAACTGCTTTTTCTTACCACCAAATCCTGCCCTTAATTGCTGGGAACAGTGGGACTAGACAAAAGGCAGCCTCCTTCTGGAGGTAGGAAGATTCTTAGCAAAATAACCGTGCCAAAGATACCTTACACCAATCCTAACAATAGCTGCAGCTGTGGCATTGTATGGAGTAATCCATATCATTTACTGAAAGAGCTTAATGTGATGTAAATCATAATATAAATCCATTTTCTGAGATTTTAAGTCACTTCTCAATCATAATAAGCAGAACAAAAGTCATTATATGATAAATTGGAAACAAATAAAAATGTTAACTACACAATACTACTGTATTAACTACTGCTAGATCAGCATACATTTAAAAGATTTTTATGTAATTTTAGATATTTTTAAGAACTTTAAAAAACATTATTTGTAAAACTAGGATGCCAGACATAAGAATGGCATGTTTGTGAGCAGAAATTTTAGTATTTTATAAATTCATGTCCCTCTGAGGTTAGTACCCTAACAGATTGCTCCTCTAACTAGAAATATCATTAGCTGGAATAAATCCTAAGGCCTTTTTTTCCCCCCTAAGGGGTCACATTGCCAGCTACAAGCAAATTTGTAACAATGTTCTAAACTTTTTATGTAAGATTGCAAATCTACTCTTTACCCAAGGGGGTGCATTTCTTTTTTGGGAGATGCAGGAAAAAGATACCTTAGCATAAGAGAAGGTATAGGAAGCGTACACAGGTCATAGCAAAAGCAGCACAGAAATCAAGGCATGCAGTTTTCAGTAGCTCTGTCCTTTGCTGTTACACATTTCTTAATGGGATGGCTAAAGAAAAGGTATGATCTTCATCATACATTGCCTAAAAAAAAAGGAATTACTACAATAGAAAGTAATTGACAATTAGTGGGCAAAAAGAGAGAAAAGAAAGGTCTTAAAAAAATTTTGGTGCATAGTCAACTGCTACAGTAGAAGACAAAGTGTTTTTCTACTCAAAAGGCTAACAGTTGAGGTAGCTGACTTTCTCTGTGTCATTTGTTCTTAAAATGATTCAATGGATCCAAAGTTTTAGCTGTGGAGATTACATGCACCCTTACAAGAAGATTAGACCTGATCATGAACATCAGGCATCACCACTGCACTCCTGATGGACAGGACTTTCTTTTATTGCTAGCAGAAATAGCATAGACAGTGCAGATGACAGATGTCTACAACAACCAACCAAGAATTTTTTAGCCATCATTAATCTTAACTGAAAAAGGGCTGGCTTACCTGCAAGATTCTGCATGTCTTTCATAAACTGCTTCTTCTTTGGCTGCATTACCACACTGCTGGTGTTTTCTGTAGGACAACATAAATCGGAAACAAATTACTTTATTACTACTGATACAAAACCGTGAGGAGTGGCTGACACACCAGCGAGTCATGCTGCCATTCAGAGGGACTTCAACAGGCTGGAAAAATGGGCTGACAGGGACCTCATGCCATTCAACAAAGGGAAGTGCAAGGCCCTGCACCTGGGCAGGAACAACTCCATGCACCAGTATATGCTGGGGGCTGCCCATCTGCAGAGCAGCTTGGCAGAAAAGACCCTGGGTGCCCTGGTGGACACAAAGTTGACCATGAGCCAAGCAATGTGACCCTGCAGCAAAAAAGGCTGACAGCATCCTTAGCTGCATTAGGTAGAGAGGGAGGTGATCCTTCCCCTCTACTCAGCACTTGTGAGACTGCACCTAGAGTGCTGTGTCCAAGTCTGGGCTCCCCAGTACAAGGCAGACACAGGCATACTGGAGAGAGTCCAACGAAGGGCCACTAAGATGATGAAGGGACCGGAGCATCTCTCCTGTGAGGGAAGGTTGAGAGAGCTATCATTGTTCAGATTAGACAAGGTTCGGGGAGATCTCATCAATGTATATAAATACCTGAAGGGAGGGTGTAAAGAAGACAGAGCCAGGCACTTTTCAGTGGTGGTCATGACAGGGCAAGATGTGACGGGCATAAACTGAAATGCAAGAGGCTCTGTCTGAAGATCAGGAAACACGCTTTTCACTGTGAGGGCAACTGTGCACTGGCACAGGCTGCCCAGAGATGCTGTGGGGTCTGCATTCTTGGAGACATTCAAAAGCCATCCGGACAGCCCAGGCAGCCTGCTCTAGGTGGCCCTGCTTGAGCAGATGACCTCCAGAGGTCCCTTCCAACCTCAACCATTCTGCAGTCTTTACATTCCCCTATCACTTTGCTTATTCCTGCTAGGTTAGTAATTTCTGCACTGTGGATATGAGAGGCAGCAGTATGTGATTGTCAGCTGGTTCTGAGTTGCAGACATCTCTCTTGCAGCCCTGAAGACTGATCCCACTCCTCTGTTGCACCACGTGCACCCCAAATACTCGACAAGCACAAAGGGTTACTTGGCAATCTGAGAGAAAAAGAGTTTGGTCACCATCAGTAATCAAGATCATATGCTAATATGTACAGAGAAGTTTGTACCTTTGCCTTTATGGAGTTTCGGATTTCTGTACACAAAGCGATCCAAGAATCTCATTAATGTGAAATCCTGCAAAGGGTCACCAGAGTACTGAATGTGATTTCCCTGAAGGAAGAAAAAAGCCAAAAATCATTAAGGTCTTCATTTTAGAAAGACAGCAACTAAACACAGAGGACTCAGTGGAAGAACAACATTAAACCACACTTAGAAAAGACAAAGACTTGGGAATACTTCATCACATAAGCCTGACCAGTTAATACACTCCTGTACAGGTTCTTATTTTTGGAATTTCAGTATTTTCTTAACTAAAACCACCTCCTTCACTTTATTTCAGTGATGAACTGCCTTGCAATGTATGTGTGCTGTGCTAACAGCAGTTAATACTCAGCACTACTTGGATACCATATATTCAAATAAAAATAAATATTTTAAATACGTATTTGTGTAGGTTCCATGAAAATATTTGCATTTGAGTGTATGTTACAGTACTGCAGAGCTGCTAGTTCCCTGCAGAGTGCAAGGAGGCTTTATAAACTATTTTTTCAAATGGCAAAAGACAGTTAATATAAAAATCAAACTTCAAAGCTACAGACTAGTAAAAGCACTTACTTCTAGAATTGTTTTTGCGAAGAGGGCCACAGATGGATGAAAATGTTCAGAAAGCTGAAAAAACACGAATCATTTATTTCTACTTTAAAAATAAATGCAATCATTATTCATGTTGACGTATCAGACTCCTGACAACACCACTATGTCCTAAGACCACTCTGTAACTCACCAAATGATGCGCAGAGACATGTAGTAGTGCAAGGCTGATGTGCTCTGCCCTTGAATAACTGAAGAACCTCAAGTTCTCATCTTTTGTTTGCGTTAACTAAATATATGCTCAACTTAGAATTTTATTTAATTCAACATTAAAAAGCTTTATTGAGACAAAGCTAAGATCCAAAAGTAAAAAAACCAGTATTATTGTTCAAATCTCCATTAAAAATTCCTGTTCCCTGCTTCGGAATATCAGCATTGTATGTAACACATACAAGCTTAAAGCTGAACAATGTGCCATTTAACCTTTCTGTTAAGTTACCCAGGTGGTACTCCAACAATAACCAAGTTAATTTCCTTCTCTCAATACAAGGGCCACACTAAGAAATACAGTAATCAGCAACATAAGAATACCTTACCTTCTTCAGTTCCCAAAGGCTTGTACTTTCCGCACCACAGTATAAAGGACTTCGGTGCATAGGATCATACAAAGCTCCACTCTTCCTGCCTGAGGGGTGGAGGAGATGAAAACAACTTAAGTTTCCTCAGGAAACTTTATGAGAGTATTATTTTCATTTCACCATGACAATAATGCTGTCCAGCATTCTTAGCTGGACATTCATTCAGTAGCAAGTAAGGGTTATATTCAGCTGCCCTTCCCCAGTGTATGATCAGGAGCACAGGTGAGTTCCTACGCGCTTCTAAGGAAGCTCCTGAAAAGCCCTGCTCTGTCCCAAAAGGTCCTCAAGAAAGAGTGAAGATAGAAGCAGTTTCAAAGCTAAATGAATTGTTTTAACAAGCTTCACAAGCAAATGAGCAGTTACATGTCCTAACCTTGGCTACACCGCTCTGAAGGTGCCTGAACTTGGAAGCAAAAAATCCCAAGCCTGTTTATTGCTTAGGCACAAATGCAACAAACTGCATAAAGTGAAATACGCTAGCAGATTCACGCAGTCCCTTCATCACTGCTGAGCTAACAGATAAAGAAAAACAATTCTGACTGCTCTGATTTGAAAAACTAAAATAATGTTTGAATCAATTTTACAAGTCTTGATCAACACACCACTGTTACAGAACATCAGAAGTTAAATGAATTATATTTTCTTGCTAATTTACCTCCCATATTGAGATGATGCACCCACGAGGCTGTTGAATGTGAGTGGTTTGTTTTAGCAGAATTTTCCGTTGTGTTCCTCTCTTCACCTTCTACTTCTTTGTCTGCATCCACAAATTTTTCCTCAGCCTCTTCTTGATCCTTAAAGCACTCTTCATCATCTGACTCCTAAACAACAATGTTACTGAACAGCTTTTCCTTTGCAGTTTTATTCTGATTTGTTAGAAAAATGCACATAGAGTTAAGAAGCTACTTATAAAAAACATAAACAAACGATGGTCCATGTTTAAGCAATACAGATTTTTGGCCTTAATACAGGACTGAAAATTGAACTTTACAGCTTATATCACACAAGTGTAATGGTCCCTCCCTGCATGAAGAAAGAAAGGAAAAAAAAATCCAGTCCTGCCTAGCTATACTTCAGAGACTGCAGACGGAAGAAACAAACAGGCCATGTTTTGACAAAGCGTTTGGGCGAAGAATGTTTACCTGCTTACTTATACAACATTTAGTAAAATAATCCCTTCTCCATTAATGAAGTCCACAGGACCCACTACAATGCTTAAAACACTGTCATCTGTGCAGATTTTTAATGTAGTTATAATTGTTCAAGTGCTTTCTCCCATAACATATTAGCAAACCCTCAGGTTGCTAATAAACAGGTTAGGGAAACTTATGCTTATGATACTAGCTCATATTGAAAAAACAATGAGATAAAGAAATAATCTTATACCACATGATCCTGTAACTGGACCCTTAACTCTGGTTTTACTTTCAGAAGTTCAGACAGAAGGTAGAGGGTTCCGCAAATGAAGGGTGGCATTTGTCCACAAGTGACTTGAAGTAACCTCTTCACAAAGGCCTTCACACGCCGTAACACTACATCTGCCTTCAGAGATTTATACACAAGATTAAGAAACATGGATGGCTTCGAGCAGGTTGCTAAAGCAGGATCTAGAAGCTTCCTGTAGAACACACAGGAGAAAATATTGCTGATTGTCATAATGCACGTAGGAGAATAACTGCTATTAACAACAATCACCTACATTTTTCAGAGTGCCATCTAAAAGAGCAGTGACAGTTTGTTCCCCAGTACTCAAAGCCATCACGACCTACCCTGAACTGTCAACAGCTGTGTAGTATTTCTAGACATATATGACACACTGAAGATTAAAAAAAGCCTGTATCAGTAAATAAAAAAAACTGGAAGAAAATATAAAGAAACTGAGTTCAACTGAAAACAGTTTCAAAATTTCAGTTATTCGAAGTAAGAAACTAATCTGATTTATTCAGACGTTCACAGAAATACAAAGAAAATGGTTAGCAATTAGCATGCTTCACAATCAGACCAGACATATGTGTTGGCAAGTTCATTTTCTATTCCACTTTTTTCCAGACTGCCAGGCAGAGGAAGGCCCCTAAATATACTGCATGTTCTGGGGGAACTTGAGTTCCCTAGTTAAAAATCAGCAACTTTCCTTTGGTCTACTAAACAGAAACCTGTAAGAATCCTACAAAGAATCTAAACAATCAGCTGGGACAAAAAAACAGATACTTTTATAACATAAGGCTTTCCAACTGCACAAATTAAATCATCTAAAGAATTTGTTAACATAATATTTCCCCACCCTCCCACATAAAAAAAAGGAAACAAGGCTATTACATGACTAAACCATCATACCTGTAAAAGTGATTTCAGAAGTAGTTATCTATTAGTTTCAAATAAAATCTGGAATTAAAATATGCCACCAGAAAATAGTGCAAAGGATGAAATGCATATGTTGTGTTCTCAGGACCTATCACTACCATTTGTTTTATCCCCACGTCAAGTCAAAGAAATCACATGCTTTTTCTTCTAGCTCATACAAAATATCTGAAATTTTTACCCAATAAGATGAAAAACTCACAAGATCTTAAAAGCAAAATAAGTGTTTCTAGAACTTTAAATTAATGGTGACTCCCTCAGAAAATTAAATTTATATAAAAAATTCAAAGCCATCACTTACTTGTATAATGCCGTGTAGTACCTATCCGATACAGTCTGCTGAGAGTCCATTACTTGAAACAGTAACATCAGGGCCTGGACGCTGGTACTGAAGTTCACAAGATGCAGAACTTTAAACAACGTGTCCATTTGTTCTTTCACTTTCTCATCACCAGTCTCAGCATAAGGGTAAGCTCTGTTTACGCCACAAAGAAGAGCACTGAGCATTTTGGATTCAACGTCTTTTTTCTTAATGCAGTTCCGAAAAAATGAAAAGTACAAAGTTATCAGCTTGTTAGCCAATGCACTTTCTTCATGACTGAGGACTATCTGATTTAGAAAGCAAATGGCGTAATATTGAGTTTTCACGTTAATGTTTGACCGGTACAAAAGCCTCTCCACTTCACTGCACACTACTCCCTTCATATTTGGATGCTTGTGAAGTAACATCTCTAAAAGATAAGAGACTTTGGTGGCGATTTTGTTCTGAGGGTCTCCCAGTTTATTTACCAGCTGAACAAGCAGAACTTTCTCCTGCTCAGGCTTGTTACAGAGAAGCTCGTGGGCAACTGCCAGCGCTCGGGACTTCGTTGCCACCAAAGAATCATGACTCAGTGTTTCTAATGTTTGCACAAACTCTGCCACCTGCAGCTTCAGGTGATGCTCAAAGTACCAGAGTATCAATCGTCTGTCTCGTGAATCCTTGTTGCCACTCGATATCTTCTCTATGTTGTTAAATGGTCGCTGCGAGAAAGACCATAATTTCCGATTGTCTGGTAAGAGATCTGAAATGAGAAGCTCCTTGAAAGTATCCAAAGCCATGTGGCTCTGATGCCTGCTGCCCTTTTTCTTTATGAGGTTTACCAAGTTCTCAACAAACTGGAGACTGTGGACAGCACTGTCCTGAATGAGAAGGGTCATCGCTGCCATCCTGTCAGCTAAGGTACCCGATGAGACAACGGTTTTCACCCATGCCGAAGAGGCCCCCTTCTGATAATCTGTTTTATTCTTATACAGGTCTGTCTCACGTTGGTACAGCTTTTGGGCCAAGGCCTTATACTTGGACAGAAGCATCTGATTTTGTGGCTCTGAAGAGAATTCATTGGTGTATTCTAGATCATACCATTTGCCCCCTGGTTTGATCAGTATCACTTGCCTAGCATGAAATTCAAAATCTTCTTCCAGCCTTTCTTTCTTTGCTGAAAGGTGCTGGTCTTGATCACCACCAGCTTGTTTCTTCTTGCTGTCTTTCACGCCGCTTGCCTTCTCCTTGACTTTTTTATCTTTTTTCCCTTCTAACGAAGGCGCGTTAGTTTCTTTCTTGCCTTTCTCTTTCTTTGGGGGCTTCTCTTTCTCCTTGCTGCCGACCCTCTCCTCCTCCTCCTCCTCCTCCACCACCAGGCAACTTTTCGCATACTTGCCGAGCCCCAGGGAGCTGACGAAGGCCTCCAGCTCACCTGCCTTCAGGTCGTCGATCGCGTCCTTCTTGCCGCCGTCCACCACCTCCTCCGCCTCGTCCACGGCGCACAGCATCAGGTAGTCTTGCTGCGGGCGGCAGCGCACGGCCGTTACAGGCGGACCCGCCGCCAGGCCGCGCGCTCCCAACGGCTCCCCACACCTCGCGCCCCACAAGGGCCCGTGCCGTGGGGGCCCAGCCACCACGTGCTCTCCCTCCCTCCCGCCGCCCTCCCCCCTTACCTTGGTGCCGCCGAGGCGAAGCACCTCGTCCAGCGTGAAGCCTTCGGCATCTCCATCTTCTCCTTCTTCATCGTCCTCCTCCTCGCCGCTGTCACCGCCCGCCTGCTTCGGGTCCCTCACGCCGAAGTCCCACAGCGCCGCCATCGCTGCCCACCGGAAGCTCCTGCGCGCATGCACAGCGCGCTTCCGGCCCCGCGGGACGGCGGGAGCGCAGGTCCTGCAAGGGGGGTTGGGAGGACGCGCGTGGGCCTTGCCGGACGGGAAGGGAGGCAACTGGGGTGAGCGGGGCGCCTCAGGCAAAGTTCACGGTATTTTTGCCCCTCAAGCGGCGTTTAGCCGGTGGCCCGTCCTCACGCAAGCGGCGGTGCGCAACGCGACTACCAAGCAGCCAGGACCCGGGGGCGGTAGCAGAAGCAGCAGCAGGGGCACACGGACGCCGGCGGCGCTGCCATGGTCCCGCTGTCCGCGCGCCGCGCGCTCCTCGCCGCGGCCCTGGGCCCCGCCGGCCGCTGCCGCCTCCCCCCTTCAGGGGCGGCCCTGCTGAGCCCCGGCCCCTTCGCTCCTCTCCCCACATCTCCGCCGGCGGCGGCGGTGCGGCCCTCCTCGGGCGCGGGGGGCCAGGAGGAGGCCGAGGGGCCCAGCCGGGCCACCGCCATGCTGCGGCACCTGCTTCTCAAGCTGCGGGCCACCGGGCCGGTGACGGTGGCCGAGTACATGAGAGAGGCGCTCACCAACCCCGGCCAGGTGCGGGCGGGGCCGGGCCGGGGGCGCTGTGCCTGAGAGCCCGGGGCCCGCGGTGTCGTAGCCGGGCGGAGAGCGGCCCCGCCGCGCCCCTCACCGGGCTCCGGCTCCTTTCCCCTCTCCCCCCTCGCAGGGTTACTACACGCGCCGCGGCGGCATCGGCGAAAGCGGGGATTTCATCACCTCACCTGAAATAAGTCAGGTATTTGGCGAGGTAACGCATAGTTCCCTATGTCTTAAGTAACTTCGTTTCATTCTTAAGCTGTAGGGGGCCGGCTGTGATTTCCAAGCCTGTGTTCGGGTACGTCACCAATGTCAAATTACTTGAATAGCAATGATAAGCAATAGACGTGAAGCTCCAAGTTATTTCCTAAAAGAAAAAACAGGTTTTGGAGGAGGAAGAGGTGTTTTGTTTTTCTGGAAGATCGGGGATTCTTTTCACGTGTTATAGTCTGGGACGCCGTCTGTGCTTAGTAACACTTATTTTCATATAGAACTTGTTTATAAATAAAAAAAAGTTATGGTAGTTCCCCAGTATGAAAACTCTACTCAAAAATCATTTGCAGATTTTGGTCTTGTTCACTCTGATTTGTGTGTCACTTCCAGTGGTGAAGACTACCTAAAGGCTGTTCCTGATGACACTTTGGTAAATGCATTGTCATGAAGAACAGCTGTTTGGAGGCAG
Source organism: Burhinus oedicnemus (assembly GCA_008921705.1). NCBI lineage: Eukaryota > Metazoa > Chordata > Aves > Charadriiformes > Burhinidae > Burhinus > Burhinus oedicnemus. The sequence goes on along the minus strand of VFFE01009084.1, from coordinate 335,825 downwards.
TTGGGCGGTGACCCGCATTTGAGCTTTAAGTAAAAGTTCTTGTGCCAGCCAGAAAAAGAGTCCCACCTGTTCACTGATGGAGAGTTGCTTCTGCTGGGCTGACAAGCAGTTGCAATTTTAACACATAAAGAGAGCAAAGTTACTTATCATAATGATTTTTCGTAACTTTAAAACCCTGAGAGAGAATATTGCATACCTTAGTTATTATCATGCAAAAGGCAGGTATTCACTTCTCACAAGTTTTCAAATTATAACCGTAACTCTTTCTTTGTGTTGTTTCTCACTGTCAGTTAATAGGAATATGGTATATCAGTGAATGGATGGCCATGGGCAAACCTAGAGCATTCCAGCTGGTGGAACTGGGCCCAGGGAGGGGCACTCTGACTGATGATATATTACGGGTAGGTGGAATCTAATATTAATATTCTCTGTTTCTGGCTTTATTTTGTGGCTGCTCTGAAATCTGAAGGAATGAAGTTTTGCTGTCAGGGTTTAGCCTTTCCTAGTAAACAAATAATTTTCAGTTAGGAGATTCACAGCTTAGAATCTAATTAGAATATATGCAAGTTTCTGCTATCCGGTGAAAAGACCACGTCTCTCAGTTGAAAGCAGAACACGGCCCAGTGTGTGCACACTGCAGATGCACGTATAATCTTTCAAACACTACTTGATAGAAGGGGAGGGCAGGAATGTTCTATTACAAATTATTTCTGTATAGGAAAGCATTATCCAAACTGAAATCCGTTTAGGAGGGTGCTGCTGTGTGTAATGGGGAGGGAGGCCTCAATGCAAGCAATAGGAGGAAGGGGAGGAGGACAGCAATAATAGAGGATTGAAGTCGTGTTGGTTCCTTTGGGGATTTCAGGGGCTTATTTCTTTTGAGTTAACCCTTTCTGTTCTGTCATGCTTGCAGGGCTGTCTATTAATTAAAATCTACTGATTCAAAAACAAATCGCTAATGGAATTTAGTACCTCAGAAGAACTTATATTCTATTTACATATGTTAATGAAAAAGAACTCCAGTAACCACAGTGAAATGTAGGATGTCGAGCACTTTTTTATGGTGTCTGGGAAAACTGAACCATTTTTCTCCTAATGTTAAACCTGCTGCAGGTATTAGAGGAACTACTCACTTTCAGGCTATTACTATTCTAAATTAGCATTTCCTGTTGCTGTCCTTGCAGCTACATAATGTGTGCTGTACTTTGCCAAATTGATTAAAAGCATAGCAGCTTTTATTAAAATTGATGAAGAAACTCCCATTTCCTTCTGGAGGAGCAAAATGTAGTCTTTCACTGACGATATTTTCTTAAATGAAATATTTTCTTAAATTCAGTTTTATCTTGAATATAAGTAATGAGATTAAAGGTTAATTCCTAAACCTTTTACGTATACAGCATTTGACTGTGCCTAACAGGATTCATCTGCCTTTATAGGTCATCAACCAGCTTGCCTCTTTACTAAGTAAATGTGATGTCTCTATTCATCTGGTAGAAGTGAGTCCCAAACTCAGCGAGATCCAAGCGCTGATGCTGACAGGAGGGAAGGTGGAGTCAAACCCCGAGGACAAATCTGCTTACATGAAAGGCATTAGCAAGACTGGAATTCCCATTTTCTGGTACAGAGACGTTCAAGATGTGCCGCCAGGTAAGGAGCTTGAATGTCTTCTTACAGGGATAGCATCCTTCCTCCATTTGCAGCTTTTGACAATGGAGGACATCTCTGCTAGCCTTCATAATGGATAGAAAAGTATTTGTTCTTCCTTCTTGTATGAGTCTGAGGCAGGATCTTGACTCATTTTCATAACTGCTACCTATTCTCATTACCTTCATTTTGGAATAGCTACCCCATTTCATATATTCCGACTTTTTCTTTTCATGGGAAACAGTTTACTGGCTTTCCCTGAATCTGCTTTTATGAGATACTGATCTAAAATTCATGGACTGGAAGCCAGAGCTAGCTGTAGAAATGCTCTCTTTGATGCATCCAAGCTGGAAGTAATGATAATTATTTCACAGCCACATTAACTAGCTTAATTCATTAAAATTCATAAACACAATTTAATTTTCAACTGGAAGCTGTTATTGAAGCATTCATAATTTAATGCATTCTTTTTTACCCTCCCGCAGGTTACAGCTTTTACCTAGCACATGAGTTTTTTGATGCCCTGCCAATACATAAGTTTCAGGTATAGCAAGAAGATTATTGTAATTGTGACCATCTGCTTAAATGCCTTTTCTCTTTGAGGAAGAATAGAATTAGGGTGCCAAACTACACACATGCATTGTCTATGATGGTAGAATATTTCTAACTGAACTTGGATAAGTAAGGCTTAATTCAGCTGATAACTGTAAAATTAGTAATTGTTCTTGAATGGGAAAAACTTGTAGAGAGTTAAAGATTTCTTTTTGCTTAGATAAGTCTCAAATTTATTTCTTATGCTACACTAGTAAGTTGTTAAGTTCAACATTATTTTACATACCACCACTAACAAAGACAATGCTCTGAAGGGCTTTCATTTGAATGGTAATGACAATAGCAAAATAAAGGCTAGTTAGGATTCAGAAGAAACTGTCAACTTCCCTTTGATAATTTATGAAAATCACTGGTAGAATAAGTTTATTTTATTTTGATAAGTTAAACATTGCACTGCCAATAGAAGAGGCAGCATTCTTCTCAACAACATCATGCATTCCTTTCAAGTATAATTAAACCTGTATTTGCTGGCTCTGCAGATCTGTCTCTGCCACAGACTTTTTCCAGGGCAGTTATTGGAATTAAATAGGAGTGAATAATTGTTGCTAAAAGCATGTATGTTCTTAAAACTTCTGTGAAAATGCTTGACACATTAGTTCAATTCAAAACGCAAGGTACTGTGTCTACCCACTAGAGCACAAAATGAGTACTCTGGGTTCATTAAACAGAGAACAGAGAAAGGCTGGCGTGAAGTGTTGGTTGATATAGATCCAGAAGTTCCTGACCAGCTGCGGTTTGTCCTGTCACCGTCCAGTACCCCCGCAACAGAAAACTTCATTCAGGTAAGGTTACGCCTACCAGAGCTCGTACTGACTCCTTCAAGTACATTTACTGCTTCTCAGTTACTTTGACAGCAAGAGGAGGGATCTCAGTCTATAAATGAGTAAATACAGCTTACCATGTCCATTGTGCAAGCTTTCACAAGCATTTAACTTTGTATGCTGTGAAAACAGCACAAAAATAAACACATACATCAAACCTTACAAAATCAGAGCTTAAACAGACAAAACACTTCAGAGAGCAAACTGAGGCAGCAAGTGACAGAGAGTTCTGCGTTGCATGTGTCATGTCACCATCTTGACAGTGGTTCTGCCTAAGCCAGGCTCTCAACCTGCTGTCTGTGTACTCAGTGCAGCTGGGTACTTCTGTGCTATGCTGACCTTTAATGGAAAGTGTCCAAGATTTTTGTTCTTTTAAAGTTCACTGGAGTCTTGAAGTTACAAAATGAAGTAGTTGAGATTAAAACCAACTATAAAGTTTCACACAGAAAGGCCTCTTTGAAGGACGTACACAGCTGAAGGGCTATTTTCATTCTTTCAGTACCACAGTAATGCAGTTTCACCTGATGCAAGTATTCTTGTTACAAAAAGGTTAATTTCAGTTGACTGTAGGTTATAGAAGAGATGACTGAAATCCAGCACTCGGAAAACAAAAATTGAAAATGACTGTTAACAAAAACTACCTCTACCTCCAGGTAGCCTAGAATACACCCTGGGACCTCTGTGCACCAATGAAGCGATGGCAATCTCAAGACGTAAAGTGTGCTAATACAGGTGTTTTGATCTTTGAACTCTGCACTAGCCTGAAGAAAGGAGAGATCATGTGGAAGTGTCTCCTGAGGCCGGTGTCATCATTCAGAGGCTTGCCTGTCGTATAGAAAAGGATGGTGGGGCTGCGCTGGTTGCTGATTATGGTCACGATGGAACCAAAACTGACACTTTCCGGGTGAGTCATTTACCCTGAAATAATAAGCCAAAATACTCTGTTATCTTTTATTTGTCACTTGGATCATTAAGTTGTTGTAAGAGAAAGGTCTTGGGTGGACATAATAGCAAAAAGTGCATTATGCTGCAATCATACAACTGAGTAATTGAGTTCTTATTTAATCAGTACCCATAAGGGTTCCTGTCAGATGGAAAGGATAATCTGAGCCTTTGCTACATTTATCTCCAATTTTCAAAGCATAATTTGCTATTCTCACCACTCACATACACAATTTAGGCTTTGCTAGCTTCAGCAATTTAATTTTTCAGGGTTTTCGGAATCACAAACTTCACGATGTGCTGAGAGCCCCGGGTACAGCAGACCTGACAGCAGATGTTGATTTCAGCTATCTTCGAAAGATGACACAGGGAAGAACAGCCACATTAGGCCCCATAAAACAGCGGGAGTTTTTAAAAAACATGGGCATTGACCTCCGATTGCAGGTATGGTAGTGTTTACAGGTACATAAACGCTCCTAATCCACAAGCAATACTCTTAAGCAGCAAGCAAGCTTTTATAGACATCTGATTTTTAGAAGTTTTTCAAAACAACATATAGGTGTGAGAACAGAGTTGCTTCTCCTCGACATAAGTAACTCTGGATCCCTCACAGTAAACTGACTGTATTATGTTTAAGAGTATTTAATGCAAAACTTTGCTACATATATCAATGTATGAGCTCCACCAGGGATCTCACCAATTCTACTGACCGTTATGGCGGTTACATTAGTGCAAGTGAAAAGGATGCAACAAGAAATTGCAGGTACTAGGGAATTTATAGGAAAGCAGGCAGGGCTGTAACTTACACTTTTTGTTTTTAGGTGCTCTTGCAGAATTCACATGACACAGCAACTCGTGAGCAGTTACTGCACAGCTACGATATGCTGATGAATCCCAAGAAGATGGGGGACTGTTTTAACTTTTTTGCCCTGCTGCCTCACCACAGACTTGCAGATCCTGACAAGAAACATAAGCCAGAATCAAAGTCTCCCTTACCACCTGTGGCAGGATTTGGTGAACTCTTACTGAAGTAATTTCAAATACTATAGCAAAATGGCTTTCAATAGCAACTTATTAAATAAAAAAAAAAATCAAAGTAAAAGGAAGAGAGTCCTGCATTTTATGATTTCACATACTAAATATTTTGCAATAATGTAACCAGCATATAGTTACATACACAGTAAGGTAAGAACTAAATATTTTGATTTATCTTTGAACTGAAAGCACATGAAATGTCACTTAATTTCTCCAGGCAATTTTCTCACACTAATGTACACTTCAGGTCCTAGCCACATTTGGGTAGGGAGTGCTATTTCAGAGTAGATCTAGTGCAGCACACTAAACCTATTGATTTCTACGCATACTGCTTTGAGTATGTCAGTCAAACACTGCACATACAGAAACTAGTATACACAGAGCAGAGAATGAACCGTGTTTCAAGGGTCTTACGATGGAACTGAGTGAAGTATTTACTAGTGGAATCAAGTTCAAACATGTCAGTAACAAACAGATAGCTAAGGAGACTTTGAATGTACTCAGCATTGGTACTTGCTTAAAACACAAGATGCCTTGACATTTTTTAAGATATTTTTATAAAGAAAATAGTGACAGGAACCATCCAAAAAGAGTTATTAGTGTCAAAGCACCTACTAATAGAATTACCACAGCAGGGCATCTCTAATGATAAATCCACAACCAAGGAAGCATAAAGAAACATTTACTTCTAAGAACATGTGATAGGAAACATAATTCATGTAAATAAAAAGAACAAGTCTGATAGGGAAATAAATTTTATTTTCAAGCTTATCAGAGGATATTTACAAACAATGGGATGTATAAAAATATAAAAGTACTTGACAATGTCCTTTTGAGGCTATAAATTTTACATGAGCTTTTTTCTAGCATCATAGCACTATTTCTTGAATGAACGCAACTTAATTCATCTAGGGGTAAGGATATTAAACACTGTAACCTACTGCTGTCAAAGTCTGCAGTAAAGGTAGAAAAAAGGGAATAAAAAACTCAGCTATTTTTACTACTCCGAAGAAGGTTTATTCCTAATGTACGTCTGATTTTTTGGTTCTTCAGCTATTAGCTGCTTGTGGCTTCTATTGTCTGGCCCCGTAAGTCTGCGTATATGGTCAGGCAATCTCTAAAGGCCAACAGCACTTTTTTTTTTTTTTTTTAATACAACTTGAAGAATAAATAGCTCATATAATACTTTGGAGTAGAGCAGACTTCATGGGGAGAGACATCAGCCAGGCCACCTACTTCATTGTTGTCCCCCTCCTTCCTATATTCCTGTTGTGCTTTTTCAAGTGACTGAGCTGGATTTTTTCCTCCCTTGAAACAAAACAAACCCCACAGGAAAACCTGAAGTAACAGCTCAAGTATAAAATCTGAAGTTTACAACCAGACTGTATCTACATTATTACAGTTAGGATGGAAGATAGCAATGCCTTCACTGAAATTTGGTTACTTGGAACAGTGGAAGTTGAAAAAAAGCACTGCTTCCCTTGCCAAGCCTGAGCAAATACCAGACTACCAACTTCACAGGTGCTTGTTCTGGTTCCAAGGATGAAAAATAGTGCCTCTGAAGAATTAGTCCTGAAACCCTGCCTTAACAGGATGGCATGATTAAGGGACAAATTCTGCTCCTTCTGGATTCCTTAGCACTGCCTTGACAGCATAGAAGGGGGAGGATGACCCCCAGTGTAGGGACAGCCATCAGGCAAGTCCCCTGCACAAACCTGAGAAAAAACAATGTGCAAGGAGAGAGGACACGTGGTGGTCAGAAGGGCTGAAACGCTCTGCCCACTGCTGGCTGTAGGAAACTGCCATACAGATTGCACCAACCTTTTGTACAAAGTTTGGTATAGCCTAACAGGGAAGCCAGAGCTCAGCCTTTACCAACTTCAGCACTTAAAGAATGGAGTGGCGGTTAGATTAAGGGCAACAGGAAAAGAAAAGGTGGGTTAAAGACCCAAACCTACCTGTGGGTACATACTTCTGCAACTGCCACTGACTTTATTGCCAGGTCACTGTCATTGCAAGCAGCTGCCAGCCTTGAAATAACCGTGTACAATTTTATTCATATCTAACAACTTAGAAGTCTGCTCACCTGCTTCCTTACCTGAATAACAACAGTAAAAAAAAATACTTATCGACACACACACAAAAATATCTTTGTAGGAGAGAGAGGAGATACCCCAAAGCCTCTCACTGACTTTGCAGTTCAAGCCTGTATCAGTATTTTAAAAAGTATTTCAAACCAAGCTCCAGTTAAGCAGCTTGGCACATCAGGGATACGTACAGCCATTCCAGCAGCACAATGCTGTTATCCCACACAAAAGGAAAGATTTCACCTTTTCCATTTTTTAAAATAGCACAAAAAAAAAGCCTCTTCCATGTGCCTTTAGCATTCACGGCCTCAACTTTCTTTGAAATACCATGAACTTTAACTGTTACACTGTCCTCCGAGGGAATCGTTTCCAAAGAATACTGCTGCTTCTTCTCTGTTGTGCCACAAGTCCAGTAAGTGGTTGGGAATCCATCAACTGAGGCATCTGCATAAAAAACTGAATTAGGAGTTGGTTTTGGACTCTTTATTCAGCTCGAAGAGCAATGCTGAGCACAGTAAAGAGGATGGGAGGGGCTGCAGGTTAAGGTCAGAAGGCAAAGCCCGTTCTCCTACAATCCAGCTGCCCTGGCAGAAGCAACAGGTGATTTGATGACCACTGTTGCTCCTAGGTTTTGAGCATAGTTAAGATACAAGCTAGCAGGCTACAAACTACTCCTGATGTAAGTCCAGGGAACCTTAAAAAAATTAGAAAAATATTAGAAAAATTTAAAAATCTAATTACTCAAAACAACGGGAGAAAGCTGCATGTATTTTTCCCTATTCTTCCACATCCTTCTGCTAGAAGCTGTTTTTCCAGAGTGAAAGGATATGCTACATCGTCTTGTGTGCTCTCTGTGCATTACTTGTGTAGTTTTAAGGCAAAATGCCTTTGGTGCGCATCAATGACACGTGCCAGCCTCGCACAGCAACACACTGTTGTGGCTTATTGCTCTGTTAACAGACAAAATGAAGGACTAGCATAGCCTTGATTGTCATCTCTTTAGATTGTCAGACAGCATTTCAAGAGGAATGTAAGAAGTTAAGGGGTTTTCTTTTTTTGGGTATCTCAAAAAAGTTCAATTAGGCCAAAGACACACATATTTAACTGTCTTAACAGCAGCAAATTATTCCTTCATCTGTGAAGCTGTATTTGACCTAAACCACCATGTTTTGCTATTAGGCACGGTATTCTGCACTGACTTCTTTTTATAGTCTCTTTTCACCATGCACAGTTTAGGAAATGGGAGATGTATCTAAGTAACAGAAAACAGTCCTCTATGGCCTAGTAAATAGGGATTAGAAAACCATTACAAAATTCTTACTGTGTAGGCTATTAAAAAAAAAAAAAAACAAAACAACAAAAAACAACAAACCACACTTGAAAAATACACAAACCATTCAATCTGTACACATCACAACTCAGTAATGACTTTGTAGCCACACAGCTCGGTGAAATGTTACCCAACAGGGCTTATCCCACTGTCCCGTAGCCGAGTCTACTCATAGTTTAAGTCAGAGATGGAGAAAAGCTTGTCAGATGACAGTCTATTCCCATGTCAATGCAGGATCCTCTGGGGCTTTGCGCACTGAACTATGTGTACAGCATTCAGAAAAAGCAACAGTTGTTTCAAAACTTATCTTCAGTTTCTGTCTGGAGTGTCCTTTGCTGCAATTTAGCATAACGAATAAGTCAAGGGTCTTCTTCCATGTCATCTGGATTAGGAGCCATAATAAAATGCTGGGGATACTCAAGGTTGTGTTCATAAGCATGTTCTTTCCAGCGTGCATCATCACTCTCATGGGTAATGTAACGCTCTCCAATGCGCGTTTCAAATTCTCTGAGGTCAAGCCAAGTCTGATAATCCTAAGGAGTAAGAGAGATTTAAGGAAGCAGTTTAAGAAATAGCAACACTACATTCCCACAGATAAATTCCGCACTTAGTCTCTACTTTCAGTATAAATAGCCACAAGATATAATGAACAAGATCTGTTAAAAACAAACAACCCCTCCCAAAAAAAACCCACAAAACAAACACCCCCCCAAAATACTCTAACCGTACCCACAAAAAATGGTTCAAAATTAAATAGGCTAGTATCTAAGGTTGTAATACTGCAAATTGTGAAATCTTCTAACAAGACAGCTATGTTAGCTTTATTATAAAATTAATTGTATATATACAAATATATGAAATTATAATCATTCAAATATTGTTTGTACTCAAAATTAATTGGATTTTCCCCTTAACGTCTTTTAAGTTATTTGTGTGCATGGATATGTGCATACAGTATTGTGAAACCATTGTGAAAGGAACCCACGTCAAACAAGCGGATAAACTCCATCCGAAATGACTACAAGTTACAGCACACACCAACCAGCTGGTGTGTCTGCTTCAGCGCTGAACAAACAGTATTTGTCTCTATACTGATTTCAGTGGGGCTCCAGGCACTCATCACACATACAGGAGAGGTGCCAGAAGAGTTAAACTCTATGTTGGTGTCAGACAGAAAGTAAGGGGCAGGTGACACAATAAGACAAAATTTTCCTTGACAGAAGAAGCTATTAACAGATGGGCAGATCCTGGAGCACGTAAAACATAAAGCTAAAACCAGAAATACTCAAGCCTTCATGAATGCTTGTTAACAAACTTTGATATTAGCAGTTTTAATAAGCCTCTGAAGGATTTAATCAAAAAAATCATAAACACAGTGAAAAAGGCAGATGGGTTTACCTGTAACCACGGGTGACTAAGGGATTTGTCAACACTGAAACGTTTTCTCATCTTCACTTGAAGCAAATTGTTTATTAAATCAATGGCTGACAAAGAAGAACAGAACAAAAATTATGTTGTTTAAATACTAAATCACCTCTATCATCATTCACATGCAGCAATGAAATTGATTGTTTTTATATATGTGTGTGTGTGTATATCCTACTGAACTCTTTTAAACTTAATCAAGCTCTTGAATTTTATATTTAGCTTTGCTTATGTTAAATGAGGCTACAAAATAGGGGGTAAGCTTCCCCCCCACTTTGATGGAAATTCAAATACTTGTGAATCTTTCTCCCTACTGATTTTAGTGATTTTTCAGAAGTGCCTAAATAACTTGAGCATAGTCCTGTGTTCCAAAATGAGGTAGGTACTTCCACTATTGTATCATATATGTCCTTCCACACCTACCTGTGTGTTAATCATATATAGTGTTAATCATATATACATTACTAATAACAAAGCTGGCATTAGAGAGCTCTGGAGACCAACCTCGTAAACTTCTAGATTGTTCAGACCTGACATTTAGATCCAGGTTTTGTTTCACTCACTAATGTACAAAACTAAATTCCAGATTCAACTTTGAACCTTTTCTGTAATTATAGTTTAGATAAAGTATGTTTTGAGATCAGCATTCAGCAAATACTCACATGTGATTTAACTGTTCAGTGGGAATTTTGGGAAGTTTCCCACTCCTCAGACACGCAAATAATTCTTCTTGCTAAATCTGTTGGCTCCACCTGCCCTGAAAATTATCTACAACATTATATGTAACCATTTATCTTTCACAAATATATTCCAGCTCATATTTATCCATTTTGGCATAGTCTACTAAACTCAAACTATCTATAGTTCTCACACTCCTCTCTGAATGAACCTTGAGGTTTAAGCATTTGAACATGTTATCTACACATGAAGACATTCTAAATAGAGAAAATTCATTTCTTTACCTTCACTAGAAATTTCCTTCCAAGGATTTGGTGGGTACATAAATGCTGCATTTTGAATCTGATCATTTATATCCTCATCTTCATTAAACGGGAATGTACCACTGAGGCTCACATAGACAATGACTCCCACCGACCACATGTCTAGAGAGCGGTTGTAACCTTTACTCCTGAGCACTTCGGGGGCAAGGTAAGCAGGTGTCCCCACCACAGAGCGTCTGAAAGATTTTTCACCAATGATACGTGCAAAGCCAAAATCACACAGCTTCACCTGCAAAAGAAATATATCTTCAACTGAGAAATCTCTTCTTGATCTCCAAAGCATGCGACTGCCCAAGACCAGAGTGGTACTTGATACTATTTCTGCCATCATTTTAAATGTTGTATGCACTAAAACAGAGACAAAACATTACGTAAGCAAGTCACAGGTAAGGTTTTAAGTTGCTGGTTTTGCAGACTGCAGATGGAGCATGCTTCAGACTGAGACATGAACTGGCCTTGCACAGACTCAGGTCTGACACAGTCTGTGCAGTACATGGCCACAAGTGTGCAAATAAGGACAAGAAAACTTGATTCCAAACTCAGCTCATTTTCAGAGGCAAATCTGCACCCTCACAAGTCACAGAACCAAAATTGAAATAGCACATGAATCCCCCAGCAGATCACATTCTTCTTAATCATATTCCTGATGCTGGAGGCTTCAGCTACACAGAAATCAAATTATGAGTTCTAGCTAGAACTCAGACCCAGCCAGCTCTGGACAGAACAGTCCAATAATCGTCCAGGTAAAAAGCATCAACAGCTGGTTCCTGCACTGATGCTCAAATCTTCATGGTTCTGGGATGGTTCCTTAACTTGAACACAAAAGGCACTTGTTCAGGAAAAAGGATCCAGATCAAATCCAACACGAACCCTAAGTAATAAGGCCTCCTCAGGATATAAGAAAGATCAATGCACTAAAGGCACAGAAGTGACTCTCCAAAAGTCCATTCCATTTTGCATTAGCGTCGCAGGACTGGAAGCAATTCCCTGATTCTGCCTAACAGCTTTTAATTTCTGTATATCCTCTACAAAAATCCATACTATCCAAGGTATCTAACGTAACAGTTGACTGGGGTAAGAGTTGACAGTAGTATACAGAATCACAGGGGTTGGAAGGGACCTCTGGAGATCATCTAGTCCAAGCCCCCTGCCACAGCAGGATCACCTACAGCAGGTTGGACAGGATGGCGTCCAGGTGGGTTTTGAATGTCTCCAGAGTCAGAGACTCCACCACCTCTCTGGGCAGCCTGTTCCAGTGCTCTGCCACCCTCAAAGGAAAGAAGTTCCTCCTCATGTCTAAATGGAACTTCCTATGGTCATGTTTATGCCCACTACCTCTTGTCCTATCATTGGGCAATACTGCAAAAAGGCTGGTCCCATCCTCCTGGCACCCTCCCTTTAAGTATTTATAAGCATTGATGAGATCCCTTCTGAGCCTTCTCTTCTCCAGACTAAAAAGACCCAAGTCCCTCAGCCTTTCCTCACAAGAAAGATGTTCCAGCCCCCTAATCATCTTTGTAGCCCTCTGCTGTACCCTCTCCAGCAGCTCCCTGTCCTTCTTGAACTGGGGAACCCAGAACTGGACACAGTAGTCCAGATGCGGCCTCACCAGGGCAGAGTAGAGGGAGAGGATGATGTCCCACGACCTGCTTGCCACACTCCTCTTGATGCACCCCAGGATGCCACTGGCCTTTCTTGGTCACAAAGGCACATTGCTGGCTCACGGTCATCCTGTTGTCCACCAGGACTCCCAGGTCCCTTTCCACCGAGCTGCTTTCCAGCAGGTCAGTCCCTAACCTGTACTGGTGCATGGGGTTATTCCTCCCCAGGTGCAGTACCCTACACTTGCCCCTGTTGAACTCCATGAGGATTCTCTCTGCCCAACTCTCCAGCCTGTCCAGGTCACGCTGAATGGCAGCACAGCCTTCCGGTGTGTCAGCCACCCCTCCCAGTTTTGTGTCATCAGCAAACTTGCTGCTGGTACACTCTACCCCTTCATCCAGGTCATTGATGAATATGTTGAACAGGACTGGACCCAGTACCGACCCCTGGGGAGCACCACTTGTCACAGACCTCCAACTAGACCCTCTGCCACTAAGCACAACCCTCTGAGCTCTATCTGCCAGCCAGTTTTCAATCCACTCAACTGGCCATTCATCCAACCCACACTTCCTAAGCTTGCCTATGAGGATGCTGTGGGACATAAATACTAATTATCATTGAACAGCGTTTATCTTACAGAAATAAGCTATTCAGTTTATATTACAACATAATATCACACATACTGATGATGAAGGTCCCTGAGCAAGACCAGTGACAAACGAGCCAGTCCGTTTTTACAACAGCTTATAAGCAAGACAGACAAGAGTGAGGAGGAGATGCACAACAGGGAAGAAATTGTTTCCCAGGGTCAAAAAGCATGGGAACAGAAACAAGGACTGGTCTTGAAGCTTCTAGCCCTGTACCTTTTCCACTAGACTATTCTCACTAATCCAGAATACCAATTTTCATGCACACTTCACAAGCATAACAAAAGATGCAATCTATACAGCCTTTTGCTAAGCACTGGCAGTAGTTGTACTTCTCAGGCTCCTTGGAAGCAAGAATGCTGCTGCACGGCATTGTTATGAGACATGATCCATGTCTGAGGGGAAAGAAACTGAAACAGACCATTAAGCATAAAACTACACTAAGAGTTCAAAGGGAAAAAAAAAAAGACAACTATAATACATGTAGTTCAAGTAATTCTAGACAAAGTCAATTGAACAATCCCACAAGAGGTCACCTTTTAAGCTGCAATGTCTATTTCTTTAAAAAAAAAAAACAAAAACAAAGAACAATGAAAAGTGATGAAAGTCACTCACTTGAGGGAATGGCTCTGCTGATGCTAGTAGTACATTTTCCGGTTTTAAATCACAGTGCACAATATTCTTGAAGTGTAAATTCCTCAAAGCAACAAGTATCTACAAAAAGGAAAGAATATTTTCAGAACTATTCAAGTGGACCAAAAGTGTCAAAAGCCACACATACTAAGCAATACAGTAATTTGTATCAACATGGTCCTAAAGAATTAACTGGTATACACTGTGGAAATACTATCTTTTTCCAGCCTATCAAGACTTGGAACTAATGGTTTTGATTTTCTCTTTCTTTTTTTTTTTTTTTTTTTTTTTTTTTTTTTTTTCTTTCTTTCCCCACCCTCCCCACTCCGCTCTCTTTTTGAATGCTTACTGTTTTGACATGCATCTTTGGATGTCCATAATGTTGTGTCTTGGGAAAGAAGGGCAAAAAATTTAACATAATTAACATTCAAAATTCTTTCCAAGTTTATTCAACTTCCATTAAACATGCAGCCCTCTGTGCTGCCTCTTTTAAATAACAATCCAGAAAATGCCTTGTCCAAACTCCACTCTCACATAATGACAAAAGACAAATCTAGCCTTTCTTCTCAAAGTAGAGAGACTGAATGCCAACCTGAGTGACCATGAACTTAGTTATTCGTTCCGGAAGTCGACTTTTCTCACTGGAAAGAATCATCTCTAGCATATCCCCATGCAGCTTTTCCATCACAACAAAGACCCGTTCTGGGGTTTCAAACATACATTCCAGGTTCACAATCCCAGGGTGGTGCAAATTCTAAAATAAAGTAGTGTAGGTACATCACTAAAATAAAACAGTATGAAATATCCTGAATTACACAGAAATGTTGTACCTCAAATGAAAAACTCGTTAAGTGGAGTGTTAGAGATGAAAAAAAAATATGTCTGCTGCAAGAAACTAGCTTGAAACCTAAATGCCAACTCATGAAACGTGCCGATTATCACTACTGAGACTAATTTATTTTAACACAAATTATCCATAATGATTACTTTTACAGTTGATACTCTCAGTAGCTTGAGTACAGAACATGCAAGAATAACACTCATAGATTGAGGAGCCAGTAGTGGAAGACAGCCAAAAACAATACAGAGTTTCCTGCTACCTGAGGAAGACAACACAGAGCCAAAGTACGTGTCATCAGTGGACCCCCTACAGGGGGTAGATACTACTCCCAAGTTATCAATTCTACCCAAGTTATCAATTCTACTCAGGAATTCCCGCTCTTCTAAGATTCCTTCTTACAAAAAGATTTAGAAGTTACATACACAGATTTAGAGCTCAATTCAGAGCTCTTACACACATTACAAAATCTTATTAATGGCTTGAGACAAACTCCTATGTGATCCAAAAATACTTTTGTACCTGGAGAATGGCTACTTCATTACGAAGCTGACTTTCCTGTTTAGTTGGAAACCTCATCTTGTCAATGACTTTAATAGCCACATCTCTTCCAGTCTTCCTGTGTTTTCCTAAACAGAAAGTCAATGTCAGCCATCAAGAGGCAGAAGCAATTCATAGCTATAAAACATTACAGCAGAAACTCTTTTCTGGGGAAACAAGTATATTTTGTACCAATGTACAATATTACTATATTTATATTTAAAATTGCAACTGGTATATGAGTAACAAGAAGCCATCAGCCTCAACAGGAGGGTAGCAGATAAATTTAAACTGGTTACTACTCTGCTGTCAGGTATTGCTATTGACATTACATATATTAGGTGAAGTTTTTGTTTGTGCAAGGGACTTGCACCTTAGCAAGTAATACCTACTCCCACAGAATATTGCCTCACCTGTAAAAAAACAACAAAACTATTCAAGACAAATATGAAGAAAGATCTACAAGTCTTTTCCAGTGGTTTCGTACTTTTATGGGCTCCACACGCACAGGAAATTATATCTAATACTCTGTGGGAACATAGGGGTAATTATGTGCCATAAGAACAACAAGTTAACACCCAGGGGCAGCCTCTTGTCATCAAAAAAGCTCTAAAATGTTGCAGTAAGAAGAAAAACGTGCTGAGAATATTGCACCTTGCTGCAACCGGCACCAGCTACGTGAGAAGCATTCTGCAATACACAGACAGGATGTTTCAAGGGCCAAGCAAGTAGCTGTAAATGCTTACCCAGCTTCTCCACAACTGCTAAACCAACTTCTATCACATTCACATCAGAGAGGTCAATGGGATCACTCACTGCAAGACCTTGATAATCTAAGACATTTAATACTAAACTAATATAGAACAGTAAGTCTGCACCAAAGGAAAAAAAGTCAGTATCTGCTCAGTGAAGGATTTGGAAGCCATTTTAGGAAAAGGGACGACACACACACAGCTACAGTGCAAGTGGCATGGGGCACTCTATGGGAACTGCTACAAGGAGCCCAGCTATGCCTCGCTAACCACCCAGCCAGGCCTCACCTGCTGCTCTGCACTCAGTACTGGTGGCCAGGGCTTAGGCAAGGCATAGGACATGCTCCAAAGGCTGCTGTGCCAAGCAACTAACACACCTGCCTTAAACAGCCTCATGAACAAAGGGTCAAAACCAGATTTATCTCCACCAGATGAGGTAAGGCAGTTAATGGAGACATCACTCAAGGTCCAAAAGGGTTTACAAGGCTACCAAATAGAACTAACAACTGAAGAGCAAAAAATAAATTTTAGAAAGATTACAGTAGTCCTAAGGAAAGCATACACTGTATAATGGACTGTCACAGACAACAGCATAAAGCCCAGAAGTCTCGAAAGAGACAGATCCAGGGAGCTTTGTCATTTTGTCTGTAACAAATCAGCAATTTCTAGGCAAAATATTAGAAATCACAGCACCTAGTTATAACTTAAATAAAATCCTAGATTACGAGACAGTGACTCTGGCTCCACTAGACATCAAATTATATTGAAATGTAGCAGAAATACCATAATTATGAACTAAGTGCAAAACCCAGAAGACAAATGCTAGGTTGCAAGAGAACGCAAAGCAAAACCACCAAACTAACAAAGCACTTAACTACAGAAGCTAGACTAGAGCTAAAAATTAAACATGAAGAAAGATTAACAGAAAAGCAGCTTGAAAATCCCTTTTCCTAAGTAAAACACAACCCACCAGGTTTCAGGGCAAGTTTTACATCAGTAAGAAACTGCCAACAATTACTTTTTTTTTTTTTTCTGTCTCTGTTTTTCAGACCCTTCAAAACTAACCAAAATAGGCAGAGGGAAACTGTTCTCACTGAAAGAAACAGGAGTTGGATATCAATTTCTTGCAACTTCTTGATTTACAATTTGTAAATGTTTGTCCAGAATAGAAGACATAAAAAAAACCCCAACAACAAAAAACCCCACAACAATGTAAGCAACTTAATTTTACCTTTATTTGTTTAAATAAAAGGTTTGGTTACCATCACTTCAGTAAGCCTACACAGGTGGGGAGAAGCCAATATTAGAAGTTACCAGATCTAGTCTCCCTAAACACCAGCAACAATTAAGCAGTATGCAGAGCCAGCAAAAGAATATTCTTTTCTATTCTCTTTTCTTGCTTTCAGCTTCTGATTTTATCTTAAGAAACTGAGTATGCATAGCCCATATATATTTAAGGCATCTTGAAGTGAAAGGATTTAATGTAAAAAAAAAAGCCTTTTATAAGTATTTATTATGTTTATATGCACTTATTATGTTTACAAGCATTGAATCATGAAAAATACCAAGCTGAGATTCATCTAAAAGGCAATTTAGGAGAGTACATATAGAAATAAAATCAAAACATTAAACTACTGTCTGCATTTGTGCATGTTCTATTCATAAGAGAGGGAGTATAGTTTGATTCACACTATGCTTTAAGAAATATGGGGGGGGTGGGGGGGAAATAGACCTCTTGTGAATGTGATGTAAAACCAGACCATCAAACTGCCTTTCCATCAAGCAGTTCAGAAGTAATAGAGAAAAGTATTTAACTACACAATTGGCACACAGAAAAATCACAGCTACAATACTTCCTGACTAGAAAGCCAACATGACAAAAGCAGAAAGGTTACCACTTTTAAATCATTAGTTATCACTTTTCATTCTTTCCAGATTTATGCTGTGTGGTTTTCTCAACACTTGAGATATAACACATGGGATTAAAAAAAAAAAAGTTATATGTTGCAATAGAAGTTTTTAAAAACTGAAAGTGATAAAACTACATTTGAAACCTAAAACTGAGACCTCTCGACAAAGAATTCCCCCCTCTACTTTATCCTGCTGACAGAAATTTGTCGCGAAATTCCACAAAATATGTCAATGTTTGCATAAACACTGTCAAAGCACAAACTAAAATATGTCTTTTTCTAATTGCTTTTGGCCACATCTCTCAGAAATCTTTAAAAGCAGGTATAACTGACAATCTCCTTAAATACATGACTTTTAATACTGTATAATACAGACAACAGTGTTAGAATTTGCAATTAAAAAAACTCCACATCATTAACCAAGACCAAATTCAGACTAGAGATTGCTTTGTATTTAACTGTGGTCAAAATGCAATGCATATTCTAAACCGATTTTGATGCCGATGCAAAACTCTAAATGCAAAAAATACTGTACAGAAAACTGCAGAAAGAAACAGTAAAGTAATCCAAACAAAACTTTTAACAAGATAAACTTCACCTAGACATTCTCAATACAGATAAGTAAATACGAAAAGGCTAATTATATCAAGCATACAGACATTCTACCTTAATAAATGCATAACGGTATCTAATGTAATTTACCTCCATATACAATACCAAACTGACCAGAACCCAGCACTTCATCAGCAAATATTTGGTACACAGAGCTGATATCCTAATGCAAGAAAAAAAAGAAATCACAAGTATGAGGAGTAATCAAAATGTTCATGAACATGTTAGTTATTACTGGCTAAGCTGTATTTACATTTGACATTAATCCAACTCTGTAAAGGGTGCCATCACCACACTGAATGGAATGAAAAAACACAACAAACTTTTCCTGAAGAGCATCCACTTAGCTGTGCTGCAAGCAGGGACAAACATTCATACAAACTAACAGCTGTGCCAGGTAAGCAGATTCCTTCCTGTATATAACCCAGACTTCTGTAGCTACAATACCCTGGTGTTGCTTTCTCATCCAGATACTGTTACTAACAATTACTTTGTAATACCAGGTAAATAAACACCATTATTATACAATGCATATGACTCACCACATTCTCCTGGACCTGGCAATTTGAAACAGAGATGCTTAGAGATAACTCTTCTGCAATAAAGAAGATAACTGAGTAAGTAAATAGGAAGGACAGGCTTTTTCAAGTAAAAAGGGGGAAAAAAAGAAACAAAACAGAAAAAAACCCTTCACTGACTTCTAACCCGGTCATGGTGAAATAATTTTTATTGATGTTCTTCAGAAACATCATAATCTGGAACTAAAATTTCACAGATTGATTTAGATAAAGAACCCTGGGAGTTTTGCTGGGATTATTTATCTTTTTTTGTCATATCACTGATTACAAAAATAGTAAAACAGTATGAGTGTGTACACAACAGAGAGCTGGAGAATCAGAAGCAATAGTGATGTGGCAATTGTATCAGAGTTCATTAAACTACTAAGAATTCTGGTAGTAATACAGGAAAAGAAAAGGGAAGAGAATCAGGTAAATTCCTTACAGCCAAATGAACGTGGTTACAAATTTTCTGTGGCATCAAGATATACAGAATTAATGCATAAGAAAAGGAAACAAATCAAGCAAAGCAAGTAACAGAAGACCTGATAATTAACATAACAATAAAACCCATAATACAAACAATCTTAGTTTCATGGATAAACTACAGAAGTATATCAATATTTGGAATATAAGAGCACATCTATGAAGTGTAATCTGCAAGTAAAAGCACCAGATAAAGATACAGAATTTTTCAGCCTCAGCAGATGTTGACATGACGTTTTCATTACAGGAATAACATTATGATGCATGGACAAGAGATCCATCAAGGAAGGCAGAAAACATCCTTTTGCTTTGACTTCCCAACAGAGGTGAAGCATCGCAGACAAATGGACACCTATCATTTGTTATGTCAACTTCCAAAAAAAGGAAGTAGAATATACAAGGTGGACAGAATATACACTAGAGATTTGCTAGCACTTTGAAAAGAGCCTTTATCAACCTAAGAGCAGCCTTGGGCTTTAAAAACACAGTTTTAGAGAACAAAGAACACGTCTGTATCTGATTTTTGTCACCTGTGCTTTATCTCAAAGAAGGAATTTATAGACTTAAGATAGCAACAAGTACTAGCTCTCAAAGACACTCTGAATACTGCATCTGAAATATGACCTGGATTACAGCCTTGCATAAGTCTACTGATTATTGACTCTAACCAGGTCTCCATTGGAGTAACAAGGGAAA
This sequence comes from Burhinus oedicnemus, assembly GCA_008921705.1. Classification (NCBI taxonomy): domain Eukaryota; kingdom Metazoa; phylum Chordata; class Aves; order Charadriiformes; family Burhinidae; genus Burhinus; species Burhinus oedicnemus. Next base: position 315,655 of record VFFE01009084.1, on the reverse strand, counting down.
ACAAGACAGAAGGCAAAGTTACCAAGGTCAACACAAACTGCAGAAAGGTTGAAACAAGGTAACTAGAAACTGAAGACACAGGTTTTGAAACTGTTTAAAGAGAACAGACTGAACCCTTCTCCACAGATGGCTACAGAATACAAAATATCTGGTAGGTAGAGATGTGTTACTCCTTCCAAATATATCTGTTTTTCTAGTGTTTGAAAGGCATAAGAGTAAGGCCTGAAAATTTGTCACTTCTGAGGAAATCAGTAATACGAGAATTCAATATGTAATCTATACCAGGTAACATCTTACTAATCTTCTCATTTCAGCTCAGAAATATCCCACCCCAACCACCAGGTACAAGCTCAGAAAGGACTCCTTCCTATGGGTCAGACTGGAAGAACATCCTCATTTCTAGCTACTTTCTGGCTAGAAAGTGGTATAAATTGACTAGACAAAATGTCTTATGGATATTTTGACACTACAAATTCCCTGCTACTGTAGGGATTTCAGGACTAGCAATGCACCCCTCCTCTTTTGGTCTTTTAATTTCAAATAACATATTTGAGGCTTTGGGGGTTTTGTTTTTTAAACTAAAAGTCCAATTTTCTTAAAGGCTCTTGAGATGCTTTTCATAGCTCACAGCATGCAGGAAGGAGAGGGATGAACGGACATTTTGTGGGCTCTTAAAAGTTTAAAAAACAACCTGATGAGTTGTCTAAGAATATGAGGACACCATTCCACAACTCATAGTAGTTTCTTATACTCCTACAATCCTAAACATGCTAAAATATTTCCTCTCTGTATCCACCCCTGCAGCTCTACTCCCTACCACTATCAAGTTTTAATATAAAAACATTACTATTATATATGCAAAAACATTGATTTTGGAAAAAGCAACTGTCTTTGCAAGTCTCCCAGCAACAGTAAGTCTTATGTTCTAGAAAACAAAGAGAGTTTTAGTGTATATATATATTTGAAACTAAGAATTTCATATTAAAAGTGGCATTTTACGTATGTATAAGGCCAGTTATGTGGTACCATCTTACAGTTATGTTTCTTTATTGTAATTAAATACAGATACCAGTACTGGCATTTCATAGTTTACCATTTCAGACCGTGGCTGTATTTTCAGAAAGTGCCTTTACCTCAGACTAGCATTTACATGTTCTTAACTGTTGCTGATGCAGAATAACCAGATATCAGAGACGAGAAACTAATCCCAGAATCTCCTGCAAAAGAAAATTTCACTAAAAGATTATGGAGTAGCTGGAAAATGAAATAAAACTGAAAAATGAAAGCATAGATCTCAGTACAGAATGTGAATGAATGCTGTTGCAAAGAACAAGGAGATGCCTGAAGAGAAAAAACACAATACATAGTTTAGTGGAGCCTTGATAACGAATACGATCCCATGCCAGAAAAAGAAAGGGAGCACAGGTTCACAGAAGGAAGAATAGGGTTCTTTTTATTACTACCCACAACTCAGCAAAAGTTCTTTCCATTACTGGCAGTATTTACATTGCATCATTAACTCCTTTTCTTCTCCTTAACTACTGACATCTCACAGATTTAAAAAAAATATATAGGGGATAATATCAAAAAGCATTCAAATTTAGTTCTTTCAGATTTTATAATCTGAATTTTTTTTTAAAGTATATTAGAAATATCTAAACTATGGTCTCTTTTTACATCCAGCAACTATGTGTGAGCTCTTAACGCTCCTACAATAAAGCTCTGCAATACGCATTCATATTGTAAATCTGATTCTTAACTACTGCTTCTTGCTACGACACATTAAAGGATTTGCCCACCCTCCACAAACCTGAGTGTCACTTTTTAGAGACTTGTGGAAAATTATGGACCCAATTCAGCAGAGAATAGACAGACAATACTTCACTCTAAATAAGCCTGCTCTGAAAGGAATCTCTACCATTAACAGCTTCAGAATATGAATAATAGTGCCTTGTCTCCCTGCTTACTGTGATCTTTTCCTTGTCCTGCAGCAGTGCAAACGCTAGCTTGAGGAGTGACTGGCATCAAAGCCTGACGAATGGCTTTCTCCCAGCCCTGAGCTACGTCAAGTCCAACTCCGGTGGCAGCAAGAACAGGACTGTGATGACTGCTGCCATTGTTTTCGCCAACAAAGTACACCATCGTGTCAGTGATGATCTCAAAACAGTATGGGTTGCTGCCCTGCACCACGTTTGAAAAATCTCGAGGCTGAGTCACCTGGAGAATTTCTGAAAGTGGAATCTCCTGAAGAAAAATATTAAAAATTAAAAAATGAAAATGCACATAACATTTTAATATACTGATATTCAAAACTTAAAAGTGTTTGCAAAGAAATCAAAGCAAATATATCAAAATACCAAAACATCAAGCTTCATAACTAATGTTGAACTGTGCATGACCATTGCCCACCCATGTTTCTCTGAAGTCCTTTACGCAAGCCTAGAGAGACTTCCAGCCCAGCACAGTTCTCTCTATACAATTACTATTCTCTACTCAGACAAACTGCATTTATATTAAGCATGACACATGCCCCCACCGCATACAAATGATGCACAACTATAGAATGACCATTTTCCCCCTGTAGTTTATACAGCTTAGCTAGAGAAGAACATGACAGGGGAAAAAAGTGAAAGACAACGTTAAGAGGAGGATGTGGTTATATAAGCTAGTCAATAAGCACTGCTTCACGTATCTGAATCGGTTTTGGTAAAGATTCTCTTTCATCTCGATAGTAACAACTTCTACTGACTCTTCTACCTTGCCAGTATAAGACCATGGTACAAGCAATACTAGAGAACAGATCTCAAGGAAGAAATGGTTGCAAGTTCACACTAGCTGGAGGAGGACATTCCACATACATGGGAAGGTGTACAGGTGCATGTCACTTGCAAGAGTAGTGAACAAGCAGGTGAACACCAGGTTGGCATTAAGGGGTTAAGAGACAGTAGCTGATTAAGATGAAGAGCAAATAAATGTAAAGGCAACAACTGTGAATGATGCTAACAGCAGAGACAAATAACCTGAGGTTTAAGCAGTTTAAAAAGGGGGGCAAAGGGGCAAGTCAAAGGACTAAAAGCAGTGACATAACAGAGCAACAAGCAAGGAACGTATTTTACCAGCTGTGTTTTGAATGCACAGGGCAATACAAGTATCAGGGAAGTCTGAGAAGAAGAGACTGCACTGGTCAAGATAGGGATGAAAAGGATCTGGGCAAGTTTAGCTGGGTGTACAGAGAAAAGGCTTGATCTTAGAGATGTTATAAAGGAAGAAGCTGCAAGATTTGGACCCCCACCTAAACGTGTAAGACAAGAAAGGGAAAAATTCTGTTTATACATTGGAACACATTTACTGAATATTCCACCATTGAACACATTACTGTATTAACAATATAAACTTATTGCTAAGTTTCATTTATATAATGCCACGCTGCACAGTAAATTTTGCTCTAAATCTTGCTTGCAACTTTCCATTGTACAGTTGGGAATAATTTAATTTTGGGAACCTCAACATAAAATACATAAGCATACAAACTTTTAATCACTACTTTTAGAATGCAAAAATCCTAGCATTCATTAGACTGGTGGCCAAACAAATTCTCTGGTAATTGTGAAGAACGCTTAACATGCTAGGCAATTCAGGAGAACAGTACATGTAAAATGTAAGGAGGGACATACTCAAGGGGATTAGAACAGGAGCTGCAAGCAACTTCTCAGAGTTAGTCTTGGTCCTTTTCACTTACAAGCTTTGGCCAACAATTAACCTGTCACAGTTTTCATTAAAAAAGATGGGAAAATTGAGATAATAGTTACACCGCCCACAAGTAGATTTCAGATCTATAAAGCACTGAGTAAATCAAGTGCAACATAATTATTACTCATCATTAATTACCTTGTAATATTTTGTTCCAGATTCATTTTGAAATAGCGTGAGGCATTTGCTGTCCAGTCTCCAATAATGTCTTTTTCTCTACAAAATGCACAGCACAATAACATAAGGAATAAATCACTCGTATGGTTTTTGTTATCCAATCACTTAAATGAGAAATGCTTTAAATGACTAAGATAATCAGCTAACATTAATCTACAGTCACATCTTAGACTAGATACATGAAAATACCCTTTGGGAATAAAGTTTTTTTTAAACTCAAGAAGAGGCCCAAAATTATTTCCACAAACCAGAAAAAAAAATATCACTTACCTTACAGTAATAGCAGGGACAACAGCAGTTATCTCATACAGAAAAAACACTTACCTACACAGGTTTCATTCCAGGTGCACATGCTCAAAAAACCTGAACTATTTTAATTTAGTAACAATTGTGGGAGTCATGCTTTCTCCCTCTGTGCCCTCACACCAACATAGCAAGAGTTCAAGGACTAAACAAGCCTAACAAGTCCTTAATTCTTTTGTCAACACAGAATTCTAGAAGGTCAAAAGCACACAGTGGCAAGACAGATTGTGAGATTCGAGTGGACAAAATAAACAGCCATCTTCTGAAAGTCTGCATGAATCAGAAATATCATCTCCACCAAAAAGTAATATGAATAAGCTGTTGCGCATAACTGTCTTGTAATCATTCCTCAAAACAAAAAAGTTTTTAGAAAGTTAATATGACCGTATGACTCTAGCTTACTTTGCTTGCACCATGCTCATATACTTAGAAACCCATTTTCATTTTTCTGTGACAAAAATCCAAGACTCTTAATTCTGGCCTAGGATGACACTAGTTTGAAACATAATACAGCAGAGCTTAAATCACTTCAATCATGGGGAAGCTAAGGCTACCTGTAGGAGCTAGACAAAGAAAGCTAGGACACGAATTAAGTAAATGGAATTCCCAGCCAGCACTGAATGGAAACTGTGTGAAAGCATAAGGGTGAACCTGTCCTTTGGACATATATGCTCTTTTTTAAATCATGAATCAGGGAAGATGTTGGAGGAGGGGAATTAAGGAACAGGTTAGTAACTCAATCAGGGATTCAAAATCTGACTATACGATATTCTCAGACAGGATGGGCTCAGAGTGAGGAAAAGAATACAGATGATTACGCAGAAGCTTCTCATTAGAAAGGGTGAAATACCTTGCTATCCAGTGTCAGCAAGAAGTATACAGATATTGCTGTTAAAATGAACCTCTTTGCAACTGATAGAAAGCCTAAGTTGTTTCAGGAATAGGAAACAGTCTGACATTGCTGAGAGCAGAGCAGTGAAGGGAAACAGCCAACGGTCTCCTTCCATTAGGAAGCTCTATGAGATCTCACTTGGCTGAAGGTATCTTGCTTTGGGGCAGAATACTCCATTTAAATGGCCTTTTTCAGTAGATGTCATCTAGGTATCAGCCAGATTGACAGAGGAAAAAAAAAAAACAAACAAAAACCCAAAAAAACACACATCAACAAACTAAGCTAAGGTGTACAATCTGATCACTGTTCTGTGAGGAGGTCCAAAAAAGTCCATGAAAAAATGTACTGGCTGTACTGAAAGATTAAATCAGAGCCAAATACCAGGTCTGCCCTAAACACTGCCAAAACTATTAATCTTCATCTACTACTTGGCCTTAGTTTTTCCATAGCCAGTTGATGATAACTGTGTCTGCTAGGTAGTCTTGGCTGGAATCTTGTTTGAAACATGCTAGACATTTATTTTGGTTTGTGATAAATACATCTAGATATTAGAAAACTGTACTTTAAAGAAATGTTTTGTAAGGCAGTTTCTGACAGACCACTTGCAGTGGTCTGTTTCATTGACAGTCACAAACAGTAAAAATACTACAGTAACCTGAGCTGACTAGCATCACTCCTCAGCTTGATTTCAACAGAACTTAAATAAACTTTGCTCCTCTAAATTCCTGAAGTCCCCTTCAATCAGACTGCTGCATAGAGACAAAGAATGCAAAAGTATTTATGCTGCCTTTCCTGAACAGTCTTAGTACGATCCACTGTGCTTCACGAGAACTGTGAACTTCTTTACTTCATCCTTTCCATTCATCTACCAAAAGACAAGAGGATTAACTCCCATCAGACAACTCTAAGGAACCCAGTTATTCTTCCTTATCTTCCTCCTCAATACACAAAACCAAGGAACTTGCCTAAGAAGGTTCAATTAAGAGATAATTATTGGTAGCACCGGAAACAACATAGTCTTTCTGGAGGATGCTTGCATACCCAACGACAGACTGTCAAGCCACAACTCTTTATTCCACTGACATCAAGAGGAATAGTGAGGTTGGGGGCGGGGGAGTGTTTCAATAATGCTTACTTTTAGATAGAGTGAATTGCTAGAGGAACGAAAGATTCCCATATCTACACATAAGTATTTACAAACATCTAGATCATCAGAATAACAGTGTCAACCATTTCAGATCTCATAATTTTACAATGATTTCCACCTTTTCATGTAGTTGAATAAAAACAATGATACAAACACTTAGTCCAACTGCTAAAAAGAAAGATGACATAAGCAAATTATTCCAAATTATTATCTCAGGAAAGCTGAAATCTTAAACATGCGATTCATCTGAGACAATGTAGAGATGCTTCTCCTTCTCAAAAGGGAGAAGGAAAAGTACTGTTGAATCACCACATGAAGACTTCTGAATAAACTACAGTTTCTCCTTTGCACCAGATTTCTTTATGAGGAACATCATGGCTAAGTTCTTTCAAATGATACTGTAAACCACAGAATCACAGAGGCTGGAAGGGACCTCTGGATATCACCTAGTCCAACCCCCCTGCCAGAGCAGGGTCACCTACAGCAGGTTGCACAGGACGGCGTCCAGGCAGGTTTTGAATGTCTCCAGAGTCAGAGACTCCACCACCTCTCTGGGCAGCCTGTTCCAGTGCTCTGCCACCTCAAAGGAAAGAAGTTCCTCCTCATGTCTAGATGGAACTTCCTACGTTCCAGTTTTTGCCCGTTACCTCTTGTCCTATCATTGGGCACCACTGAAAAAACACTGGTGCCATCCTCCTGGCACCTTCCCTTTAAGTATTTATAAACATTGATGAGATCCCTTCTGAGCCTTCTCTTCTCCAGACTAAAAAGACCCAAGTCCCTCAGCCTTTCCTCACAAGAAAGATGTTCCAGCCCCCTAATCTTCTTTGTAGCCCTCTGCTGTACCCTCTCCACCAGTTCCCTGTCCTTCTTGAACTGGGGAGCCCAGAACTGGACACAGTAGTCCAGATGTGGCCTCACCATGGCAGAGTAGAGGGGGAGGATAACCTTCCATGACAAATCAGAATATCTAATTAAGAGTAATAAAATACACTGGTTTAGAGAAATAATTTAACTTAATGTAGGAAGAAACTAAAGTCACTGACCAGATTGTCTCTACTAGTATAGTGGACCATCCATCCTTCCTTCACCATTGTACTGCTCTTCCTCTTTGTGTGCTTGATCGACTGTACAACTCTCATGAGAGGAATATTATTGCTTGTTGAAGGACTAGGAAAAAAAAAATATTAATATTTAACAAGTTCAAATAGAACAGTACTGAAATTATTTTGGTGCTTCACATTTAGCCCGTAATTTTCAGGAAGAGGCATCTTTTCTTCCCATACAAATTATTTCATTGACAGATGAAATTGATAAAGTATCAGCTCCCACTAGCTCTCCTAGTGCAAGTATTGCAGTACTTAAATTACTCTATCAAACATGGAAGAAACACACTGGAATGAGGACATCTACAGAAATCATCCTCTCTCAAAACAATTAGCTGAGACTGCTGGTCTTAATCCAGCACAAAAACATAATTAACCCCAGCATTACTATTATTTTCTCGTCTGTGTAAGTTGACTATGCTATTTCTTCATATTGTTATTACACTAATAAAGGTCCCTAGATAAGCATACTTTCAATTTATGAAAATGTCAACAGGGGTGTGTTAATTCAAATCACAGCTGCACTAGGAAATTTTATCAATGCTCAGGGATATTAACTGTCCCGCAGACAAAGATTTGACAATCTCTAATGTTCTGACAGGGTCATTAGTTAAATGTACAGGTTTTAATAGCACTGAAGATGGAGTGAACCACTAAGTTGCCTGCTTAACACCAGAGCTCCTACATGTGGTACTAACAGAAACATTTGTAAACACAGAAAATCACATGGCAGATTCAAATTAAAAAATGTAAGAATGTTTTAACACAGCACACAGTTAGAGAATTGGCTGCCACAGGATGCTGTACATGCCAAAAAACTTTAATTGCTCCAAGTGCAATTAAAAATAAATGGAAAAATCCTACCTCTAGGATGTGGAACACAGAAAAGATGCTACTTCTAACTCAGGAAGTCCTTGAGCTATAAATCACCAAAAGCTGAGAGGGTATTCTCTTCCTTACTTATTTGCTATTAAGCACTGAGCTAAAATGACCTTTGGTTTGACCTAATACAACTGCTCTTACATTATTAAGAATGACTTAAGAAAATCAGGACAATGTTAGTCAGAATACAGGAAGTAAAAAGACCAGATTTGATTAAAGGAATTATGTAACAGTTATCAGATAAAAGACTTCAGAAAAATCACATTCAAGTTAAAAAATGTGATTAAAAAATAAAACTTTCACCTGAAATGCATATAAACAATGATGTGAACATTAAAATATCTCGAGTAATTCCTTTTAAATCAACACATGCATAACGGTAACTAAATCAGGCTAAAGTCACAAAAATCTTAGTCATGTCTTAGCCATGTTAAGTTGAGCCATAAATTTTATCATGTTTTGATAGTCTGGCTTTATTTCTTTGGTAATAGTCATAGCACAGCATTTTTTCCAATTAGAAGAGACTGTATTATTTTAATTTGGTTATGTTTCAGATTTGCTTGGAACAGGATAACTTTACAAAGCATTTTCCAGTTTAAAAAAAAAACAAAGGAAAAAGTACACTTTCAGCAGTAAAACTAGGCTAATCAGAAGTGTTTTACTCTAAGTTTTACTTCACAATATTAAGGAAAGTACATCCAGAGAAAAGAAAGCCACCTTATGACTTACCTGATGGTTTTGACAGCTTCCTCATCTTTGTCTGCATCAAGGTCAGATGGATCCATAAAGAAGATTTTGTCCTCTGGAGGAGAAGGCTCTTCAGCATCATCTAGACCCCGACTACCATCACTGTTCATTTCACTGCTATCAACTTCCATTGGCATGTCCAAGTCCTGGCCTGGGCTAGCAGGTTCTGGAAACAACACAGGATTCAGATATTATTTCAAATACACAAAAAAACCCCCCAAAAACAACAACAAAAAAAAACAAACCACCAAGAAAACAAACAAAAAAAACCCCAACACCAAAACACCCACACACAAAACAACCACCACCAAACCCAAAACAAAGAAAACCCCAAAAAATCCGCAAAATTTCTTCTTCAGTTCACATTTATGTAAGTAAACATAGAAGTACAATCAGAATTTACAAAATCCTCAAGTTTTGCTAAATGATGCAGTGTGCTAATGATCATTATCAATTTGTCTTTGCTAAATGCCAAGGCAAGAGAGACCCAACCAAACCAAGAATCATATTGAAAGAAATGGAGTAAAAGCTTAAGGTCTAAACCTAAATCTCATTAAGTAATTCTGTTCCACAAGTAATCAGTACAAAGTAACCTTTTAATGGCTAGAGATGACCCAGAGAATTATTCCTGTGCAAACGAAACTCTCCTTCAACAGAAACCCTACTCTGTTCTCAGTGCCCTTGTACCTATAATAGCAAAAGCAAGAGAGAAAAAGGGGGCTGTGCTATTGCAGGAAAAGAGAAAAGCAGAACAGATCTTACTCGCATCTGACTCTGCTGGCAGAAGTTTAAAGTTTCCAAAAGCTGTACAACTTGCACTGTGGAACACTAAGAAATAAGACATACAAATACCTTCACCTGTAGCTTTTTTTTTTTTGTGTGTGTGTGTGTGTGTCTGAGGAGAGCTCAATTTAAGGGTAGGAGAAAGAATAAAAAAAATAAACCACTCCTTATGTCCACGGAAGAATTGTCTGAAACTGTAGTTCCCAAACTACATGCTCTAGCACCTTAGCATCACAAGGGTGGTGCAAGCAGGCTGCAGTCAACATGTTGCACGTTATTGTTCACGGCCACCAATCTCATGACACAGGCAAGAGCCTTGGAGCTGAAGAAGGCAGACATGAACACATGGGATATATTGTGCAATGGCAAAGGACCCACTGGCTAACAGGGCTGCTGCCCAGGCCTCTGGATCAGGTGATACAGTTCGGTGTGATCTGCTGCATGCCACCAATTTTATTCCCCTCAAATATATGCATGCCAAGGATTAAGATTTTGGGGAACACAATCACAGAATGGTTGAAGCTGGAGGGGACATCTGGAGGTCATCTGGTCCAGCATTTCTCCAGCCTGTCAAAGTCCCTCTGGATAGCAGCACAACCCTCTGGTGTATCAGACAGTCCTCCCAGGCATCAGTAAACTTGCTGAGGGTACACTCTGCCCCATCAACCAGATCATTAATGAAGATGTTGAACAGGATTTGACCCAGTATTGGCCCCTGGGGTACACTAGAGTTACCAGCCTCCAACTAGCCTCATGCCACTGATCACCACTCTCTAGGCCCATCCATTCAACCAGCTTTTAATTCACCTCGCTGTCTGCTCATCCATCCCACATTTCATCAGTTTAACACTGGTCTAAAACTTACAAGAATGAGACTCTAAACTTTCTTCCACATACTGTTCCCTACCTTCCCCTTCCAACTCTGTAAGGTGTATTCAGAAGATAGTCCTATCTAACTAAGGTTTCAAAAAAATTAGAGTGGGGTTCTTCGTTTTGGTTTGGCTTGGTTTTTTCCTTTCTCTATTACCTCACAAACTTCTGGGCTAACTCTAGCCACTAAAAATCACGGGTATAAGAAAGTCACAAAAAATAGTACTTGGGTTCAGATATTAACATTTAAAAATATACATTTCATGGTGAACAGTGAGCAGACTGATCACAACAGATGTTTAATTTTTGTATATTGAGTAGGCTTCTTGATTTTTTTATTTTCCTTGAACAACCTCAAGCAAAGCATACTGCACTTGCCAAGACTGATTAAGTAAAATTAAAGTCACCGGAATATAAGTTTTACAGTGAATCTTTTTAATTGTCAGCGATCTCAGCTGAAAAAACTGAGAAGATAAAATAAAAAGACATAAAATATTCAAAGATGAGGGAACCAAAAGCTAATGCATCTTGTTAAGCCTCCAAAGATCTGTCAGTATTTGAAAGCATATTTCTCATCTTACCTCCATTGAAAATCACCTCTCCAAGACAGTCTCTAGGTACTTTAGATGCACAGCGTTTGTGACAGTTGAATCTGCAATCTACAATAGAAGATAAACAAGCCCATGATACCAGAATCTTACTCCTACTCAGACATTAACATTCCATCATTTGCTACTTCCATCACAAGCTTCAGTTCAGATTCACACGTTTGCATGTAACTGAAGACAGCACCAATGAGGTCACCTCCAGAAGGAAATTAACAATCTTGTCCTGATGTCACATGTTGATTTGCCCCACCACTATTTATTATGTCAGCACTTCCCCTTCCAGTACATAACCGTTTTCTACTTCTCTAGCTTTCTCTGTAGTTATTTTTTCCATTATGACGTAATTTCTCCCATCCTCTCATCTGTTCCACACCCTTTTTTCCATTGCTATATGATTTAAATGTCTCATCTCTATCATTTTTCCCCACCTGCTGCCTAAGACTTGCAGCCATCAGATCCTCTAGGATCACAAATCTGTATCACAGAGCAAATATGCTCCGCAGTAAATCCCAAAGCCTAGTTCCCCTGTCATTCGGATTACAGATTTGGCTGAACACTGAAGCTCCACTTCTCCTGCTGACACAGGGCAGACACAATAATGTTATGTCCAGATCTGGCCTGACATGGAGATGGAATATAACCTGGATGTGTGCCATTTCTGCATCCAAGGTATCAGATGCAGCCTACTGAACAAGTCCAGCATACAACATTAGTGGAATTAATTAACAGGAATTTCCTTTATTAGCAGCACCACTGTAATTTTCAACTCTGTATCAACATCATGAATTTCAAAACTCCCTACACTACCCCCACAACTGTTTTCAAACCAATAATTTAGCCCATTTCTGCCATCCAAAGAAAGCTCATCGTGCTTTCCTTTTAAGCCCAGACAGGAGAAAAATCATTTTCTCCCCATTTTTAGTAGCAGAGAAGCCAAACCCCGGAGCAAAATACAATCCTGTTCAGCTTCTGAGTGCCTACAAGTAAGCATCCTAGGGGATCAATGAACAGTCCTTTCTACAGTGGCATTTTCGGTCCATATTATGGAATATGGTTACTTCACTAGTTTGAAGGGAGCTGGAAGAAACAGAGACATTTCCAATCCTACCAGGGAACTAGAAAGACTGAGTCAATCCTAATAAATTAAACTTTAAGCAGAAACATTCTTGGGTACTGCAATGCAACTCTCTAGTCTAGTAAACAGCTAGAAACATCTCCTAGTATGTTTTTGGCCCACAGCATCAGCACAATCTCAAACAGTTCCCAGGTCTAGTTCATGAACACAGGTCATTTTGGCCCAGTGTCCAGGAATGTTCCTTGGCACATTTAATTTATTACCACAAAACCTTAGCATCCCAAAGATCATCCTCAGAGTCCAAGTAGCCTGGATGAATTCAAGAAATCCAGGGCTTTTACAGGTACTCAAGAACATGGGACTGCTGAAAGACCCCAAGCTTTGGGAATGCGCACAAGGAATTTGGTGGGAAACCTTAAGAATCTGTAGGAGACAGCAGTATGAAAATAATTTGATTGCTTGATAACAATTCCCGATATATTAAAAATACATATAGGATCATACTGCATAAACAAAAGGCCTATTAATATACTTATTTCTGTCCTGTGTGTATACATAACATTTCTCTAGGCTTGTTTTCCATACATAAATGCTAGTTTTAATCCAGTGTCATTCACTTTCCTGAAACTGATGTGGTAGCCCCATTTGTTCAGCTGGATATACAGTCACAACAACTGTATATGGTCAGTAGCATCTATATGTTAAAACTGCAAAGCATCTTCTTTAGGCTTCATTATTTATGTATTATATGTACCCAAGAGAGACACTGACTAGAAAAAAAAAAATAAAAATCAAAACCAGTTCAGGATTCAGACTTCAAACAGACTACAAAGTCTGCAAATTATTAAAAACAGAAATGAAAGATAAAACTACTTCTTTACTTATATGAGACAGTAGTATTTTTAGTCAAAAGAAAGTTAACACAACTACAAGCTTACAATTTTTGCTCTTTTCAACTAAAGGAAATTGAAAATGTATTAAGTGACCTCTTTTGTAATGTTGATTGACCTTTGGTACTCATGTTTGACAAACTCACATGAGAGCAATGGAAAGTCCTTTCCATATTAATGTTTAGGATTCATCACTACAGTTTTCTTTCCTGCAACAAAGCTGACAGAACTGCACTATCCAGCAATAAAGAGCCAGAAGAAGACCACAATGTCATAGTTACGCCCTGCGAACTGCACAAAAGATTCTGAGAATTGAGGTGATGCATCTTAACATATGCTAAATAAAAACCATGCAGCTAATGAAGCCTAAGCTAGTTCAGGATAGGCGCCTACCTGTATAAATTTTTTCCAAAAGACAATAACCAGTATTCTGTACTAGAATAATATAATGAAAACTTGCAAATTCTTTACTGATGAGTCTAGAAGGCAGATACAGAATAAAGGGAAGTATGTCCCATATATATTAATTTAGAATTATCCTTCTAGAATTAAGGCGTTCTCAATCTATGTGTGATTAAATCTTATTTTTCATAAAAATGTACATTGCACAGTTTACTAAAATGAAAGTGAGGACTGCTGTAATCCTCTCAAAAATCTGCAATTTTTCAAAAATTAAACTGCCCCAGTTCACAGTATACAACTTTCTAGCAATCAAAACATAAGTTGAAATCAGTTTTAAATACAAGACCTTTACTGAAATTTATTGGTGCAGCCAAAACTTAAATTTACCTTTACACTGCATTCCTTGACGAAAAAGGCCCTTGAGCAGCCGTTTGCAATACTGGCATATGGTGGGACGAGTGTAAGAGTGAACAGCAAAGGTGTGCGGAACCTTCACTCTGCAAAGCACCATCTTTTCCATCCAGATGGGACGGCCACTCCAGGAGGGAATCCTCTTACTAGGTTCTGGGCAGCAGCGCTGGAATAAAGAAGGTATACACGATTTGCACCAAAACAGTTCTACTTTAGGAAAAATAAATACATTCAAAAAAAAAAAAAAAAAAAAAAAAAAAAAGTCAGTGGGGATGGGAGGGAGGTGTGGGCTCAGAAAGTGACCAGGTAAGAAAGCAACCTGGACAAGCAGCTTTAAGAGGACATTCTGATATCGTAAAACAAAACCAAGAAAACACCAGACAAAAAAGCCTTGCAGAGAGCAGGAGAATCTTTATTTCCACAGAAGTGAAATGCTAAAAATTCACTCTTATGATGTTTTTTAAGCAAAACCTGGCAAGGTTCACAGACAGCACACACAGACCCCCACGTAGGGGATAACATGGAAAACAGTGGAGGTAGGCAAACCAAAATCCAATCATTACCTCAAGCTACCAGTTTCAAAAAAGCAAAGTACAGCATACCTGGATAGCTTACTAAGTTAAGCAAAAATATTTAGAAAATTAAAAAATAATTTTGCAAATTAACCCCCCCAAGAAATCTTTGAAATTAAGTTAAAACACAGACTTCAGCAATTAAAACAAAAAAAGGCATCAAGTACCATACTAAACACTCAGCAGGATAAATTTACAGTTACCTACATCTACAGAAAAATGAAAAGGAACACGGACCTGTACATCTGACCTACAGCATTTTAAGACTGCTGAAAGATGAACCACAAATATGATAACGTATTACTCATCATCTAAGCCAAGTATTCAAAATCAGAAAGCAGAGAGAGGTGTCAAAGAGGTACTAAACACGCATGTAGAAATCACAGTTAAATTCCATGAGGAGAAACACAATTCTATGTTCACTGAATAAACCTTACCAATAGCTACAAACATCAGAATAAATATTTTTCATGGACTCAAGACAAGGCTTCGTAGTCTCTAGCTAAAAAACATCATGTTCTTGAACAAGATAATCTATACAATTCATATTTTAAACTGATAAGACAGTAAGAATTGTTATACTGTAAAGTAACAGAATGAGATAAGTAGGAAAGACTAAGTGTCAAAAGCACTGCTTTTACCCCACAGTGAAAGCAGCAACAAAACAAATGGATCTAATCACTGCCTGCCCTGTCTTAAGATCCAAATATAGTGGCAGTACAACCAATAACCTCTCAGCAATCCTCATAACCATTACAACAAAGCACTATTATGGATGACGGTTTTTACTGTAAGCCCTTCATTCCCTACACTCTCCTTGATAGGTCTTGGGGCTTTTTTAGACTAACTCTGCAAAAAGCTTAACAGCATATCAGGAACATTCTCTGCTCTCCCAGCATAAAAGCTTACAATTTGTACTGCTTTAGCCAAGTAACTATTTTATACTGATATCGTAATTACAGAATGAACCTGTATTACAAAGAAGAGGTGTTTTATCACTCCTGAAACCAAAGTTCTCAGAGTTCATATAAATATGAATGACAGGTTAATAACAAAATTATACATAAAGTTATAATTTACTTCCCGTTTAATTTCTCACAGTAATAATAATCAGTGTCACAGTCTAAGACTCACCAGATTTAAAAATGAACTAAAACCAATCATAATGGCTAAGCTCAACTCCCTTGCACTCATTATGAGCCACTTGCAACACTAGCTAGTTCCCCAGCAGTTAAAGGATTTAAAACCAGAAATTGTTTCCCCTTTCACATTACGTACTTCTTCAGAGGCAGAGGATGTGTATTCAGCTTGTGCTGGTCTTGGAACTGAAAGCCCTGCTCCTGGTAAAGACACGTTAGACAGACGCCTCTTTCTCACTCCACTGCAGTTATTTGGAATCTTGAAGGCACATCGCTTATGGTAGTTTAACCCACAACCTGAAAGAGAAGTTTTTTTAGGCAAAAAAACCCTCCCAGCATTCAAAGTAACAAAAATAGTCCTAATGTTTTGATAAAGCAGTTAAAAAGATGATCCAGGAAAATGGTAAAGACAGAAATAGATTGTTCTGTTAATAGCTCTTATTTTAGTGTTCCTGATGTGATCCACAGAAACACCTTTTTTTGCACTACTTGCTATAATACTGGTCTCTAGTAAGCCCAGCTCCAGAAACAAGGTCTAAGAACCAGAAGCAGCTGATCGCCCTCCTCACTTCTCCCCCCACCAGGAGGCTTTCATCACTCCCTCACTTTGGGGCACTGGAGCCAAGAAGCAGCCAGTGAGCGGGCAGCGTCAGTACCTGACAGCAGGCTGCAGAGTGCTCTGCAGCCAGCTGGATGAAGGCCATAAGGAAAGGGATTCCCCTTCGGGAGTCTCTCCAAAGCACATGGCTCCTTGTGCAAAGAACACACGCTTCTAAGCTAGCTATTTTTTTCGAAGTGAGAATCAAGAAGTCATTTGCCCAAGGTCACACACAGTTTGTGTTAAAGCCAGGATCTGAACTCAGGTTTCGTGATACACAACCCCTTCCAACTCTTATGAAATGCTACATTTATCACATGCTAATATATCAAACAAGATACAATTTCCTCTTCATCTTATACAGATACACACACACAAAATCACACTAGAAATAACAGACCTACCTTCACATTTTAATCCTTGTCGTACCAAACCCCAAAGCATCTCTCCGCAGTAGTCACAAAAAGTAGGAGCCTTGTAGGAATGCACATAAAGTGCATGAGGACGAATCTGGAAATCTTCAACTGTAGCCAAAGCTTTTAAAAAAATTGCAGTAAGTTATGGTTCTTACCACAGGATCAACAAGGACTTTGCTGTATACCATTTAAATACACATTCAGAAGATTACATAGTTTTCAGTAAGCTTTTCTGCTGAGGAACAATTCCATTGGATTCTGTAGGCTAATGGCCACTACCAGTCAATAGTATGAGTAACAATGCTGAAAACCTCACTAACTTGATAAGGCAAATACAACAAGCTTTGCTAAAATCAACTTAACAGTAAACATTTGAAAGAGCAATTTAATTTTCAAGCTGTTTTGTAACCTACAAAATTCTCAAATAAAGGACAGCTCTACAGGTTAGATTTTTCCCCTCTAAAGGACTCTTTCAGTAAAAGCTTATTAGATTAAACTCTGCGTGTATCAAAACAGAACAGTGGATAAAGTTTCCATGGAACACTGGAAACTTCACTAGTAATGTTCTTTTTCTTAAACAAGCATAGATATATTTAAATGATTTTTTTGTCTTTCTCTTTGGAATGTGAAAAAATATTTTTTAAAAAGTGGTATTTTACACCAACATTACCTTGCCCTGATGGCTATTATTCTTTGATCAAATATGTACTAGCTGTCATATTCAGATTCTCATGTCTCAGTTTTAAAATGCTACTGAAAGACATTTACATGTCTTCAAAATGCCTCAGATTCTGGTGGTCTGTCTGTTTATAAGGAAACTGTCACAGATTGTCAAGAAGAGGCACACACGACAAGTTTTCCAAATATGTCATTCACCAGAAGCAATGAAAACCTCAAACCAAAATGATCTACTGACTACTGAACACACTAGACATACCTAGAACAGTACGTCCTGAAATGCAGCCAAGGAACTCACCCTTATGATTCTGGAAATCATACTTTATTGATACAATTTACAAATCTAATCCCATGACAGCCAAGAGATCTCTGTCTAGAACATAACCTCAGTTTGGCACTTGGTCCTCAAAGTCTGAAAGAACTGCTTGATACTAATCCAGCTTTTATTTGTAGTTTAACTACAGCCAGTTTTTGTTTGAATTTGACAGGGTATTGATGGAAACACATACAATTCAAATCAGTTAGGGTTTGGGGGCAGGGGCGTTGTCCTCATTATTGAAGAGTACTACATGTTAATAACCACCACTCTAAGGACTTTATCATTTAAAAGAAACTGTTTTCAAGCACTACAGTAACCCTTAAGAGTCTGTCCTTATAGGTATGACTCAACAATTACGTTTACTTGAAGGCTTTTAGCAGTATAAACCATCAATGGCAAAAGCTACAGAACAAAAAGACAGATGTAATCAAAAGTAAGTCAACAACAGGGTTGGAAGAGCAAATTCTGAATCCTATCTGCATTTCAGCTTTAATAACTATAATAATAAACTTATAATATAAATTCATATTCTTATCACTCATTTATTTATAATAATAAACCTGAAGAAGATTAAAACATGACAATGAAACAATAACAAAATTGAGTACTGAAGCATCAGTACCACTTGGATTTTCTTGGAAACCTCTACCCCAAAACAGTGACCTAGTATGAGACTTAAGTCAAAGAGCTCATAATAATGTTCCATAAAGTCCTATTTTCCTTTAATCTACTGAATAAAGATCTGTTTCGCTGTTGCAACAGTACCTACCAGAGAGTACAACCTCAACAAGATCTCCCTCATGTATCTCTTCTGCTGATGTAATTCGTTGCAAAATATTATCTGAGTTCAGGTCATGACGGAAGAGGAGAATTTTGTCATACATGCCAAAGAAACCACACTCTGGGAACTGCAATAGAAAGCAAACTCTGAATTAACACATGCTCTTTGATAATCCTATACATAAATGTTTTCAAAACAGAACTTCAGTGTTTTAGGTGTTCCAGGAAAAAAAAAACTGATCTGCTTATTTTTGAGGAACTGAAGCATTTTCTGAACTGAAACGTAGCATAAAAGGTAAAAAAAAACAGAACCCCACCACACCCAAACAAAGCAAATCAATACCCACTTCATGGCTGTCCCACTCCACCAACAGTGACACTTTTTTTTTAAAATCTGAAAATCAAAGATGTTAGGGTTTTTGTTTCTTTAGATTTTTAATATCTCAGACCTGCATAATCAGTCTGTCACCTGAAAGCCAATGCAGATCTCTCTAAGTCAGATACCACCACCTGTAACCCTGATTGGGTCACGAAGGTATTTAGCTCAAGACACTCCAGCAGCATCTGCCACACCTTTCTTGAGGGGCAAGCCAAGAGAGGCTCCATGTCATTGTTCTATAACAGTTTCGATCTGCAGATGCAAGAGGAGGAAAACTTGATTTCCTACAAGGACAGAAGATAATATTGTAAATCTGTACAGGGAATAGATACACCAAGTAACATGCCATTCTTCCATGACACTTCACTGAAAATAGCTTTCTTATTCTGTATTTTCCCCACTCTTCAAAATATCGTCAAGTGCGAGTAAAACTTCTTAAAATGAAAAGCTGAAAAGTAAACAGACAGTTCACAGAAAAAGAGCAGGAATAGACCCTGGAGATGAATGAGTACCAATCAACAGCTCCTTTGGCCTTTTTGTTTAAACCAGAATTCAAGCTCGAGGTGGAAACACACACAGAAGCGCTCCACAGAAGAAAGCAAGAAGAATGTGGGGGGAAAAAAAAATAAAACAGAAAAGCACACAAACTTTCAATTAATTAGGTAACAGACTACAGTTTGGTAATTTAGATCTTGCACAGTCAATAAGTAACAGGGTCTAAACTGCATGAAGCTTATGGTATATTAA
The DNA here is from genome assembly GCA_008921705.1 of Burhinus oedicnemus. Taxonomy (NCBI): domain Eukaryota; kingdom Metazoa; phylum Chordata; class Aves; order Charadriiformes; family Burhinidae; genus Burhinus; species Burhinus oedicnemus. The sequence continues at coordinate 295,984 of VFFE01009084.1, read as the reverse complement.
TTGTCCTTAACTAAAGTAGTCAAAGACTTGTTTCTACCAAATCAAAGACATAATGAAGGAATCCGTCACGCCCATTGTTTTCACACTCCCTTCCCATTCAGAGAGAAAATAATTTCCTCTTTCCGGTAGCAATTTTAGCCAAAATATTAAGTTGGCCTTCTGTGTTTTGGTGTGCACACCCTACACATTTACACTACCCATAATACTGAAGAATCTCCATGCCCTGGAAAGCATACTATCTACTTGGAGAGTCGCAAAGAGAGGCAGAACTTGTGCCATTTAACCCATGCAAAAGCAAAAGAGGGACCTGACAAAATTATACTGACACCAATAGATACTTAATCCACAGCACCAAGAAACTGATTTACTGGGCTGATGCCAAAGCAGCAGGCTGCTTCCCCTGTCTCCCAACTCACTCTTAAGTTCCCTACATAAATTTGATGCTCTCTTGTAGTCTGTACAGTAGCCATGATGGTACAGATACGACAGCAGCATTATATTCCCCTAAAACAGATGCTATTTAAACCTTTATACAATAAAATGCTATTACTTAAAATCCTTTAGGTCATCTGAAATTATCTGTAAGAACTCCTCTTATTATACTTTATTTCAGTATACTCATCCGCTGATTGATCTTGATAAATAGCAAATATCCATGAATATTCTGAAAACTACATCTTTCCAATCTCCCCAAGATTATTTGTATTAGGAAAGCGAATAAAAAGCTTGAGGATTAGCTGTGCTGCCCAAATGTGTGTCTCAGTATCTCTGCAACCATGCACAGGACTTGACATTCAGAACATGCACAGATACAGCACACTAGTAATTCTTCCAAGGTAACTGACAGTTCTTCATACCCAAAACAGTGCATAAACCTGCTTTAAGCTCTAACTCAAAAGTCCACGGTGCCTCAATTAATAAGAAAACAAGTTACATTTATATTTAAGAAGTGCTGTGACGTTTTATTCCTTGATACTATATGCACTGTTTAGCCAGGTATCACATCTTCATACTAGTATCAACAAAGGAAGCCCACGTCAATGCTACAATCAACTGTATCCTCAAGACAGCTTCTATTTATAGTATATCAATTATATCATGCTGCTGAAAAACTTAATTCCAACAAAACGGAGAGAAAATCAACATGAATATGGTACGTATCTGCCTGCAGATAAACATGACACTTTTTATTAATGCTGATATTACTTTCAGCTGCCAGGAGGGACAACTGATGATTCAGAGAATCAGTATGAACATTGCCTCTTTGTATTAATTTCACAGAATCACCTACAAACCACAGATTTTAAGGAACCTCTAAGATATTTCACAGGTTTAAGTCTCCTTCTTTTGATAAAGACATGTCTTTGTTTCTCTTTTTTTTCATTCTTTGAGACCATAAACCTATCATGCAGCTGCCAGAACATCCCTACACATAATCCCCCACCCCACTAACCAGGTCACATAATCACATACCAAGAAGCACTCATTCTAAGTGCTATGACCATATGTATTTTGCATGTGCACCATTTACCCATTCTTGTGTACAAATCTTGGCTTTATTAAAAAGTTTTAAACATACCACATTAATTTTGGTGACTAAAAAGCATTAGCTGTCACAAAATTTACAGATGAATACTCAAATCCTCTTTGTGACAGCAAGTGTAATCATTAAAAATGAGAGACATTACATTCCTTAGAAAACAGCATCAACGTTAATTCCAAAGCTTGTAAATAACAGTACAATACCTATAATTAAGACTTGGTTTTCAAATAAATTCCAGACAAAGGCTAAATTAATTTCTATGGAATAAAAGTACTGTAGAAAAAGCAAAATCATCTATTATAGAGTGTTAGAACTGTTGGCATCTACACCTTCATTTGCTTCTAGGTTAATTAAATTGACCTTTAAAGCTGGGTCATGAATGTTTATGATGCTGTAGTGACATGTTTTACTGCCCTCTTCTCTCAAAACAAATATACGTACACACGGATGAAATTACTGTAAAAGGTTGTCTGGTTTTGTAACTGTAATATTTAACCTCCTAAAAGATAATTCCTCTATTTACAAGCTTCAGCTTGATGAGTAGCTCCTAGACTAAGATGCAGAATCACAAGCCCAGGCCTAACAACACTAACCGTAATCTATGCTAGTATTTATTGCAAGAAGTCTATCATTAAACATAGACTCTGTATACAGTTTCTATAGATATATTTGACAGACTTCACCCAGGATACATTCCTCTATGCATTGTGCATGCCTAATCTCCATTTCTGAAACAACCATTCCAAAACTAAAAGCATTAGAATAGCGATAACCTGTTCATTGGTACTACAGAGTTGCGGTTGCTACAAGGTTTTCCTCAACCCACAACAGGGACAGGCATAGCTGAGGAACCTTGCAACAGCTCCCTTACCTATCCTGCCTGTTAGGTCAGGTGCTTATCTGGATGTCCACAACGGAGCGCAGAGGAACAATGCAGGTGGGGCAGCCCATACAACACCATACAACCCTATCACAAGGGCCATCAGCCCACCAAAGGCCCATCTCCACATGCCAGAGGGGCAGAGAAGCACAAGGGCAGGTGGGGAATCCAAATTAAGGGCTCCAAGGAAAAGATACCTTGTCCAGGCCCATCCCAGGACTGTCACAGGAGAGCCTCAGCCCCAATTTCCAGCCATAAAACCCATCAAGGCAAAGCAATACTAGAGCACCTTTTGGACTGAGACGAGTTGCTCCCCAATGGTATGGGACACATTATAAGACACCGGTGAATTAGGATTGTACAAGATTTACTACAGGATGTTTATGGAAGGAACCAAAGGCAAGGAAAGATGTGACTCGGGGAGGCACAAATGTGGGGGAAAAAAATAGAGGGATAAGAAGATAAAAAAGGCTGGACACTTGTAAACAGTGGCTGGTCAGAACAATTGTCTGACCATGCCCTGTACCTGATCAGAACCATCTGTCCTATCTTTTCATTAAATTCCCTTTCTAACTATTTTCCTGGATGACGGGTTCTCATTCTGAGTGCACGTGTGTGTATGGGAGGTCTGAGTGCCAGCAACTGAAGCCAGACCACAAGTCAGAGGACACGCATGTCTGTGGTGCCAGCGACTGGAGAGACCAGAGTGAGTGAAATCGAGACTGGAGTGAGGCCTCAGTCCCAGTAGCTTGAATATCCAGGTACCCACAACTGGAAAGACCAAGATCCAAGGGCTGCTACTGGGCAGAGAGTGCCTGAGCCCAGCTTCTGGAGACATCCACTTTTTTTTTGGTTGGGGGTGGGGGTGTGTGTGGGTGGTCCCACTAACAGACTTTCATACTGTACCCTTCTGTAATGGTTCAGGATGAGACCATTGCCGATGTTTGTTTTCAAGTAAGTGCTCTGCGTGTCTGCCTCTGTCAATCTGCATGTATACATGTACCTATTGTACGCCTGTACCCAAGTGCCTGGGCCTACTGGGAATATGTCGTCAGTCCTGCTACTGGTTGGACCTGGGGCATTGAGCTGCAGCAGCCTCGCCTCTGTGAGGAGGCTGTTGGATTCAGTTGTCCCTAACAAAACCTTTCAAGTTTGATGAAAAAGTCCTGCCCTTTCCTTGCACATGCCACTGCCACCCTGCCACGATTCCACTGTTATAAAAGAACAGACTGTAACACAAAGATGCCTCTCTGACCGCTCCTTTCCACACACTTGAGCTCAGATTACTCTCCTCTGCCCCCACTAGTGTCTTGTGCACCCAAGCAATGGAAGCACTGGCTGGCTGCCCTCTGTGTGGCCGGCCTTGATGAGCTGCAGGTGGCCCATCAGAGCCCATGTCTAAGCCACTTGGCCAGGCTTCGATGGGGGGAGCTGTGCAAGCAGCTTGACTCCTAACAGACACGCAGCGCCCTGCTCTCTCTTCCGCTCCCCAGCACATTCGGGAATACAGCATTCCTTGCTAGCACCTTAGCCAGAAGGCTATGTGCAGAGTGCTGGCCAAGAATAACCTCATCGCTTAACAAGGTTTTTATTTCAGGGGTATCTTTTAACAGAATTTTTACGCAAAGCTTAAACTATGTTCAAGCTGTACACCACCAAATTTTTCTCTCTTGTACTGCAGCGAAGTACAGCTTTTATAGCCTTCCTCATGCTCAGTTACATGAAGCTGTTAAGGAAGAACACTATCCAGTTCTTTTGAAGTGTTAAGAGCTCATAATGTAAACTTGAAAACAAAACTCAAAGCAGAATTTTTTAAAGCCTGTTTTATCTTACGGGATTATACAGCTATTACTTTCCTGCATAACAGCCCAAAGTATCTGCACAGTGACTCAGAACATACAAACTGCTAATCCCAGTATTACTATGTTTCCTAAAAGCAAAAAGGCGACTGTTCCCAGTGTTAGCGGTTCCAAAAGAGCATCTAACTACAGGAAATCACTTGTGGGAAGTCTATGTATGTGATAGACTGTGCCAACATTAATCTCTGGTACACCAATACCATCAGCTTAGATAAAAGAATGTATGCAGTCCTTTGTACTTGGGTGGTACTAGCACAAGCAACACACTAATGCATTATTGCAGTTTCATTCAAGAAAAACAATTGGTGTTATCTGGAATGCTTATACCGCAAGTATTACAGTACATCTAGTTTTAATTGATAGTGCATTACACTGTTCTTTTTACCCAGAACTCATACACAGCAGCCAGCATTGCTGGACCGAAACACAACTAAGGCTTCTCTCTATCTTGGCAGTAACTGAAAAATCCCTCTACTTCAAGTTCCAGGACTTACTTTACAAAGTTCTGGACCAGTCGCCAAAAATTCACACTAGGGAAAAGTGTAGGCGGATATTGTTTCAAGGTCCAATATCTCATGACCCATCATAACTCAAAACAAATGCTTCAAACCACTGAAAGTTAATTCCAAAGTCTAATGGTGCAAAACACCCATTACCTTGGAAAGTCTCTTGGTTCACTGAAATCACTCCAATCTATTATCCTGCATCCCTACCCAGCTATTCACTCCCACTCTTTAGAATTGTGTGCCAAATCACATTATCACACAGACAATTAGCTTCAAACATGTTGCATCTTTCCCTCACCAGATGCTTCAGTACAGACGTACTTGGGACTACTGCTTGGCTAGGTTTTCCATTGCTGGAAATGCTAATCTGCCCTGCATATACAAGCTCTGTGCCCCCAGTACTCCTCAGCTCCCATCTTCTCGCAGGCATGTTTGCTTCTCATGCCTCAACCCTCTGTTACTCACTGCCTTATTTAGCTCACATGAAAAAAGCAGATGACAAGGCGGCAGACCAACAGGGGGGAGAAAGATTTGAGCACATCTGATGAACACAAATGATTTGCATTCATTTTAGAGCCATTCAAAAATAAGCACCATGAACTATTACCAGCTTAACCTGCGGAAAAACCCAGAAGGATGGTTGCAGTACTGTTGCCTATTTATTACACCAAATTAAGTTGTTACTGCAAGAGTTGTAGAGATCCATTTATAATATGGATAGATTGTACTATGATCCTTGTAATACTGTTCTTTTACTTCTCAATATTTTATTAGTAAAACATCTGTTAATACTTGAGAAATCGTATTAAGCTTCAAGTCAACACCTCTGCCACAATTTGGTTAGATAGCCATTACCATAACACTGTCCAAACCTTTGGAAGACAGCTCATATTTATTCCATATTTTTGGTCTTTCCACAACATGACAGTTTAAAAGTATTTTAAAATAAACACTTTTTTCCCCTTCAGCTGCCCTCACTGAAGAGCTAGCTATTCAACCTACTTTAATTCAGCCCCATTAAAACTGGAGTCTTAGGTATACTAATAATACAGGTATACAGTCAATTGTCACTTGGTTAGAAAATTCTACAGATATATTTGTGCGTTCTTCACGTCAGGCTTTTTTCCCCGATGATCAAAGCAAAATGTTTGAACACATCTCTTCATCTCTCTCCCCCTACACCCCAGTCTACTTCATCTTCAAAGGAAACTGGCTAATTCTCCAAACAATCCAACGGCTTCAATCACGTCCCAATTATCGAAAATGAAATCCCACCTAGTCTAATTAAAATAATAGGCAGGACTATCAGAAAAGTGAATACATACTGATAGGACCATATTCAATTCAGATTATTCAGCTTATTGACCAGGGAATACAATGTACCAGGACTGCAACATTTTATAAAAACAATGAAAGTATGAAACTACAGAAACAGTAGAAAGACTCAGAAGCTGGTGTAATATGCAAAATTTAACTCCTTTTAAACACAGCTATACTTCCAGTGATTGTGTTCTCAACATTTTACACAGTTCAGAGTCTTGAAGAAATAAATACAAGCATGTACATGTTACTGACAGATTAAGGCCTGAACTCAGGCAAGTCAAAACAGCATAATGTGGGAGGGAAACAATAAGGGAACTAACACTAGTAAGAAAGCATAAATACTGTTGGGAAAGGAGACAACATTTAAGGTAAACAATGACACCTTAAGGACTCTGCCTATAGACAGAAAGATGACCAAAAAACCCAACATGGAAAAAACAGTCAAAAAATAAGATGAAAAAACAAAGAAGCACAAAGAAAGCCAGTAATCAAGTAAAAACGAGGTTATACAAAATCATGAATTTGCTGTTGAGAGACAGACAGTTACAGGTGCAGTTGAAAGTAAGTGATCATGTGTGGATGAAGGAAAATTAAGACAACAAAAATATTATTGCTAGCAAAAGCAATGACACCAAACACACAAGAGTTACAGGAATCAAGATGAAAGCAACAGGTGCTTTCAGAGTTTCAAGCCTATACATAAGCAAGAAAATTTTGAGACTACTTCGAAGAAAAAAATGAAAAAAAGATGTACTACATATGGAAGAGTTCAGCAATAGCAGAATTGTAAACACTGTTGGTGGAGGTTTAAGAACAAACCTGAAACAGGTAGGCCATGGAAGGAAAAATTACTTTTGGAGGTGAACTAAATAAGACACAAGATAGACCAAAAAATACTAGGCTGGAACAAGTTCGATAAGAAAAAGATAAACAGACAGGAAACAAGTGCAGCAAACATGAATGAAATGCTAGAAATACGTAAGGGCAGAGAAAGAAAAGGAAGAGAGTGAGAAAATAAGTTTGATTTGGCTTTTTTTCTTTTTTAAATTTAAGACATATGAGAGCAACACGTTATGAAAATACAGAGGAAAAATCTGAGAGAGGTTTGTCAAACAGTAAGACATAAGAAACACCACTTTGACTTTGCTAAGTGGTGACCCTTTGGGTGGGTTCAGTGAAGTGGAAAAAGAAAAACTAGTTTGGAAGATTAAGAAACAGATTGTATGGGTAAACAGTGTATCAGTACTCAAGTCAAAGAGAAGGCAACCGTTAGAAAGGATCACGAGAATTTCAGGCAAACACCCTAAAGTAGGAGGGCAGTTGGCCTATTTCAGAGCAAAATGTAGTGAAGTCATTGGAGGAAAAGTATGTAAAGGAGGATGCAGAGTATGACTGAAAATGAAAAGGACAAAGGACAGTTTTGTAGATAAAAAAGGTAGATAAGGGAAGTTTCAGAATCATGAAAGCAAAGATTTGTAAGTTTAACAAAAAAGTTATGATAAATCTTGCAGGTACTGATACTATACAAGTAATAGCACAGAATAAGCAAATGTTTTTCATTTATAGCTATTAGTTTAACTAGAACAAATAAATAAGCTAGAATAAAGCATTTATAGCATGCTATCCTACATAATTCTCAGTTTGCAGGCAGCGTACCATATGTGAGTTTCTAGTTTTAAGCTGGTAAGCCCTATGTTCTACTTCATGTCCTCTCACGTAAGGAATGAAGAAACAGTATTTAAACACAAAACAGGATTAAGAACTTGCCTCTGTAACATCTGATCATTGTGCAAGGACACACACTGTCCATCTGCAACTTATGCTACACATTTTTCTGCTTCTAAACACACTCCCTCTATTCCAGCAGTCATATCTGTTCACACTTTGGTTCCTCTTCAGACTCCCCTGAGAACTGTATCTCTGGTACTTTAATATACAGCAATCTAGATAAGGAACGAACAGAGTAGATTAAGACTACAACCAAGAATCTGTTGCAGCATCACCATAAAGTCTAAAGTTTGGGTGTTCTGAGGACTTCTATTAAGCATTCCAATATACAATATGCCTAACATACTGCTCCCTGAATTTAATTTTGAAAAACTTGAAAAAAGGTTTTGCTCCTCTCCTGATATTCAGAACATTTTTAACAGAGCTAAGAGACATCAAACATTTGCATTACTCATCCCACTCTCCTTGCAGACACATGCCCCTCTAGTTTCAGTTCTGCTGATGCTACTTTTAATTACCCTTCTGCAAAACCTGAACAAGCTACACCAAACAGCATTGTCTGAAGCAGGAAGCACAGCTGACCATCAACAACACAGCAAGGCTGGCAATACAGAAACTGCTATGAAAAAGCATTAGGTAAACACAGTACTTATTTCCTAACTAAACTGCTCTCCAACACAGGCTTTTGCAGGATTGTTTTCCCCTAGTTGATTAATTTCCCCTGAAAGAAATAAAGGTAAGGCATGAGTTATTTTTCTGAAAACTTCTGAGGATGCTGTAATTACTTTTACAAAGGTTAAAATTCAGCCTCCTCAGAGATCTGCTGTAAGTCCTGATCAACATTTTTGATACTGTAATTGTAGCCTCAAATAGAGTTAGGCAGGCAGTTCAAGCTCCCAAGCAAATGAGGAAGGATACCTGAAACTTTTTTTTTGTTCCAGATACACAGAGAAATACAAGTCTGAAATGTGATTTAAAAGCACTATTAAAAATAAGTAAGGAAACTTCCATTTAATTCTAGTAAAGGTACCACTCAAATAAGAAGAAAAGCTATACATGAATCCAAGTAAAAAAAGATATTTCTCCTTTTTCATTAAAGAAGTACAACAGTAAATAGATACTGCCAACCAAAGAACTATCACAAGAACAAACTATACAGTACCCTGAAGTTGGGAGCCAGGAACCAGTCAAGGAAAAACAGTTCAAGCAGGCTGTGGAATACCAGAGGAAAGGGAAGCTTTAACGCTGTTGAATCTTAAAGGCATACCCAGTAGCTTCAAAGCTTTCAACTGGAAAAAACAGGCAGCCATATGCATGACAGTACACAGAAGAACACAGCTCACAATTTTTACATAAATACAAAATTATCTATACATTAATACTAGAATATTTAATATGCTTGCAACAGTCACCAGATCTAAGAGAAAAAAAAAAAAGTCACGGCAGGACATACTGCTGTCAAACAGAGGGTTGGGGGGAGGATATTGCCACTCCTGCACTGGCTGCAAAACTACTTATGAAAGATGAATGCACCACACACAAGGTTGTTTCCTGATCCCTTTGCTGCCTGCAAACACGTTCTCACTGAGCGGTAATTTGCTGGTAGTGTCAGCTGCAGGTGAGCATAAACTGAATCAAAGCCAGACAAAAGAGAAAACTGATCATGAAATCCTCATCAGTTTTGCAGTAGATTAGGCTCAGCATGTTAGTTCCTTTCTGAAGTTTCTTGAGCTATAACAAGAACTTGAGCTAAACTTTTAGCTGAGCCTGCCAAAAGAACAGAAAGGAAAAAGAAAAACGAAATGTGAACGTATTTGTTTTCATCTGTAAGACAGAAGACAGGAAATACGCTGATGCAAAGAGAAGGAGTTGATACAGAAAGAAAAAGCAGCCTGTAAAATGGCTGTGAAAAGGTATTCGTAATATTCATGGACAAAAAAAAAAAATTGACCTAAATAACTTGTCTCTTCAGAAAGGAACTAACATGCTGAACTACATTTTCGTAGCCCAAAAAGTCATTATGAAATCAGCTTGCTTGCCAACTATTTTGTAAAATTACGGAAGATGCAGTAAGTTGTGAGATGGGGAAAAAAGATATAAAAGCATATACAAATGAGAGTTCATATAATGTTTGCATTTACTTTCTTTCAAGCTATTAAGTGAAAAAGAACCATCTAATAAAACTAATCAACCATAAATAACAAGTCACAACAGTGAAAGACATGGAAAAAACAATTCCCTACAAAGTACCTTCAACTCTGTCCCTCTCATCCACCCTTGCCCTTGAGGGAAAAGAGCAATTATTTCTCCATTATTTTATGAAACAACATTAACTACTTTTCAGATTGCTTAGTAGGATCTAACCTACATAACCTAAATAAAGACAAAACTTGGATGCAGAAACACCAAGCTCAATGTTATTTGCTTTCTAGAGAGTCAGAACTTGCAACAACTTAACCAAGACACATTTGAAAAGGATGCTATGATTTTTTTATTTCTTGGTTGACACTCTCTTAATAGAAACGATGCTGATAATAGCCCTCTCACCAAAAGAGTAATGCACGTATTCCTTATATGGAAAAACAATAGTAGGACAGTATTAGCTGTTTGGTGAGGTTTTTAATTATTAACTTAGAAACAAAAAGAAAAGCTAGTATTAAGCAACTCTGCAGGCCTGCGGTGCATTTCTGTAGCCACAACTGGTCCTTTCATTACAGCTGGCTATACCATTGCAAGAATACTCCTTAACAATAGTAAGCATAAACTAGTAACCTAAGATATCAGTAACAGTCACTGAACGGAAAAAACATTCTCCACATTGTGAAAACTAATTCCTGCAGAAAATTTACTACTACATCTTCTTTTACCACATTTCACAAGCCAGTAAAAGGACAGTTTACCCCTTTTAAATGAAAACCTTCTATCTTGGGAGATAGCAAAATTTCTTTGTGCATAACTGCAAACATCTAACAGGGATCTTTGTCACTGTACCAAACTTCTTGGCATATTCAGTCACACATTGTTATTACTAGCAGTCCGTTACAAAACAACTGTTGCCATCAGCAGAACACGGTAGTGTTATACCATACCTTCTGGTAAACTATAGAGCACACAAGGTCTTTAACAGCAGAGAGGGACAGTTCCTGAGCTTCAATGGTGACAGTCTCTCGAGTGAGACCAATCTGCAGAAGGAAGGAGACCCCATGCATAGAGCCCCGGGAGTTGGTGAGGCTCTGGGTACTGAAACTGCCATTGGAGAGTCGACTGGAGAGCCCCGACTGGGGACTTGAAGACAAAGTTGGGGTTTGTGGTGCAGCAGCATGACACGTAGGTGGGGAAAACTTCTGTAAGGATGGGGGAGAAGAGTCGTTTGCTGACATCTGACTTGCTTTACTCTGTCAAAATCTCCCTAGTAGTCAAATTCTAAGAAAAACACGTTGTCAGTTCTTGGTTTGAAATGAAAACAAAGATAATGTAACTTTCCCTTTCTTAGTTCAGTTAAACACCCCTGACGAGTAAAACTTAATTTTCCCTTTCATTCTGTGCAAGCCAAAGAGTAAAATAATTTCAGCTGTAAGTTACTTTAAATTAAAGGTTCTCTTTACGCAGTTAGAATCAGCTGATCAAAAGCAGATTGTCTGTCCTTTAGCACCACGTCCGGACAACAGAGGCTTACATAAAAGCCTCACAGAAAGACAGCACCTCTGCTGTTTTATACTTGTCCTTCATTTTTATGTATTAAAAAAAAAAGCTGGAAACACAGATGGAAATAAATGTTGGTAACTCATTAAAAGTATCCTCATTCACCTAATTCCACAGATCATATCTTAAATGCAGACTCATCTTCATGTAGATAGCCTTTTAGAATGGGGGGGGAAAAAAGTGTATCCTTGAATAACAAGAGGAGTCCAGGTATGTGATGAATCTATTCCTCCTTCAGAAAGTCTTCTCTGAATTCACAGGACACGGTTAACTTGGAGATCAGTGAAGGTATCTGATTTCATTTTTATGAAATATTTTAGCTCATGAAATGTGGGAGCAGAATGTCTGAAGACACAATCACATTAAATGTAATCTCTAGCTTCACCCAGATAATCTGAAGCATTTTGAAACGTTGTACTCCGCCTGCAGAGGAAAAGATAAAGCTGTTATTTCGCATGAAATGCATAAAATTGCATAGCAATGTCATAATCACTCTACTTTGAAGCAGCAGGATCACCAATTCCTTGTACTCAAATATGTTATGTTAGTAACATTTTATAACTTAAACTTAACTGTCTTCCCACTGTATAATACACAAGACAAATCAGACCTAACACTGCCCAATATGTTATCACATCTTTTAATTAATGGTAGTTTAGCAGAGCAATGCACTTAACTGTTAAGGGGGGTGGGGGGGGGGGGGAATATATCATTTAAACCTTACACGCCCGATTAAAAAAGCAAGTCGGCTACAACCTTTTAAAATAAACCATTGCATCAGCACAGGCTCAAAATAGTTGCTACAAGATGCTGTGCTACCCAATTTGATATTTCAAGCATTTCACGAGCAACCGAAATGCTCAAAAAGAATCATTTTTAGATTTGCCATGCAACTTTTGCCACAGAAAAAGTTAGCTGCGAATGCTGAAGTGGTCCAAATACGTAGCTACTACGTATCACTAACAGTTTTTAAAGGAACATAGATCCATACAGGTCACCAAAATCAATAAGCTCACATATTTTTTCCTTCCCTTGCATACAAAAAAAACTCAGAAAGAGTATTACTAAGATGAAATGATGTGAAATTTTAGAAAAGAAATGCCACAGTTAATCACACACAATATAAACTGTCCTTACTAGAAATATGGCTGATAATTGGTAAAACAGTCCATTTAATAGATTGTACACTTCTGGTATTTACCAGTGTAATAACTCAAAACCCCACTGCCATTGCATTCTAAAAGGTAGATAAGGAAACAGAGATACATGAATTGCATTATTGGAAGGAAAATAAGCTCTTGGTTCTGTGACAAAAATTCCTAACAGGGGCTCCAGAAGAGAGAACAAATTGATACCTTCTGGATTTTCAGCACAGGTATCTACAAACTGTTGTCTTCAAATACTCAAGAGTTGCTGGACATTTACCAGCGACACCTGAAAAGACAACTGCCTTAAGGAACACACTAAACACAATACAGATGAAGGTCATAAACAGGAAGAATAAGGGCAGCAACAGTAACATTTAAGCACCTTTCTCAAGAAAGCAGCTTCACAGTGCCTTCAACTTTGCTTAAAGGTGACTTTTGTTTTCTACATATTGCTCTTCTCTCCCTGACTTCTCACAGATACCAGAGACAGCAAATACCAAGCCTTAGGGGCGGATCTGAATTAAAAACCGATAATGCCTAACCAACATAAAGAAAGTGGAAAAGCCATATGACGTGAACGAATTAACGGGTCTACTAAATAAGTTTAATTTAGACAGCGAAAACACACTGCGAAAGCTCACCTACAGCTGCCTAATTAGAATGTTAATTATATATACTAAAAGCATGATGCATTTGCACTTCCAAAGCCTTTTCATACCAAGGTATATAAGCCTTTAACGGAGTTTATTTTTGTTACTCGGTAGGAAAGAATGGATCTTTCTAAGAAAGGAAAACCATAGAAACTGCTCACTTCATAGTCAGAATAAACTGAGTCTGAAGATCAAGTAAATCAAGTGCATATTGAAGCTTACTTTCAGCCTTCCGATTCTATAGTTTTAGCTAAATAGATAAAAAGAGAACCCTGCACCTCAAAAAGCAGAGAGGCACACGGGCTATGAAGGGGGCCCATCTGCCCCCGCTGCACAGCCTACTTTCCAGCCTGCTCTCGCCGCAGAAGCGCTGACCCTCCCCTGCCTTTTGGGGCTGCTCGCAAACCAAGCGGCTCTCGGGCAGCCCCTCCGACATCTGGCGCTTCATTCACCCTCTCTTCCCCCTTGCTAGGCGCGACACGGACCTTCGAGCCCCGCACCAAGCGGCTCCTCTCGCCCTTCTTACCCCCGCGGGAGCCGGTCGCTTTCCCGGTTCCCTCCGGGAGGGACCGAAGCCCCTGCCGCGCCGCAGCCGGCCTCGGGGCCGCCCGCAGGTGCCAGGGCTGGGGCTGCGGACGGGCGAGCGGCCTCCCCGCCGGAGCGGGCCGGGCGGGCGGGACCGGCGGAGGAGCCGCCGACGGGATGCGTCCTGCCTGCCGCGGGTCACGCAGCCTCGTCCGGGCTGGCCGCTGGCAGGCTCCCGTCCCGTCCCGTCCCTCCCAGGTTTAAATCCCCGCCGGGCGACCCGCCCCTGCCGGCACAGCTCCCCGCGGCGCCGCTCTCCGGAGATGATGTGGCCTCGGCCCGTCGCCCCCACCCCGGGGCACCCCCGCGCCAGGGCGGAGCTGCCGCGCCGCGACGGCGCTTCCCCCACCACCACCGCGGGGGGCGGCGGCCCCCACCCCCCAAGTTCCCCGGGGCAGGCCCCTTGCCGGGGTCGGCGGCGACGTCGCCGCTCCCGCCGCGGCAGGAACTTTCCGAGTCCGCCCCCGCCCTTCCCCGCCGCGGCGGGCCCGGCCCCCCCAGCGCGCCGGCTCCCGGCCCCAACGACGGTGGCGGCGCGCGCCCCCGGTCCCGCCGCCCTCACCTGCGGCCCCGCCAGACGCCGGCTGCCCCCGCGCCGCAGCTGCCTCGCGCGCATCTCACCCGCCGCGCAGCCCCGCGGCTCCCCGCACACACCAGAGCCGCCCGGGACGGGCTGCGGCGCGGGGGCTGCCGGGAGCTGTAGTCCCGCAGCCCCGCTCCGGCCCGGGGCGCCGCTTCCGAGCGAACTACGTGCCCCGGCGTGCCCCGCGCGAGCGGGGGGGCTCAGCGAGCGAGGCGGCGCATGCGCAGGCCTCCCAGAAAGAGTTTCCGTTAGTTTTCTTGCCCGTGGCGGTTGCTGCCCTGAACCGCTAACGGGGCGGCGGGGCGGCGCCTTCAGCCGTTGCTTGCGCTCCGCCTCGCAGCTGCCGCCCCGCCGCCGCCCTCGCCTCGCCCTTCCAGCCCCCGCCGCTCGCCGTCGTGCCAAAACTTGGGTCCGCGCCAGCTCGCAAGCCGCTGTGCCAGCGCCGGCCTCGAGTTTCGACAGCTCCTCCGCCCTCCCCGCGGTACCTCAGGGAGCGCCCCCGGGCCTTCTTGCTCCCGGGCCCGCCGCAGCCCTTGTCTCCATCTGCGCCGCTTTCAGTTCACCTTTCCGGGGCGTGGGTGGCGCGGCGCAGCCCCACGGAGAGCTCCCCAGGGCCTCGGACAAGGCCCTTCATCTCTGCACAGGAAATACTTGACCTAGTGTGTCACAGCATCACGTTGGTCTTTTTCGTGGCCGCTCTGACCTGGTAGTTCGACAGGGCTTTCTGCGACCGGCGTGCCTGGCGGTCCCCGTGCCTCCCTTGGTGGCCCCCAGCGATGAGTTTGTCGCTTACCGCAGAAGTTCTCCAGGCCCTTCCGGACGTGGCTGTCCCCCTCTGCTACTACGCTACAGCCCCCCCTCCTTCTAATACTCTGATTCACCCAAATCCTGTCTTTCTGCCCTGCATTCATGATGCCACTCTTGCATCATCATCAACAAATCTCTGCACGCAAGATATTTAGCAAACACGCATTTAGCGAAAGTACTAAATAACACTGGTCACAAGGCAAAACTGCATTTCTAACCTCCCTCCAGCCCAAAAGCTATTAAAAGACAACCCGTAATCTTCCTTCTTGAATTGGGATTCAATTTCCGCGTACGAGTCTTAAAATAATATCCGCTACCATAAGAAGTTTCTGAAGTTTAAATTATATACCAGGCTGAAAACACTTGGAAAAGAGAAACTGTCAACGGAAATTCAAAGGCTTCTAATTCTCAGCTCAGCGAGACACAGATGGAGAAGCAGATTAGTGCTTTGTCATTTATAGTGCTGTTTGTAACGTACGTTTCTCATTTCCTTCATCTTATACTCCTGAGGCCTGGCCTAAAACCCACTGAAGCTGTGTGGAGTCTTTCCGCTTACTTCACATCAAACCTTTACGCAGTGCTGCTGATACGGAGCGTAACCAGGTCTGCGTTCTGACTGGAGCCAGTTCGTTTGATAAATAAAAGTTGTTCCTTGTCGAAATCTGGAACTACTTTAAACTAAAACTGTAGCAGTTAATGGTTGATTCTGCTTTTAACTGGTTTTGAATGCTAAAAAACACCCTGGGACTTTTTAATGAAGGCTATTCCATGAATAGAGGATGTTCTTGCCAAAGCTCTGCACCAGATAACTGAGCAATCTTCGTTTCCTTTTTCCTCTAAAGTGGGACTCCCACACGCCACCACTGTAAACATAGAGCTTGCCTCCATAAACATGATTTTTGATGTTTAGCACAGCAAGGAGTCATAGTCTAGAGTATTTAAAGTGCAGCGAGCTTCTCACATTCTGAGTAACAGCCCTAAGAATAGCTGTTTACAGACGATACCAGATGGATATTAGGTATTACCACGGTCACTGGGCAACGATTATACTTCTTTGTAAAGAAGCTCAGCTTTATACCATCCAATAGGGTTGGTGCCATTTAATTTGCTGCCCTAAGCCATAATAGCTGCTTTTTCGTAAATTAGAAGAGAAGATGGATTACTTAAAATCAGTTTATTACAGAACACAGAATAGCATCAGACAAACCAAAACAAACTGCTATAGGTATTTGTGTGGCAGTACATTCTACTAAACAAATACTCCTGAAGCATCCAAAAACTGTTGTGTTTGTAAATACCTCTGAGTAGAATACATCTGAAAGCAGCTCTGCATTTCAGCAGCGTTATGTATAGAGCAGCACATACATCTGTGCGTATGCACAGCTGACTGTGTGACTATATAGCACAGCATCATGACAGTATTAGCTGCCTCTGCAACTGACAGGGTGAGCATTCCGGTTTATTACTTTTGTGACTACCATCATTAGTGATTTCCTGTGGATTTCATCAAAGTTCTTCATCTTGTTTCTGAGCCCACATCATTCCCTCAGATGGTTAGCTCGTTTTCACAGCTCAGAGCTTTTCCTACTGAAGCCAGCTGCACTTTACAAATTGCTCTCTCTTACAGCTACAAGATACCAGGGTAACTTTAATTGTATTTATTTGCTTTTATAAAAAAAATGGTTTTCATTCTATATGGACCACTAGGTCTATACAGACAAACTGCATTTGGAACAACTGTTTTGTAACTCTAAAAATATGTCAAGTTTTTCCAGTTTGAAATTAATGCTGATAGCATTTGGGTATTTTGTATCTGAAAATGGAAACAGAATACATTAATCTAAACATAAATCGATAAACACAACCTATTCACCAATCTGACGTTTGTAATATTTGCATGCCATCTAACTGGGTTACAAAGAAGGCAATGTCCTGGGAGACTTGACTGGTACGTTTGTCTGAGAAATTCCATAAACATGTGCTGCCATGATTATTTTTCACTGCTTTTGACACTGATCTTGCACAGCAAATGCCCCTATTCAGGATTTGCAAGATCTGCAAGAAACACTTGCAAAAAGAGGAACTAATATCTCTATGGACAAAATGTCAAAGTGCCTTTTTTTTCCACCTTTTTTTTTTCAGTTCATGATCTCTTCCCCTGTAAAACAACTGAAAAAGAGTTAGGAGTTCAGGTTTGGTTTGGATAAAATCCTGAACTGTGGATATGTCTCTGAATTACCTCATCATCTCGGTTTGAGCCCTTAGCTGAACTTTGTCCTAAAATCCACCTCCAACAAAACAGCGAAAAGTTTAGTATAGGCTTAAAAAACATGGAATCAAAACTTGCCTTGGTATAAATCCACTAAAAACAAAATATATATTTATATTATTAATTATATGTAATTGACCTTTTGGCATTTACTTACCCTCCCCCTAGTTTAAAGAATGATCTCACAAATCCTTGTGCCTGCTGGGTGGGCAGCCTCATTCACATCATATAATCCTATTGTACTGACTCTGAAATAAACATAAAGTTATTTCCCTAAATAAGTGTTTAGGGTTCATCTGTGCATTTCATTTAGTAAAACTTTGTGAGTACATCAGCCCATGGAAACAGAATCTCTTAAACGTGAATCACCAAGCGCGGTACCTCCACAGCCTGACAAAGGCTCTGTTCCAAACCCCCCAGAGATCAGCAGTGGATGAATGGATTGGGATGAACAGCCGCTCAAGTTCACAGAACGCACGTGAAAACCGGGCACCTGCAGGCCCGTGCGCTTCTTTGTGAACATCAGTCGCACCACACTTTCCCTCTGGGCTGTAAGAGCTGCCTATGGATTTCTGAATATGCAGCAGCCCAGGCTGCCAAACACTGGAAATCTCAGTCTGTATATTCTAACTGCTGGCTTATCATTTATGGCAAATCAGCCGCAGCTCAGGCACAAAATTGCCTTATATCAGATGGATTCAAAACACAGCAAACCACACTTACTCCCCTCTCCCTACCATGGGCCTGCCAGTTGAAAGAGCTGAGCGTCAAAACTGTATCTGAAACAGTGGAAGGTGCAGGAGTCGCCTTTCTTGAGAAAACAGGCGTGCATTAGGTCCACAGCATTTGACAGTGCATTTCTCCAGAGTTAATAACCAAGGTAATGACAGAGTACGCAGCCCCAGCTTCCGAGAGGCGGTTTGGGCTGAAACGCTTATATGCTCTAGTGCCAGCACAAGGAAAAACTTTTGACAGTGCTGCCTCTAATGTCTGTCCTTCGTGGCTTCAGTAGATGGCACTGTCACATCAACTGGGTTATAGGAAAGGAACAAGGTACAGATATTTTCACAGATAATGTATGCTTTTCTTCAAATAATCTACCTTTTTTTTTTCCCTCTAGATTATGTCTGGTTACATCTATTTGATTCTTCAGGGTAATAAACCAACTATGTAAAACGTATAAAATAGAACAGCTGACCACTAAGCAATTTGTTGACATCTTTTCAATTTGGTAGCATGGAGTAGGACTAAACAACATGGTTTTCCTTTATAAATCCCTGGAAAAACATAATGTTCATCACCTTTGATTATTTTTTTTTAACTTTGTGTATTATTTTTAAAAAGTTTCATAATTCTCTTTTCAGTTGTGAACTGCTCTGATTTCTGTTACATTTCAAGAGATTCTGTTTTTTTCTTCTTCTCAGTCTTCTTTATATCATTAGACAATTAACTTTCTGGGGTGGTTATGAGGGGGAGGGGAGGAAGGTTTCCTCTCCAAATTTTGAAAGTAACACCTTTTAAAAATCCTGTTCAAACTCTCTATGCATCTGGTCTGGCACTCACATTTTTATCTGTGTTTCCCATGTAGGTGAGATCCAACACTGTCTTAAGCTGACTTTACGCTTGCCAAATTTGTAATCTATCAAAGAACTGTAGTCCTCGGTGGGACCACAATCCCTCCAGGGAAAACAGTGTTAGCTGCTCCTGAATCAAGCTTATATTCTTGGCAAATTTCTCCTGTAGCTATTGCATTTAATTCTTTTCTGCTAAATTGTATGAGAACCCTGGCACATCAGCCAGAAATTTTGTCCAGCATCTGGATTATATAGTCAACCACAGGAAATCTGATGGAGGGGCAACAGATTTTTGTTCTTTTGTGTAGTCCTGTTGGGATCACTGTCACCTTGGTAGGTGGATTTAGCCTGATTTCCCGTGACTTGATCTCTGCTGACATGCTGGGGCTTTTGCCTAAGAACCTGTAAGCCATGATGATTTTTCTTGGTAACCAAATGATTGCCCATTTCTCCCTATTCACCAGTGACTTGTGTTTGCATTTGGAACAATTTCCTAACAAAACCAACATATGGACTTTTGTGGGGGGAAAAATGGCATTGATTTAAATTAAGTCTTTGTTTCCCCATATATGAAAAATTTGGATACAGCC
Source organism: Burhinus oedicnemus (assembly GCA_008921705.1). Classification (NCBI taxonomy): domain Eukaryota; kingdom Metazoa; phylum Chordata; class Aves; order Charadriiformes; family Burhinidae; genus Burhinus; species Burhinus oedicnemus. The sequence goes on along the minus strand of VFFE01009084.1, from coordinate 276,237 downwards.
ACATTCTTATTTTCAGCTAGAAGGATGCTGAATCTGCAGTAAATTGGCCACCACCAGAGATCCCATCTGTATGCTGGGCAGCAGATCCATCAGCTTTTCTAGGAAATCTGTGGAATCTGGGTCAAGAATCTGCAAATCAACAAATTGCTCCCTTTCTCTAGTATTACCCTCACAGACACTTTGAACACTTGCAAAGCTGTAGTTTCCAGGATGTGGCTTTCCAGTCCAAGGCTGAGGAGCAGCAAGATGATTACTCCCACTCCCTCCCTCCCTCCTTTGTTTCTTTCTTAATTTTATGTGGGTTTTTTTTTCTTTCAATTTGTTTTCGCATTAAGTCTGAACTTTAAGAATGATGTAAAAATTGGAGACTTTAAATGGAGTATCTGTGATACAGAATAGTCAGATGTTTTCTACACCACCGCAGAGCAAGGATGGTGATGTCAAATGACCTAGAGAAGGGCTTGTGTGCTCAGAAGGTTATCTGTTTGGTTTAATCATTTTAATTGGTCTATTGCAAAATATCGCCTCACCACAAATTTTGCTTCATTGGTAGTTAACAGTGAAATTACAGAATTTAAAATGCCTGAAGAGAGGCTTGTCATTTTAGCAAGCATTTCCATTTTAGGCCTAAAAGAGATCATAAGAAGAGCTTATAAAATAATAAACAACTTCGCAATTCTATAGACCTTTCAAGACGCTTCACGAATACTCATTTCAGACCGATCCCCAGTCGTGAGCGATGACCAAGCCCGTTCCCAGCAGGCGCCTGACGCCGCTCCACGGAGCCCTCATGCGAGTGCCCGGAGCTACCCTCGGTGTTCAAACGCCCCGAGACCACGGGGAGCCTCAGTTCATCCCAAAGCCGCCCCTGGAAACACAAAACGCCTTTTCAGGGGAAACCGCAGGCTACAGCTTTTCTCACGCTGAAAATCGCCAGCCCCTGCGAAGCTCCCGGTGCGCGGGGGGGGAGGAGGAGGAGGAGGAGGAGGAGAGGCGGGCTGGTCACAGGCAGCCCTCCGGGCACTGCTGACGTGGTGCCAGGGAGCGGGCTCATTTCGGAGGGGAGACCAGCTGAGAGCGGCTGGCCGAGCTGCGGCTGCAACAGCCAGCGCCCGCTTCTGCAGCGGCCACCCTCCCTCCTCCTCCTCCTCCGCCGGCACCGGCCCCTGGCTCTCCCCTTTCCACCCCCGGACCTCGGGAAGGCGGAGGGAAGGGCCCCGCGGGGAGAGCCGTGAGGGATGAGGAGAGGGATGGCAGGGGGCGAGGGGGCGGCGGCGGCTTCTCGCCTGCTCGGGGCGCTCTGCCTCTCCGCCGTCGCCTGCTTTCACCTGGTGCGCGGGAGGGGAACCGGAGCGGAGTGGACCCTGGAGAAGGTGGGTCACGTTTGCGTTTCTCAGCCTCTTCTTGCCTCTCCGCTTGGTGGCGGGGAGGGGTAGCGCCTCCCCGGGAGGCAGGGATCAGCAGCTGGGCGGCGGGACGTGCCCCCACGCAGCGTGCCGGTCCCCGCTGGCCCGCCCGCCGGGAACCCTCGCCCAGCCTCGTGTGATCCCGCCTTGCGCGTCAACCTGAATCTCAGCTGCGGGTCCCTGCCCACGCCCCGCGCGGGAGCGGCCCCGTCCGCGGGGAGCGCAGGTGAGGATGGATAATATGGCTTCCCTCTCACCCCGAGCTAATGGCTGCAGAGAACAGGTCTTCTTCACACGTTTGTCGTGTCGGCGATGCCTTTCACGCTGCCTGGGAACGGGCAGCTCGAGCGATGAGCTTTGTCAGAGGCAGTTAGTGAATTTAAGGGGAAACCCAAACAGCACAAGAGGGATCAAAACCCGAAACTATATTCCGTGTAACATTCTATTACACTCCAATTTGCAACATGACTACGGTGATTCAGAGGACAGTGACTTAGTTTGAGAAAGCAAATAGTTCTTCCAGCAGTGACGCGCATTTAGCTGGGAAAACCGAGTAGGGATGGTGTTGATAGCTACTGCAAAATTGTTTTGAAAGCATATAATATTCTAATATGTCGTAGAGCGAAAATATATTGTTTTTCATTCAAAATGGTGTGTGAACTAGTGAAAAAAGCAGCCTTGAGATAACATTTAATGAAGGCAATAAGCAGTAAACCCCTGATTTCTCTGTGGAGCAACTCTTAGTGGTCAATTATGAAACACTAACATAGTTTCTTTGTGAAGAATTAAACCACATGGAACATGGGAGAGCATACAACTGCAAATTACATTCAATTAAAGGAATTTCCAAACGGAAAATATACTAGGGCCCATCCCCAGGTGTTTGTAGAAGAACGAACTCGAAGTCCAGCCAGAACTAATTGAACTCCACTAATCCAGTGCACCGTTCTCTTCACCAATAGATCAGAGTCCAGGACAAACTGAGAAAATGAAGCTTCCCTCATACATTTCCACTCACTTCCTCTTAGTCATTCCCTTTCTTCTTGATTTTATTCACTCCCCCTTCAAATCAGTGTTGGTTTTGTGTTGTTTTTTTTTTAAAAGAAGAGAAACTTTGTCATTCCATTAATTGTATCTTACTATATAATGTATAGACTACATATCTGTAACATAATACATCTATAGTATGTATAATACATGTATATGTACATATATAATACATATATAAGAATATATGAGGCTAAATCTTCAGTCATACTAGTCAATGTACAAGTGTGCAGCCCCAGTGCTCCTTTTCTCAGCCCCCTTGAGCCACACCAATACGCTCTTTACCTCATTGCATTCCAGCTAGTCAATCTACTTGCCAATGATGCAAGTAGTACCTAACCACAGAACCATAGCATCTGAACTCCTCTGCCACTGCAGACGCTAACCAAGAACCACTTCCTCTTCCTCATCAAATTCTTGTCCCTTGACAACTTTTGTTCCTTCTCCCTAAAGGGATGTGTGAGCCAGAAGTTGAAAGTCTTACAGCGTACAGACGTTCCCCTCCTTCTCTCACTGAGGAGGAGGAATCAGGTCCTAAACTTAAGAGTTCTTGGAAGCTAACTTCCATTGGCACCGAGCTGAAATATACCAAAAGCAAGGTAAGCATGGGCTACTTGTAGAAGTTGAAGTCTTGCAGTTTTATGCAGATTAGTACAAAAGGTTTAGTGGTAGCCCTGCCATAAATATATTGTTCTGCCTCCCTGCTGTGGCCATGAAGGAAACGCAGATTGACCAACACTGTAAGGACTGAGCCACCTACAGATCTCATTCTGCTTCTCTTTTATTTCATAACTGCTTTTGTAATTCCTTTCACTTCCCAAATTTGAAGATATCTCTATTATTAGAAATGGGAATTTATTCCCCTCTTCTGAAGCGTTTTCACGCATTTGTACTTCAATAATAATAATAATAATGTTTCTTTGCAAAGTGATTCAATGACCACAATTACCAGACGTGCTCTATGTTAGAAGAGAGACGATTCTATGTTCTAATTGAGCCCTTCACTTGTTCAACTGAAGGCATATTTTCTGAACTTCCTTAATTAAATTGTCCTCCTACACCCTTCTGAAGTGTGTAGCTTTGGACATTCCTCTTACAGCCTGTTCCTCCCGAACAGAACAGCTCCCTGACAACATTTTCTCTTGCCTGTGCCTTTTCTACATTGCTGTAAATTTCACCATATTAAACGTTTAATCTTTCAAAAAACATTTTATGCATCTTCTACAATATAATTTCCATACTTGTACAAGTTCTTCTAAAATATGCAATTTTTCTTTCACCCATGTCTAAATTTGCTAGCATTAAAAGTGTTAACTGCCCATCCTAAAATTTGGTGTCCTTATAGTCTTAAAATTCAGCTTTAAACTAGCATTGTAGGATTCAGTGTCTGTGTGTCTCCCCTCTACTTAATTTCACTAAGTAAGCTGAAGTGGAATTAGAGGAAAGGTCCACACATAGATAAGCAGCTAGGAAAAGAGATGAGGGTAGAATTAAATGCTTACAGTGAAGTCTAGAAAATATTTGTTCTTGTGCCTGCTTTGCTCAGCACACACATAAATGAAGTAGAAAGGAAGACAAATAGTGAGGCAAAACCCGTTTTTTAACAATATTTATCAGTTGGGGTAATTAAGATAACTGGTCATTATACAGGACTGCAGAAGATCTCAAGATCAGTACACTTTCTGGCCAGGTAATGAGTTTCAGCAGTCATTTCAGACAAACGTGAAGTGACGCACATGAGTGAGTGGGAAAGGAAGGGGAATGTTATTTTTATTTTTTGTGAAAGTATACAATGATGGAGTTAAATACACCTGTGAAAATGTCAGTTTGATGCAGCAGCAGCCCAAAAGCAAGTAAGTTGTTAAACAGTTTTAAGAAAATAATAAAATAGAAAATACCATTATCCTACACTGTAACCTATGGTGCACTCATGTTCCAGTTTCCCTCCCTTTCTTCATCTCAAAAAGGATGAGGTAGACAGGGAACACTGAAGGACAGCAAACCTGATCCATCATATAAGGCAGTTCTGATCAAAGAACAAATAAACAGACCAGGATTTTTCAGTGGGAGAAAGGAGTAGAGGGAAGCCTCTATGACAGAAATAAGGAATGGATATGACAGGAGTATCCTATGATAGTGCCTAAATTAGGGATCTATAAAAACAGGAGTGACTCGGGAAGTTCCCGAGAAGACAATTGCTACAGACTGGGTAGGTTCAAATCAGGTGCCCAAAGGGGCTTTTGAGATGTCCTTAGGGGTCCCACCTGGCATTCAGCTACCACTCCAGAACAGCACAAGGCTCTTGCACATCTTTGACATATTTGCCAGCCCCATGAGATGTCTCAAGTATTCTAGGTCATCTCAAATAGCATTAAAGGTCCCTGCTTAGGCAACAGAAAAGCAGTCACTTGGGAGGTAGCTAGCACTACTAGCTGTTGTCACAGGAGACAAGCTGCCACTTCTGAGGTTAACCCATGTGTCATAAAGCTGATGTATACCTCAGCTAGCCCCAAATGAGCTGCACTATGCCGTGTAGTCACACCAATGATACCACTGCGAGCAGAGGCCACAATGACACAGCTTCACTCTTTCTGGGACTGAGCTAGCTTATGCTTTTCTTTGCAGTACTACAGCTCATAACATAGGCACAGCGCAAAGCTAACTACTACTAAAAACAAAGCTTCTGGTGTTTGTCCGAATGGAAAACTCATCTGAAGGTGGCATGGCTGCAGACATGACTATGTATGTTGAATTAAGATATTAGAAAGAGAGAACCCAATCACGGGTTGAGATTTTACGCCTGATAGGTAAAAATTTCTCCCATGCTTTTAATACTAGTGTGTTTTGCATGGAAATCAAAGATACAGAAGCCACAGAACTTCAAAACGTCAATATTTTTTGAGAGAAAAGCTTTTCTTAAGATTACTTTTTGTTGTCAGTAAATTGAAATAGCACAATATATCACATTTACTGTAATTCTGAAGAAAAATATGGTTAAAAAGATCTAGTAATAGTTATAGCTATAGCAATCTTTCCCTTTTTCTGCCTTCTACAGTATTCTCACCAACCAAGAATTTTACATTCTGATGCTATTCAAAAAGTTGCAGCAAACACAGATGTTTCTGAAATGTGGGAGAATGATTTGCGCCCTTTCCTGATAGAAAGATACTCAGGATCACCGGGAAATTATGTCGTACGACAGGTAAGACAACATTTCCTGAAAACCTCTAAGAACATCTATTATTTATATTCTGGTAGTGCCTTTAGTGACCACTAAAGGGACAGACACATTCCTTTCATTCGGTAGGATGAACTCTATCATTGTTCATGTCTAGACTGCATAGAGCCTACATGACACAGCTTGCACTTTAGCTGACATTATTTTCCAGGGCTGTATAGCACGATGGAAAAAAAAAAATCCATATAAAAATTTATGTTTTAAATTAAAAAGCTCAACTCAGGTTTGGTACCCAAAGTACAACGCAACAATTGTCCATTTCCTCACACGTGCAGGCTTTTGGCCACTGGTTCAAACACCCTGGGACGCTAAGTGGGGATGAAATAAACAACGGCCCCCACCCCCTCCTTCTTCTGGAGAGGTCCTGTGCCGATACAGTCCCATGTAGTGTTGCCTCAGATGGGTGTATCAACATGGCAAGGGATCGGAGGGGCCCAAACTGGCAGGCAGCCTAGATGGTTGACATGACAAAGTACAGCACTGGCTTAAGTATAGTGCTAGCCTTCATCTACCTTTTAAGGAGTTACTCAACAGCTCCAAGATAACCCTAACTACAGTGTTTATTTCCCACTCTGCAATTGGTAGACTGCAAAAATGCAGCTTTTTTTATGCTTTGTGTGTGTGCACACGCATGTGTCTCTATCAATTTAGTTTTGTGGTTTCTTTAGCGATACCCTGGAAGGCAGCCAAACGAAAGAGGAAAAAGTGAGAAAAACAAAAAAACCTGCTGAGCCTAGGCTAGAAAACCACAAATCCTATTCAAAACAGGATCATTCTGTTACAAGGTAACAGCATGTATTAAAGCAGACTCAAACCAAAGCAAAAAAAAGAAGAGTCCTCCATTGTCAAAGCACAACGGAGTTTGAAATGGATGACATTTCTTTGTTAAGACAGAGAAAGTGCATCAGACTCCTTCAAGGGAGAAGGTTAGCGACAGTCACGGGTAGTGCACACTGGGAACTCTATCCAGGCTTATATATTCCTCTTAATCCGTAACAGACGTCCTTTGCTCAGCCTACAGATAGCGGATAGACCATACAATGCCATAAAAGCTTTCAGAGGGTGACCACAAACAAAATGGAAGTTTGTTCTAGCACTAAAATTAATGGCAATATTCCCACTGACTTCACTAAGAGCAGGACAAGTCTTCAAAGTCTATTTTCTTTTTTCCCCTTACAGGCTTTTCCTAGTGTTTATTTAAAGAGAGGAATCTGCCCTGAAGAAGCACTCTAGGGACCCATAAAAATAAGTTGCTCAACAGAGATGGCCCTCTACTAAGAGTTAGCCAGAACTCTGTACTAAGTATAACTGGGGTTGTTAGAGGTATTCTCTTTAGGTAGGAAGTTACCTAAAATCTCTGATATATTTACAGTAGCTCATTTTTATCTTTACATGAGCTACACTTACCAGATTTAATTTTTAAAAGATTATTCTGAAATGTTTAATTCTTTCTTTAATTTAAAGGAATCAGACTGTCTCTTACAGCTTTGTAAACAACTTATGCCACTTGAAAGGCAGATTTCTTATAGAAGTTAAAAAAAACAAACAGCATTCTTTTTATACTGCTGTGGCATCTATGCATGGTAATTGTCAAAATAGCCACAGCAACTTCTCTGCAGCCAGTTTTGACATTTAATTTAATGACACAACCGACTTCGGATTTGAAGAGGTAAACATTAAATGTGTCCTGGTTACACCTGAAAAAACAGTGGCCTGGAAAATTCAGAGATCAAGATCTTAGTGTGTCATATTAACAGGCAATCATTCAAAGCACCCTCAGACTCCAAAGACAAGAGGCAAAAGGGAGAAATGAAAAGTAAGCCCATCAGAGGCCAAGGCAGCAAAGATGTTGCTTACTTTATATATGATGTTACATTTTTTGCTATAAAATTTATCTTTTAAAAATACCATGAACTTACAGAAATAAGCTTAAGTGCCACTGTTAATTAGCTAATGACAGTTTGTCTGCAACGTCTTTTTGAAGCAAGCAATATTCATCTGTTGTTTGTTGTTTTTTTAATTGCAGCACATCAAGCACCGTCTTCAAAGATTACAGGCTGGTTGGGAAATTGAGGAAGATACATTTCAGAGATACACACCATATGGGTATCAAACATTTTCAAATATTATCAGCACTCTCAACCCTTCTGCAAAACGCCATCTAGTACTTGCTTGCCACTATGACTCAAAATTCTTTGGACAACAATGGCAGGAGAGAGTGTTTGTAGGAGCAACTGATTCAGCCGTGCCTTGTGCTATGATGTTGGAGCTGGCACGTGCCCTGGATAACAGGCTTCAGTTAATCAAGGTAGTTTGCTTGTTTCATTTTGGTTTTGCAATAGCAATAGGCCTTAGGGCACTTCCATGTTCTCTCCCACAGCCTGCGTGCCTGATTCTCTGATTGCTGCGCCTATAGTAAAACTCCCATTGACTTCAAGAAGAACAGGAGATCTGTATCTATTACTTTAGAGTACATTATCACATTAAAACTTCTTATGTAAAGGGCGGCTATCTAAAAATTATCTAATAAATATATACTATATAAAAATAACAATTTATGCATAATACATGTTTCATAGACTCAGCAAGATATATTCCTACTTTCTATCTGAAAGGCACAGAACCCTACTCAGAAGCTCCTATTGTATCCAATAACATCTAGAGGCATTGGCAAAGTTTTGTTGCTTTCTGAATCTTGCATTTTTAAAATCTCTCACTTGTACTCTGTTTTGGGAGATGCATGAACTAATTGCTGTGCTGGAGAATTACACTCATCTCTCCATCGCATAACAGTTTCAAGATTTTCTTGTTTTCCTGTATCAATTTGAATAGTTTATTTATGAAATGAGCGATGGCTGAGTACAGGAAAACAGTCAAGTAATAGTATAACATTATCAGTCTGTGTTATCCATGCTATGAAAATCTGCTTCAAAGTGCTGCCATTACTAGGCACAAAAATCTCTTGATCCTACTAGCTCTAAAAGCTTGTATGATACAACGTTGTGGGATTACAGATTCATGAGTGCCATCTGCTGGTTCAGTATTTACTATTTACAGAAGAATACTTCTCTTACACTAACAGAGCTTTAACAGGAAAAGGTCTCAAATGCTTTACGAAGCATCGGGAATACACTCAGCTCAGGTATTAAGATTACTTGTCGGCAGTTGTTTCTAGAAACTGACTTGGTCCCTTCTGACATTAGAATGTTTAAGAATTAGAAGATTCAGAATATGCCAATGTTTTTACTCGCAAAAAAGCACTCCTGTAATACAGATGCTTTTATTCAGAAGCTTCATTTAAAATAAATTTGCCTGATGGTTATTTATGGAACAACCTGCACACTGACTTAAAGACTGGAATTCTTCACAAGTAATACATCATTTTTGATTAAATGGTTTTATCATGTAAGATGACAGCATTTGACAAGAAGGCAGTCTAATTACTTTGCACAGGCTACCATTTGTACAGTCTGTTAACAAAATATACTTTGGAATCCATCTGCTTAATACATTAGCTATGACCTTTTTGCTCTGCTCATAGTAGCATAACAGACTGTTATGTTTTCAGCCAAATCTATTTATACTTTGACTTGAAGCTGTGATTTTTATCTTGATGTTTCTCCAGTTATATAAAGTAAGTTTAATATTAAGGGGCAAAGACATCTCTCTACATTATTCAGACCTGGTAACGTGTTAAACAGTAGTAATAATAATAATAACAAATATTACTTTCTAAAATTCAAATGGCATTAATACAGTTTCCTCCAGAATGTAATGCAAAATGACTGCTATCAAGAGTCTTGTGCAAAGGACAAAGGGCAGCAAAGCATTGCCATTAGAGAAATCCATAGATCACTGTGCGCATAATCAATATCATCTTGCCTACGTGAGCGACATTTTATAGAAGTTTTCCACTACTGTTTATATTGGATCAGCTCCAGCTCGTTGGGAGTTGTAGCCCATACAGGACATGACTGCTGCCAGTGACCCCACCTTTTTAACCACATCGTGCAATTTCACTTGAAGTAACATTAATTCATAGAGGGGTTAAAATATTGGTGGCAACTGCCAAGACTACATTTCCCAAAACTGTTCATATAGCAGAACCGAACTGAGTTTAGCCATGTTGTAGATTATTAGGAAACGCTGCCAGTGCAAACAAGGCTTCAGTTAGTAAAGAGAGAGAAAAAGCTCCTTCTACACTGGGGAGAAATTTCACACATTCTGTGACCTTAAATACATTAATCATATATATTCTCAGTTTTTACCGCTGTGATATTTTTGGTTGTTGAAAGGGGAGGGAGTATCTACTCCACTCTCTGTGCTTTGGTTTCAGGGTAAAGTCGCCTGAGTGGGTGGCTGCGAGTCCCCCTGAAGGAAAAGAAATGGTCATTCTTCTCATGACTGACTGCTCTTTGTCCCTCAAAGAGCCGTCAGCTTTAAAGTACATAATTCACCTGCACTGATGCACAACCGTAGCAGAGATATTACTTCTTTGTGGCACTATCACATAATAATATTAGCACTCAGATCGGGTGTTGGTGCTGACATGTCTCCTCATTATTTGAGATGATGTTTCTGCTGCCTGGTTTTGCAGACCCGTCTCAACATACTCACCTCATGTCCACTAAAGTCAGAAATGAAACTTAACCAGAACTAAAACCATACCAGACCGGAGAATGTTTCAGTGTGCTAGGTAAATAATAATGACTGATTGCTACCACTATTACACTATAACCTGTGTTTAACAGCCATAGGAAGGTTTGCATAGGGTATCTTGGAAATACACCCCTACTGATGTTGCTTATATGACTACAGTATTTGTCCTTTATTTAATGTTCTGGTCAGAATCAGTTATGTTACTTTTAACTTCCTCCAACAGACCAGCTCCACGTCAAGACCAGACCTTTCACTTCAGCTCATTTTTTTTGATGGTGAAGAAGCCTTTGTCCGGTGGTCCCCTTCCGATTCCCTATATGGATCTCAACACTTAGCTCGAAAAATGGTATCTACTCCACATCCACCTGGTTCAACAACCACAAATCAGCTGCAGGGCATAGTAAGTGGTTTTCACCTCCCTAATGAGTAATAGTAAATTGCATTTTTTTAATATTTAACGAGTCAGTAATTGGCCAAATTCACAAGAAACCGTGAACCCCATCAAAGTTGAAGGAAGAAGCAGGCTTGTGGAAATTTTATGAGATGTAGTAAAAGAGTTGGCAAGAGCTTTTCAGGTGAATCTGCTTAGACCTTCTTTCTCCATGCAAGTATGAGGAGGAGTCATAGAAAAATCAAGATACACAAATTTATTAGAATATAAACTAAGATACCCACCTTCTTCAAGAGAGATAATTCAAAGTAAGTAGGGAAGAGCATGGACATGTCTATGAACTAATCTCCCCTAGCTCAGCGCTAAGCTACAGCAAGCTCTCTGCTTCCCTTTGATTCCTACTAACATTCTGGTTGTCTGCTCCCTTCTCCCTCCTGCCTTCTAGTTTCCCTACTCACTGCTGAGACACTTTTCTTCTGTCAGTGTATCTTGTGACTCATAAAATGTCTTTCCCTTGACGGACTTTGTTGTTCTCCAGGGAAGAAGCAATTTCCTCTTCTTTCTCCCCACCTACCATAGTTTTTCTTTTAAAGGGATATAACACACAAGCTGCAAATAAAGCAATGCAGTCTGCTTCAGCTTGAGGAACAGAGAAATGGTCTACCTTTTTCCTCCTCAGAAGGACAGCAAAATGCATCAGATTGGAATTGGGTTCTGCTAACATGTTCTTCTCAGGCACTATGGTAGTAAAGCCAGATCTTCAGCCAGAGCTATCAAAGACCTAGTCATGACCTACACAGGAACCAAGAGGTTTCATTATTGCTGCTGCTATTGATGGTGTTGTAGACGGTATAAAGAATTCTGTATTAAAGATTCTTTCTTCTGCAGGACCTGCTTGTACTACTGGATTTAATTGGCGCACCAAACCCAGTCTTTCCCAATTATTTTCCAAATACTATTCGATGGTTTCAGAGGCTTCAAGCAATTGGTAAGGAGAGGGGTATGGGCTTTTGATGAATTTGTAAATTTAGTGTGTAGTTTCTGAATGTATTAAGTCCTGTAAATCAGTTTTTTAGATTACTTTTCTGTTTTACAGTTATAATTTTCAATAATGTAAATATTAAATTTGGTACATCTTAAACCTATACATAGATTTAATTAATGAAATAACTGAGGAAGATTCCCAGACGCTTGGAAGCCACGAAACAGATTCTATTACTGATTGTCACTCTGCGACTCTTGGGAACTGCTTCACTTCCATGTTTTAATTCTCACTTCTGTCAAATGATGGTAATAGCACCAATCATAGAATCACTTAGGTTGGAAAAGACTTTTGAGATCATCGAGTCCAATCATAAACCTAACACTGCCAGGTCCAAATGCAGGAGTCCCAGTGGGCTCTCACCAGAGCAGAGGGGCAGAATCCCCTCCCTCGCCCTTCCAGTGATGCCACTCAGGATCCAGCTGGATTTCCCGGCTGCCACCGTGCGTTGCTGGCTCATGTCTGGCTTTTCCTTCTCCATGGTGTGGCTCTAATCCCTTCACCCTCCAGCCAGTATGGAGACCAACCCAGCTGCAGGACCTTGCACTTGGCCTTGTCAGACCTCGTCCCCAATCTTGAGGTCTTCTAAGTACTAAACAAATGCAAAGGATAGTCACCAACTCCTTTTTCTTCTTTGATGGAAAAAGCTTCCATGTGAGAGGAAAAATAATTCAAATGTTCTAACATGCCTCATGTTGTCCAAAAGTTGTAATAATCACTTTCATCGCAAATTACAGAGCAAGAGCTACACAACATGAATCTGTTGAAGAACCACGTTGTTGAAAGGCAGTATTTCCAGACTTCTTTACATCGAGGCTTGGTTGAAGATGACCACATTCCATTTTTATTAAGAGGTACTGGAAGCTCTTATATTTTTGAAGTGTAAGTTCAGCAACAAATGCGTCATTTAGTGAACGAGCAAGTGCATATGATCCTGTTTTTCAAGCTTATTTGCCCCAACCTGGGGCTTCCAAATCCAACTTTATGCAGGCCAAGAGTCACAGCTTTGAAAAACATACCCAAAAAAAAAGCAGTGATAAAACGTACCCATCATCATTTTGCATGAGCACATCTCCAGTGGCACAGAGATAATGGAAATTTCTGTCAGCAGTAGTGTCCTACAAAGATAACTCTGATCTCGTGTGTTCTCACTACATACCACACTAGCCAGCTAGTTACTATTTCTAGGAGCAGTGAAACACTCAAGGGTCATATCTTCAAAGACTACAAAAATCTCGAAAGATCTGTTGTCGAAGTTAAGGTAATGCTCACTATCACCTGTTGAAATTTGAGGGACTAACTCCTGCAAAAACTCACATACTCAAATTAGACATCCTCATTCCCTAAAGAGAATGGCGATTTCACAGCTGTCAGTTTGAAGGGTGGGAAAGGTGCATAGAGTAGCCAGCAGAATAGCAAAGGACACAATATGCCTGAAATCCCTCCTGGAATTAGGCACATACCTGAAAGCGGGATTCCCTACCTAAGCATTTCTCCTGGCAGACACCTACACCATAGTCTCTGACTTTGTGTTCATTCTTTTCCTTTGGGATACAATCAAAGAAAGGGAAAGCAGTTGTACTACTGCTGCCACCTTGTCAAGCTACAGGTCAGTGATTAAAGCACTTGTCCAAGTTCAAGATGTGGATTTGATGTCCTTCTCAGTTCAAACATTCAGCAGAGCATCTTCAAAAGGCCAAAGAAGGGTAGTAGATAGAGTAAACTCTTCTGATTGAAGTTTTCCACTGTACAGCAAGGACTACAAGAGTCATATTGCTAGAGAAGGGTTTACCAAAAAGGAATGTAACACTAGATCAATGAAGAGGGTATCTACCCTAGGAAAGGAGGGAGGGTATGTTCATATCCAGCCCCTAATTTTACTATTGCTTATGCTCCGTTAACTACTGAGTAATACAAAACGTGCACACAGCTCTGGAAGCAGGCACAAGAGTGCTCTAAGCGTGTGCTCTCTTCATTGAGCTATGGCTACTGTCTCCTGCTCAGTGGCTCTTCAACTCCATGAATCTTTCACTTTTCACTGCAAGGCAGAGCTCAGGTCCAATGAAACCAACACAGCCATCATCTGCATGTCCAGGGATATAAAAAATCCTACATGGGAGAAGCTGATAGGGGAAAAAAATTACGACACCTCAAAACCTTTTCTAATAACACAATTAACACCTAGTGAAGAAAACAGATTCCTCAGCTGTATGCAGCTGAAAAATGAGAGAGGAAAAGCAGTAAAACAGGAAAGAGGCTGGAGATAAACAATGCTCCCCCCAAAAAACAATCAGGAAGCAGAAGACTGATTTAACTCCTCTTTTACCTGGAAGTTGCAGTATGTATAGGTGGCTTGATGTATACATATATGCAGCGATAGAGAGCCTTTCAAGTGGAAGTTCTTTTATCTGAGGATAACAGTGGTTCTATTTTACAGAGTAAAAATACAGACACCCTATTTTACCATTTATGGAGAGGACTAAAAAATGCTTCAAAAAGTGTTCAGTCTTAACACTGTCACAAGAACATGGCAATCAGTTTTCCATTTGGGGAGCTGCAGTGCTTTCCCTGCCCTTCTGTAGCTCCTAAACACGATATCAACAACTACAACGCAAAGGATCTCAAAAAAAGAAAAAAGCAAGCATCACAGTAAAACTATTAGCTACAAATGCCTTAAAAAAAGGGAAAAGTGCTCAAAGATAGGGAAGGTGCCAATTTTAGGAAACAAACAATGAAATGGCTGGGCTGCAGTCACAGGCTTCAAAAAAGCAAGAAGGTAAAAGGAAGTTGCAGCAACAGACACTCCTCTATAAAGTCAGCTTATTGAGTAGTTACGTGACTCTACTGCTAAATGGTGACCTATCAATTGGCTTAACAGAACTTCTCCAATGTTTCTTCTCCAAATTTCACTTTCCTCTTTATAGGGGTTCCAGTCCTACATCTGATTCCATCCCCTTTTCCTGAAGTATGGCATACCATGGAGGACACAGAAGAAAACCTTGACAAAACCACTATCGACAATCTCAGCAAAATCCTGCAAGTGTTTGTACTGGAATATCTAAACCTGTGATAGACAAAATGGCAACAAATCGCACTCCATTTGACATACTGTTTGCCCACCTTCACATTTGCTATTTAATTGCATTGGAGAGCACTAAAGCGAAGCAAAATATAATGATAGCTCTTGCTAGACTGATTATTGATTCAGCTGTTCCTGGCCCAATGTTCCATGTGGCCAAATAAGATAGCATTAAACAAGAGTTAGTTTCAGCCTGGAAAGAATTTGATCTTGCCATGTCTTACCTCTGAATAAAAAACCCCAGAATTTTTCCAGACTGTTATAATTGTTTCATGTCACATATTAAGATCCCAGGAGGATCTTAAGCCTCCCAACTTCAGTGTTAGCCACAGTTTTTACAAGGTGTGACCAACTTTTGCAGTGTTCAGCAATGGAAATTTATACCACATTATCAAAAGAGGCAAAAATTACACTAAAACAAACTTTGGGTTGAACTAAACTACCTTATCCTGAAATGAGTTGCTAGAATTCCTGACACACAGAAGGGTTTTTTAATCCTCTCTGCTCCCTCTCCTCCTTCCCCAACAAGGGGAGCTGCAAGGGCTCTTGTCCGCAGACAGCAGGCCACCAGGAAACAGAGAAATAACCCAAATTCAATGTTCTCCCTGTTGTTTGTCAGATACTCTTTGATGGAGAAGGGTGGTGAAGAGTGATGCTAAGAGGAAGGTACGTGGGGGTTTCCATCATGCTTTGACTGCAACACCCCAGCACACACCATTCATTCATGTGAGAATCATTCACAATTTGACCCAAAATAAATAAAATACCCTGCTGTTTTTTAATACAGATTACATCAGAAGTAATCATACTAGGGAAGTGATCACTTTAGAAACTATAGTTTCATATAAATATAATTTTAAAGGCAAAGTGCTCAAAATCAAGAGTAAAATTATGAGAGTCAGAAGCAAGAAGACAGTTTAAGCACCAAAAAGTAAGGGCAAGCCATAGCCTGCGTCAGAAAAAGATACTCAGCAGTTTAACAGCTCTGTGCTTTTACATTCCTTGCTGGAATTATTCAATAAATTTAGCATGACACTCTGGCAAAAATCTAGTCTGGAATGAAATCAACAGAAGCCAGAAGAACAGTATTCAAAAGCTACCTACAGAATTATGGTTTCCACTGGTGAGAAAAAGGTGAGAGCACGTGAAGAAAATAAAAATAAAAATCAAGCTGGTAGAGGATGAACTGAGAAAAAAAAACAAGTCAGTATTTTACTGCTCCGAAGTTCTTCCATTAGAAAGTTCTATCCTGGGCAAAGAGATTAAAAAAAGGAAATAAACTATGGAGTTATAGGCATATCAGACTTCGCCTGTATTTTAACATTTCCCTAAAGCAAACATTTCTGAACCTCAGACAATATTTACATATGTATTTTAAAGTCGCAATAGAAATATGTATTTACAGCAATGCAAAACTGTAAGATTTTACTATTACAGGACAGCCTGAAAATGAAATTCAATCTGGTTTTGTTGCTCAAGATGAAACAAAAGCATTTTAGGTTTTCCCATCACTTTAACATTTGTGAGAAATGTTTCTATTTTGCATGCAACTTCTGAAATAGAATACAATGAAAATTCTAAAAATTGGACAGATGTGTTTATTTTCAGGTATTACTGTACATCTGTGTAAATACATCAAAGCTATTTGAACTCTTCACTATCATATTCTTCTCTATTTCAGTCCATGAGAAAACATTCTAAATAACTAAATTACATCTTCTGAAGTTTGAATACTCTGAGCAGTATAAGGCACCTATTGCACCCTCCTAAGTGGCGAAAAAAGGTAACAAAATGGCTATATACAGAAATATTAAACATGAGTTTGTGTGGCTAATTTAGTTTTTACAGGTGAACTCTTGTGGTACTTCATACTTTGCAGAACCTCTGAATAATGCAGTACGCATTTGCAGCATGCACTGCTACTCTGCTTCTTCAAGAATTTGAAAGTTAACTTAAAATAGGCTTCATGTGGGATCAGAGGGTTGTTATAACTGGGAAAAGCCTAATTTTTAAAAAACTATTAGAGTTAGTTGAAACCACGATTTAACCATGTAGCACACCAAACCTCTGGCATGTCAATTTTGTCACCAACTTCTCACTGCCTAAGCATGTAGTTCTCTTGAGTTATGTTTATTCAGTTCAAAGAAATAAGATACAGCTTGGTGTACTATGATTCAATGGTTCTCAAAACATGACGAAAACATGAAGTAAACATGAAGAGGCTTGGTTGGTTTTTTTTTTCCCCTTGGGTTTTGGGTGTTTTTTTGGTACAGGAAAAGAGGGCCATCTCTTAACTGGATGTAAGGCCGCGAAAGGGTTTACTTAAAGAGGGGAGGGTCGTCATCTTAGCAATTTATATGATTCATCATTCATTTAAAAAATAACTGCTGGAAGGAAAACTTACATCAGCCCAGTAACCATGTGAATACAAGAATCTAAGCTCCCAAAAGCACAAGAACCTGAAGTAGTCAGTAAAGCAAAGACATGGCGCAAGGGGGGTTCTCACTGCTACTAAGGCAGTGGAGAACAAGCAAGTAGGAGAAAGTCTAGCCATTTAATAAAAGACACAGAAAACAAAAAATACAAGTGAAAAGACCAGGACTGGTATCTCTTCCACTCTCAGTTTCAACATTGAATATCACTAACTATCTAGATCTGTAGAATCTGGACATGCACAGTACAGATAATAATTTTAGAATTCAGAGACAGGCTTTACGTTGAAGAACCTATCCCCAGATAGCTTCTCTGTCCCTGTTGGATGGTGGTACCAGGGGACAGAAATCAACTGATCTAATAATTACACATATCAGCAGAATTGCTGCACAGGTTCTGTCCTTGAATAGGATTTGTCACATCTCAAGTCAAGGGCCGGGGGCGGGAGGGGGGAATAAAAATCATCAATCTACCACCCACGAGAGGCTGTCACTGGCTTATCAGTGTCCTCCTAAAGGTGTTTGTGGTTATTACCGGGGTGAAGGGAATGCAGAACAGAATGAACTCAAGACCCATTACTCAACAGGTAAAGCTGCAAAAAAGTCCCATATTACATTTGTAATTTGTATTGCAGTAGGCACTCTAGCTCCTTTTATATCAGGACAATGCAGTTTTTCCCACAAGAATCTTAAGCCTAAGTAATGGTACATGCCCCTCAAATTCTCTAAAGCTTGATGCATCTACCTGTAAGTGAAGTGGTCCTATGCAATCACAGTTGGAATAAGTTAAGGGAGTAACAATGCCAAATCCTCTGGTAGACAGAAATGATAGTACCAGTTCTCTTTTTTCTCTAGCTGGGGCAGCATTCCTATCACTAGGAATGAAGATGATATAAATTAGCAATTCTTATTCACCACATTTCAAATAAACATTTAGATTGTGACCAGCTAACAGCAAAATACAATTAGAAAAGACAAAATGCGGTAAAAATGCTTTCTGCAGAATTATTACAAGGACCCAGTCTACACTGGTAGCAGACCCAGCAAAACAGTTCTGGAGTTTCACACATCTGCTCGTTGAGACTGAAGTATCACCAGAGACCATCACTTAAACAATCAATATATATAAAAAGATAACTATAAAATCTTGTACACAAATTACCACTTTTTCCTCGTCATTTAAGGATGACACTGATTTTATTTTCCTCGTATAAAAGGAGACATTTAACTCTGCGATGATTTAACAAATATTCTTAATATATTCATAACAATAAAGCAGCTAAAAAGCTGTTCTAATCTCTAAAAGAATCTTTATCATCTGCACATATAATATATATTGTAAACAATCACTCCAAAAAATAATTTTGTTAAAAGTGATTATATTGCACTCAGAATTCTGGGATTCTCATTCTCCCTTCTCATTTTAAATCAAAGATCAGCTTCATTTTTTAATAAAATGGAGCTTTAATTTTCTACTAAAAACAAGTAGGCATGCAATCAATATAATACAATGTATTTAAAATGTCAGAAAAAGGGCAAGTGTTTGGTTATGAAACTGGAATAAGGAACAATTCTCAAATAGGCCACACGAGAGTAGTATATTGTAAACATTCTGCTGGCTCTAAGGTGTTGCAGATGCTGTAGAGAGCGCAGTCTAGTTCAGCACCCAAGAGGTACAGAGAATCTGTTCAAGTGTTCTGTACTTCAGTAAGTTTCCATGCAGCAATGGCACGTGTAATAGACTACACATAAAGACAGAGTAATGAAACAAAGGTGATTACTGAGCTAATACTGACCTCGTAAAAACATAGCCAATCATTACAAGTTCACTGGAATCTTTAAATGTAAGTTTTCTGGATCATTACATTTTCTAACACAGTAATGAAACTATTACTCTTGCTGCAAATGAAGTACAGAACTAGATTCCCTACTTGCAGCTTACATGGACGGTATACCAGTGGCAGTCTGGACACTACCCTCAGCCTAAAACATCCCCGCAAGATACCATCAGGAAGAATGTCATCTTGCTTTATCTGCAAGAGTAACACCCTCCTCCATGCATTGGAGTGAGAAACGGGGGGGGGGGGGGAGGGGAAGAGGAAAGCAATGTCCTTATGCAGAAAAATAAATCCTCAGCCATTATGAAGAGGGCACAGATCTTTAAAATTCAAATGAAGGCTGTTTTCTCAACTCAGTTCTACAAGAGAAAGATTTCTCTATCAAACTTATTATCTTCAGGTAACATATTAATATCTTTGGAGTCCCTGAGATACTGCAGCTCCATATAACCACCCTGGACAAATGGAAAGACTTAGTTAGTATACAGATTAACAAGGTGGAAGCCAATATATAGCACCCTGAGTTGCAAGTGAAACAACAGGAATGAGCAACCCATTCCTCAACAGCCAAGAGATGCAGGAGAAAGTGCAGAGGAGGTATTGGCTAGGGAATTAAAAGATACATACTGCACAAGACAACAGAAAAAAAATGGAGTATTTCTAAAAGGCCTTTCCTTGTTTTCAGAGCAGTGAAGAAAAAGACAGCAGTCAGAGGGAAGAACTCTCTGAGAAAGGCCCTGAAGAAACATGGCCTTCTAAATGTACGGTAGAACAGTAATGCAAAAGCAGAGACAAATTAGGCAGTCTTGTTCCAAGCGTGCCCCAAAGGTTAAGCACTCTAGCAATGACTAAGGACTGTCAGCGATGACTGACCTGTACTCTGGATATAAACCAGGAATATAAATAGATACATTTTCCCCTGAAACTACAGAAAAAATACAAAGAGGAAAATTACAAAGTCACAATCGAATCAGAGAATACTTTCCATAGTCAAAAAGGAAATACTGGCTTCAGAAAGAATACAGCCATCTGCTCTGTATCTTAAATAGGGTTAATCATAAAAAAGAGGTGCTTGTAAAATCTTACATTTGAAATATTTTATTTCCCAGTATATTGCTGAATAATTTTGCAGTTAAACCAAAAAGGAATATCAGAGGTGAATATGGAATACTTAAAACTAGCAAATGGTTGCCGAACCATCTGAATTTCTAGAAAAGCATCGATAAAAATGTAAAAGCATGGTCTCACAGAACTAATTAGAATCTGAAATGCCAGATTGTCTTCACAATGGCCACAACATGAATACTGATGGATTTCTGCAACCAAAACCTAATTGTGACTTTGCCAAAAGATAGCTTAAGACAGCAATCAAAACATCTCTAAAAACTGGGATTTGTATTTCTGCTATTTCCTATCCTTTCAGTCATTCAGCAACCAATCCTCATTAAAAAAAAAAATGCTACCTGGTCACAATTTTACTCTCTTATGGAGTTGTGCTATATCTCAATACATTCTTGGGAAAATAAAGAAAAGTGAGTAAAAAGCTGAATAGAAATAGACACTCTATAAAAACTACCTGTAAAGTATCGTAAGTCTGGAAAATACTTGTGGCATTACACAGGCTACTGCTGATGCAAAGAAAAAAATTACAATTTAACCATTTCATGAATATGAACAATGCACTTGTTCCCAGCCATTTAGAATGATCTGACATTCCAAATGTTTATAAAAATTGGGTAATAAAAGAATTAAGTCAATACCCTTAAGTACAATAAATAATGGTGTTTATTATGGTCGAGGTTGACCACGAGTGTTTGTTCCATATCTGCTTGGGACATTTGTAAAACCAGTTCTGAATCCTTGCGTTGTTCCCATTCCCGGTATTCCAAATCCTTGATTGAGTACACTGCTGTAGGGTGCGGATCCATGATTAAAGCCCAATCCATAGGGCCTCGTCTGAGTGTTTAAAAGGATGACTGGACTCACATTTTTGCCTGGCGTATTAAAAGAAAATTCTGGCGGTGGGCTGCTGGGCTTAGCTGGAGTGGATGTAACAGGGTTCAAATTATCAGCAGCTTTCAAAGGTGGCATTGGAATAATATGATGGTCCGAAAGGTTCAGAATATTGTTTGCAATAGGCACAGATGATAAGGTAGGTCTGATCCAGTCATCTTTGAAAATCTGAACAGTCAAGGTAGACACCAATGTGTATAATCTGTTAGTGACATGGGCAAGTACCATTTGTTCATTTGCATCTCTCCGAATTCGGACATGTACTGATCCAGCCTAGAAAGTGATAAAAATAAGTTGGCTGTTAAATGTTACTTCAATAAAGATTCTCCATATGCATTCAAGAAGATGCAAGTTATCCTGCAGGGAATTATGCAAAGACCTTTCGCAGTGGAGACTACTGACTAAATAACTCCATAATTAGGATACATTTTGATCTTTCCTAATGCATTGATCTCTTATGAACACATCAACATCATCATTCAGGAAAAGTGAGTCTCAAAACCAAACTACAAAATACAACATCTGTTGGCAGGAAAGGAAATGCAACAGCTAGGAATAAAAGTGGCCCCAAAGAAGAACAAAGTGCAGACAAACTCCATATTCCAATTCTAGGAAAAACCGTCATCACTGTGCTGCTGGAGCAGACAAGAGGACAACATGCATGGCAGACATGCTCAAATCGGGACCATTAGCAAGAACAGAGGCAATGCCCCTAGAGGAACTCAAACTAGTTTCTCCTGGACGTGCATATAACTGTGGGCTGCCCCTGCCTTCCTCTCAGTAACACTATCTCATTTACCTTGCACTACTGCTGCAGAAGAGAACAGGACACAAAACAGAACCCCTCCCATGCTTTTTCAGTTCATATTTAACAAAGAACATCGTTCACAGCTTGTGCTATATAAGTCATTTTTACATCAGATGATGCAGCTGAAACATATCCAAGTCTCAGGAAGTTTCTACTACAACCTGGAAGATGCCAATAGGTAAGGATGGATACAGAGGTTTTGTAAATATTTGTGATCAATCCAACGATGCCATGATCCAGTATTTTGGGTGGCAGAACAGTAAACCGAAAGCTATATTCGCATCAGCAAGTCAGAGCTGCTGCCTTTTTCTTTTCTTTTTTTAAGAAGGGTAGCATACTGGAAGAGTTCAGAAGCAGAGAAAAAGAATTCTAAAGGTCTTAATTTTCTGTCTGTCACAACATACCTGCATCAACTTAGAAATAACTGAGTTCTGTGTGATCATTCTGTATCACAAAAAAAACCCTTAATTTCTTCCGCTTACAGTACACAACTGTAGATGGTTTTTTCCACCCCCTCCCCCAGAAATGCTGAAAACATATGATTCTACTGTAGACCTTTGGTACCTGAAGGTTTATGGTTTTCTTTTCCTGCCCTCTGAGACAATTTACAATAATATGCCATTTGAAAAATGTCTTTACTATTGTTTGAGGTTTTCTTCACTGCCAAAATACAAAAGCAATTCTACAGTTGCAAAATGCATGCTTTAACCCAGAGCTGCAATATACAAAAGTAATATTAACCAGTAACAAAGCTTTAAAAAAATATAAAAGACAGGGGAAGTGAAGTTGTGCAATAAAACACAAGGACTGAGTACTGACTTCATCAATTTTTTTTTTTGTATTTAAGATTTCAAAAAAAATATATTACTTTATTTTAAATAAAAAATTTAAAGTAGTATCTGACAACTCTTTTAAAAGCTAAAAAGACAATAAAGACATAACTTACCAAAGTGCCAAAACCTAATGTCCAGAAGTGTTCATTTCGAACTTCCAAGACACCATCCAAAGTTGAAACCTAATTTTACACAAACACCCAGAAACATGAAAATAACTTAGAAATAATCAAATCCTTTTAGAAATGTACTTTTACAAATAGCTGAATACAGCGTTTTCGGTAGTGAAATAAAAGCTTCCATACTACAGAACAGACAATGTCTGTTAACAATGCCACTAATGCTTATCTACAGTATTTTTGCTACCCTTAAACATCCAAATCCTTAAGTTGAGTCTTCTTGGACTACTCACAAAAACTCTTCATGTTCCTGAATACTTATTTAATGTTAGCTGTGTCACGTATTATACACTGACTTACCTCTCTAAGAAGTTTATCTAACTGGCCAATCACATGAGGTGGGGTTGTCTTTAAGAAGAAAAAAAAAAAAAAGGAAGAAAAAAGATGTAATAAAAATTAACTGGCCCTGTTTAACTAAGAGAGCCTTTAAGTCTGGTCTAAATACACAAGAGACCAATGGCATTACACAATAAATTCTTATGACTTCATGATGCATATTTCTACTGCTCTTAAAATTCTTCTAGCACATCACAAATTCCCCTTAGAACATTCCTATTCAAATGCTTAAAACAGATTTTATGTTTTTTAAAAAATAAGGACATTTAAGAAAACTGAAACCACAAAAACACTTGTTTTGTGACACTGCCTTACCTGGAGTAGTACTTTCCCACTGTAGACACTCATGGGATACATGGTACCAAATGTCATCAAAGCAATTGCTATTGCAGAGGCTGTGTCTACAGCGAAATAATTGCTAGAAAGAAAGAGCAATTTTAAAGAAAAACAGGTATTCACATTTTTGAAAGGCACAAGAATTTTCTTTTGATTCTTTTTCATTCTTTTAAGTTATATGTACTTAGAGAATATTACACATACTGATCTCATCTGAACTATACATCTTTCAAAAAAAAAAGTATATTCATGGAGTTGCAATCCCATTTACACAAAATACATCTTTTGATGAGATCATTCCTTTCATGTAAAAAATGCAATTTCCCATAGACTGGATACAAAGAGAGTTACTTTTTTTTAAACAACAACTGTACGTACTTGATTTCAATAAGCATATAGGTAATGCAAAGAGCTAGAGCTCCAGCAATATCAATCAAGACAAAAGGGTTCATTCGTGGCAGAAAGATACTACTCAATCCTGGGATGATTCCACAAATACTGTAACAAAACAGAAAAACCAGTTGTCAGCTAGCTGTTCATCATTACTTCAAAAAGCAAAAGAGTTACACCCACTATTTCAGCATTTGACTTCAAATACACCTTGCAGTCACAGCAGATCTCTGAGGACTGAAAAGGCCTTTCTAATTCTGCTCAAAGTTCTGCAATAGTCTGATGTCAGCAAAAATTAATAAAGTTTAGCTCCATGTCACATTCCCTCTCATATCTGAAACTAATACTTATCTCTTGCATCTTAAATTTTCTTTAAGTCTATCTTCCCATCTACAACATGTTATACTACACTAATCTTTATACAGTTTTTCTACATGTTAAAATAAGTATCTTGTGCTACTTTCTATTTTCTGGTAACATAGTTAGCTGTGTCAGCTGTACACAACGCAAGTACTTTACAGGTTCAGACACTGCTATTACATACACGTGAGTCTTGGGGGGTTTGCATATCTCCAGTCTTCAATCCATCTGCCACCTTGGTGTAAAAGTGTTCTAAAGTCAAAGCTAACTAACTCATGGGTCTGAAAAGAGGGAGGAGACCAGCTAGCTGAATAAGAGGAGACCAAAAACCCACAAGGGAGCATTGAGAAAAGTTATTTATTTATACTTGTCTCCTATCAATGGAAGCACGAAGAGAGAAAAGTGTTTCTGTACTTCCCAGTGACTGTGAGTGCATGCCACGTACCAGAAAATTTAAAGGAAAAGACAACATGAAATGTTTTGTTGCTCTGTTTATAACCAACCTATGTTTAGACATCATGTGCTGGTCTGCTCCTGGAAGAATTTTAATCAACATAATTATACACAGGTGCAGATATTTTGTGATCAGCACAGCTTCACAGAATACATTTGAAATAGCTGTATATGTACTAACTAAATTTAATAATTAAAAAAAAAATTGTTGGCATAATTGTCTACGGGTTATCTCAAAATCCAGTAGTAATTCTAGACTCTTGATCTGGGAGCCCTTCAAGTTATCTATCTGTGTCCTTCCCTATAACACTCTGTTACCACATCATTAAAGAAAAACTCTGCTAGCGTCTGTGATTGCTAGCCATTTTTTTTTTCCCTCCTCTTTTTTTTTGTTTTCCCTCACTGAAACTCCAGCTACTTGGTCAACCCCATTGTTAGTCTTCCAACTCTTTGCAGAATTTGGGTCCAATGATACAATACCTTATACCCATATAATATCAATTCTGTATAACAAGCCAGCACTCTCTGCTTTCCTCAACTGTATACAAAAATCACAACATGCAGAAACAGATGGGCTTTGCAGCATACTTAATATGTTATACAATATGGTTTAACGGTTTTTGATACTGACAGCACAAGTACTTGGAAGAACATGCATGGCTCAAAATAAACATTTCTGACATCTGAAAAAATTATTTGCAAACAATGTTATCTTGCATTCAGATATCCAATACAAGTAAGAGAGTTAACAGACAAGATGAATGAGCAACACTGCTTCAGTCCCTGGAAGACACAGACTTTCCAGTTTCCTGCTGGATAGGTGAAGAGTTTTCATAGCTATGTTTCAGTAACCTGTTTCATATATCACATTTAAACTGGAATCATCCTAGTCATTTGCCCACCCCATAAAGTAAATAAACACAAATTACTACAAAATATATTGCTCAGGTAATGACTGTTGAGAAATGCAGTTCAAGCCTGTACAGGACAAAGCTAGTTTACCTCACCTCATCCAAGGAGAATTACATACAATGTACTGAACACATTCAAAGGGAAAGTTATGCAGAAGATGTATTTCTATTAGATTGATGTATCTGGGAAATATGAGAGACAATGTTTGCTCTAGAGTTCATACACCAGACAGCTAGAGTAGGTAAAGCTATTTTAAAAGCTCTAATAGACAACAGTTTATTCCTCAATACCCATCCAAATCGTTATTATACACAAAAACCAACACCACCTTCCAGAAGCTAACTATTTTGAAAAACATTATAAAGCTTTACCTTCTACTAAGATCTGCAACATGCTCCTGAAGCCAACTTGTGCTGGCAGCTGCAAAAGAAAGGAGGTAATAAAATAACTACGAGTAAAGGTATCCATTTTAAAGTACACTTAAAGTTTTATTTTAAGGGAAGAACCCAATACACTGTGAATGAATAAATGTATCTCAACAGATTCACTATCACTTGAAAAAACAAAACAAAACAAAACCAAAGTGACTTTTCCAGGCAGTAAGTAAAATGCCTGTCTCTCATAATCATCTAAACTGATTAAATACAAATATGATTGCAGATTATAACCATCACAATTATCTTTTATATAATATAAAGTAAAATATATCACTATAAACAATTTACAGTTAGCGGGAATGATTGCAAGCCTACTTCACAGTGGAAAAAGTCCCAGGTAAAAGAGCTATTAAGAGGAATTATTACATTAATTTATTTTTAATCCATTAATATATCCATAAAATGTCTTTAAAGTTCTGATATCTGTCAGATGACCTTCACTGGTTGAATAAAAGAGACTGAAAATAAAGGGTACTTCAGCATTAAATGATACTCAGTTTATTAATGACTACATATTACTGAGCGAGCCGTATAAGGAAACTAGATTGAAGTCTGGATGGCAACTCTAAACTGCATGAAGTTATATTAATGGAGGTAATAGTAATATATACCCGCTAGTCAAGAAAGTTACCAGACAAGTTATACCTTGACAAAAATAGGAACATTAAAATATTTTCCTAACTCTTGTTATAAATTATCACATACCTTCAGAGACATAAGCAAAAGGCTTATTCCTAATGGAAAGCATTGTAAATAAGTTGAAAAAGAGAGCCACGAAAGTACCAACCAGCAGTCGCCCCCTAGGGAGGGAACAAAAAAAAAAAAAAAAAAAAAAAGTATCTTAATTTCACATCATCACAAAACACGAAATCAAGCTGTAATTACCAGTAACGATATCAAAATACTTTGCTTGGTATCTTTCACCGAGACTGAAAACAAGAATAAGATAAACTAGTGTAATGCATAGTAACCGGCAGTGTATTATCATTTTAAGGGTTATATGAGATCACTGAACTTCGTACATTAGGGTTATCACATTAGACTGTATGTAATGTTCATAACAATGAGTTGAGTAACAGTTCTTAACTAATTGCATATATGCACACACATATATATTTGTTCTTTGAAGATATAAATACATTGTTCCCTGAGCAGGAGAGCTAAAAAAGCTTAGTTTCCTATGGAATTATGCCCTATGCCCCTACCCCTTCCTAGGAGAACTACAGCTTCACCAAACATGCCATGTCCCAGTCTTTTGTTCCGTAACACCGTCTTTTCCTTTTCCCATACTCTTTCTAGTCTTCGTCATCTTTGCAACACCTCCAGCTCCCTAATGATCACAGCATCCTTCCCGCCCACATACCAGGCCTTCTAAGAGGCTTCCGTAAGAAATGAGAGCAACTAAACTGGAAAAACAAGCAATAGATAGTTAAATCATTATTTAAGAGAGCACATGCATTACATTTCAATTGTACCTTGAAAAAGCCGTTTGCAATATAGCTTGCACATAGTTTGAAACAAATGCCAAGGTACCAAAACCAATTTGGTGTTGAATGTACTTGCATAATTAACATGCTAGCTTAAGAATTAGAAACACAAAGGGACACTGAAAAAAATATCATTTTACATGTCAAAATAATTTCTTACGTGTGTATCTCAGGTTGTTCCAGAAACCGCTCTGCACTACAAAAATAATTGAAAATTTGAGTTATATTCATACAATAAAGCCTTGACACCTGAAGCATATTTTTTCAATTCTGAAGAATTAGCTTCCATTCATAAACAAAAACTGACAGATACAGTACTGCAAAAAAATGAATTGCTTAAATAAGCACAGCAGTTCTTGTAAGTGATGAAAGCATTTAACACTGAAAAGAGTCAGGGTGTAATTTACATTTTCCAACTATTTCCAAACTGCGCCACATAGGTGCTAACTACCATGAATGCTGCCTACACAATAAAAAGATGCTTGTAAATGAACATGCCAAAAAAGTACTGCTACTGCCACCACCAGTGTTGGTAATCACAACAAACTAAGTCTGAAATCCCTGACTTAGAGCCTCTCACTAAGCAAGGCCAAATAAAGTAGGTGTGGGATACTGTGGTGGAGATATAAATCTTTTTTTACCCACAAGTAGAAGAAGAAATGAGCTTCAGCTGTAACAGAAAAACCTATGATAAGTTTTGGGAATTTCCTAAAATTGATGTTCAAAAACTTGGAGACTTCGACAGTGCATGGTTATTAGAATTCATTCCAGTGTATTGTCTGTACAAGAGATTAGCCTATAGTGTAAAATTGCTAAGTTGTTAACATAGCCCTTTATAGAGAAAATAGAGCCCTTGAATAGAAAAATTGAAGGTACACTGCCCAAGTTTTAAATTCCAGATGTTAAAAAAAAGCCTCTTAATTTTTAAAGACTAAGACAATTTTTTAGGCTAACCTCCTGAAATACAAATGCTTCCAAGCGTAGATGGTATGTCAAATTAATACTTGAACAAATTTTGAGGGACTGATAAGTTGAAAGTTTAAACATTCAGATCCTTAATATATTATGAAGTTGATTTACTTCATGAATTAACTGGAAAAAAAAAAAAAAACCCAAAACAAAGTTTTATTTATTAACGAATTTAAAAAGTCAAGATGGATAGGGAAATGCACTAAACGAAATACCTAACTTTTTGGAAAATATGATTCTTAAGAGCATTGAGTCTTTTCATTGAAAGCTGATTAATTACATTTATTAATTCCTATCATTTCATCTAAAGCCTATCTGTATTGTAAACAATATAAGTGAGCAGTAAAGTTTAGCAATATTTTAAAAAATCTGAACTTTTTTCTACAATATCTCTCTCCATTTGTAGAATGCATGTGCTTTTGCTCAGTCTGGAATATCTTCGTACATAACAAAAAATTAAAGAAAATGGTACATATCCCTACCTTTCCTTCAGTATAAAAAGAGCACCAAGCTGTGCCAGAACTGTAGATGCAAATACGGCTAGAACTTCAAACCTTTCAAACCTGAAATTTGAGAATTCTATTTAGAAACATTGAACAATGCATCAAATGCATTCTGGTCTGTGCAGGAACCAGCAAGGACAGACCTACTATTTCCGATTCTTTCAAGAGCAGATAGATGGTAAGAAATTGGAAGTTTTATAGAATAGGCATTATTTTCAATTTCTTTTAAACCAACACTCCACTTACCACAATTATTTTTCCTATCTCTCCCCTATCCCCTCCTCCCCTATTCTGTAACTGTTCTTTACAGAATCAGACTTGGGTCTCCTTATTTTCAGGGTCTTTTACACACAGATTGTTAGTCGTGGCTGTTAGGGGACACAGGCAATGATAGTCAGCAACATATCAAATGCTGTGTTATCAAACACTAGATCTTGTTATTAGTACTTACCCAAATGAATAGACTGGGCTGGGTTTCTTCATCATTACCCAGTAGCTTATTAGACATGTTACCAAACTGAAAAAATGGGGAGAATTAGACTATGATAAATAACTGCAGCCTTTACAAACTGGATAATCTACAAATATACAAATATATGAATATAACCACATCTTACCATGAACTCAACCCTTCCATTACTGTCACAATGAGGGTTCCAGTGAATCCAGAAAAGGCTGTGCTTGAGAACACCACTTGAGACTGCACGATGATGTCTCAGCCATTCCCATAAAAAGGGCAGCAAATAATTTTAGCAGAATGGTAGTGGGTGTAATTCCTTACACCAGGAGACAGCCTAATGCTATACTTACGGCATGCTGTGCTTACCAAGGCTACCACTGACCTTCTTCAATAGAGAACAACACTCAGCCTAAATCAAGTTTACTGTAACTCCAAATGCAATGCATTTTCACACTGAGGTCCTGACACAAAACAGCACAACCAGTGTTTAATCTGCATGCACTCCATGAATTTCTCTGAAAGGGACCTGGAGCACACAAGACCAGGTACCCCAGTATCTGACTAACAGGAAAAGGTGGTTTGAGAAAATTCTTTTAATAACGTCTGGTATCACACATAGTAATGTCACACGTAGTAATGAAAAGTACAAAGCAAAAGCCTATGAAAATATCAAACTAGGCACCCAGTAAATGCCCTTCTTATAAACACTTTATCAACTTTCCTAGAACTACTGTAACCTGAGAAAGGCCGTTTAAATGAGAAGGAACATGATAAGCAAGATGACAGGACTGTTACGTTTGTGTCACTTCCTTTGTATCCCAATGAAACAGTGAAGAAAGCTCTCCATTAAATTCTTCTTTTAGAGATACACCGTGCATTAGATTTAGCACTCTAGAATGTCTCAGGCTATGCCAAGTGCTACCTTTCTTTTCCACAGAGTAATTTGCCTAAATGTATAGCCAGAACAGGTTTACTTTTTCTGGCTGCATTCAGCTACACAAGCGCTAATCTAACGGGCTACTCACTGACAGCCACAGGTCTCTCTTGCCATTTCCTTGAGTTTTTCTCTCATATTGAACATCTGAAATTCCAATTATTTTATCCCCATGGTACTAGCCTGAATTTTTCTAGGATGAGTCTCATTTCCTTTGCCTATTTTTCCTTTATTGACCCCTTTGGACAATTTTTTTATTGGAACCCACTGGGATTTAGTGCTATCTGTGGCTTTACGCAGCCCTTTCTTAAATAATGACAATATTAAATCAGACTGGATCAAGAACTCATCCCCACAGCTGCTGAACAATCACGTCCTCACAACCTGATCCACAGCCGTGTGGAGTAAAACCAAAAGCAGAGGAAATAATAATGCTCATATACAAAATAGTAAATTCATATACTCAGTAAGACTATTATAAATGATAAGGAAGATGACAAAAATGAAAGAACGAAGAACAAAGAATCTCAATTAATTTTTGCAGCAGAATTACTGGGCATTGTTCTCCCTTGATCTCTTGAAAGAGATCTCTGTGAGTTAGAATAACCTTCTAGTCCATCCACTAATTAACCTAACATGTCAGTGTCAGGGGTATTCCATCTTCTCCTAAAACTAAAAAAAAAAAAAATATTCTAGACAAATACGAAATACAACATCAAAACTTTCCCCAAGGTGAAAAGGGTATTTTGAGTCAAGATGATAAAATGCAGCAGATACAAAATTCTAAGAAAAATATGAGATTCATTAAAGTTATATCACAATTCTAATGCAGTCACAGATCAAGTTAAGTATTTTTGTGCCTATATCATTCCTTTTCCTTTCTGCATGTTTGCTGCTGTTGTTTATAAATGTTTTACTATCAGTCAGATAAGCTATAGTATGTAGCAGGCAAAACAGACTGCAGTTAGCTGGTCCCTACTTTTTATAAGCTAGTGAGCTTATAAAGGAAGATAATGTAGGTTAGTAATTAAAAAATACATGCATTTTATGCAGTTTCCCAACCACTGCTACTGATCTGCATCTCAGGTAAGAACTGAATATATTTAATGTCTGTATTATCAGTATTATCGAAAGTGTTCAGAACTTTCACACTTAAAGTAGTTTTAATATCATTTTGTTAGGAAACAGGAAAAATACTAAAAATATCTAATGACCTTATTGGTAGAGTGCATGGGACCTAGCTCTTGAAATATTTTGAAATAGAAATAGGATTACATACTCCTTGTTTCCTGATGCTAAAACTGAAGGATACTTCAGAACCAATGACTGTGGCATTAGGGAAATGTTCCGAGTGAATCACCAGGTAACAGTTTGATGCTAGATTCTGTTGTGACACATCTGCACAGAGAAATCCATGATTTGTTACTAGTCATTCTCAATAAAGCTATGGTGTTTCTCATCATCTATTTATTGTGATGTACAATTTTATACTCATTTAAGCTATATTTAAACCAGTTAGTGTTTCTATACTGATGACTCTAAATAACGTGTTTGTATCTGTAAATAAATTTTGTATGTATAGAAATACACAAAGACAGGCACAAACGAACAGTAAGATTAAATGGGAAAAAAACTCACCTGAAAAGGTCAAAGATTGTCAAATATGTGTAAGCAGTTAAAGCTGTAAAAAAAGCAAATAATAAAACTTAATGTAACTTTTCAATGCAGAAATCACTTGTATTCCTCTAAGTACCTCTTGTGCAAGTCTTTTTCATCTTCTACCTACATAAATTGTCTCTGCCGATAGAGCAAGTCTCTCTGTCTTTTGTATGTGTATATAATATGAATGTCCTGAACATTCCAATATATTTAACTTCATAAACAGGTTGGTTATGGCAACCCTAATTCTAATAAAGCACAAAATAATGCCAGATACAAAAGGTATAAAGCTTGTGACTAAGTCGTCACTAAGAATTCAAATACAGAAAAGTCAGGACATCTTCTAGTTACACATCATCCACCAAAGCAAGAGATCTCGTATGTGCATTATTGCAGTGAAAAGTAGGTTCAACAGAATTTTTTACTTGTTTTGGTTCTCCAACCCATATTAAAACTGCAAGAAAACCTGTGTCACAAATTAAAAATGTAAGGTATTCTACTTTCAGTACAGATGATGGGAAGCATTTTAGAGCCCCTATACAAAAGTAGAAGATACACCAAATGTTGAGAGAAGCCTTCTGCTACTCTACAAACATCTTAATTTAACTGCAAGTGAGAGTCTTTATATGTCACTGGTACTATTTATACAAGGAACAGGATTGAGGGCTAGCTTAGAAGTCTACTTTTTTGCAGTCTTAAAGACAAAAGAGGGTACTGCAGGAAGAAAATGACCAGCAGGTCTTGAAAACCTTGCAAACTTTGAAGGACTTTCACCCATCCACACTTGCCTGCAAGAAATGACTCTAAACTGAGTATGGCAAATCAAAAGGAAGCACTTTCCAAACCTGGCTGTGCAGCCACCTAACTCCATTACATGCTAAACTTTGCATTTTTAGTATGTTGGAACTTCACAAGCTACGAAACACATGGTAGTTGCAGTACAAAAGAGCCACCTACCTATACTGTTTGTAGAGCTGCACCACATTAACAGGAAGCCAATACATATTAAATTTATAGCACCAAACAGCAAGATCTTCCAGGACTGTTGATGAGAATAAATATGTATTTTACATCTTCCAAAATTTACAAGACAAAAAATATATCTATCTGGTTTTAAAAAACAATATTGCAGTACTTCTTCATGCAAGCAGAACCAGCTTCTCCTCCCTCCCAAAAATTTACAGTATTTCAGTACAACAAGCCCATATTCTACTTTTAACTTTATAGATTGTCCCAAAACTTGTTTATAAACAGCACTTGTGCCCCATGCTTAAAATACCTTTTTGGTATAAAAAAATCACCCATGTACAATATTTGCATTTAATTACAGCACGCACCATCTGACTTTTGAAGACACACTTATACAACTTTATATTAGTGAGTTCCTCTCTTTGTGCTGGAACTTAGGTCCCCAAAACATCTGTGCATATTCAGTTTATAGTTCTACTGAATGCATTAAATATAAGTACAATTCTGGAGAACACTAACTGACAGGGACAATGCACAGTAAGGAATCCAGCCTCACAGTTGGATTTTTTTTTTTTTTAGCACAGCTGGAAAATTTCAAAGAAATATTCTCAAAATATACTCAAGTTAATAATGTATTTTAACTTATCACCGCTGTCTTTTTTATTAGTATTCATTTTTTAAAGGAAATACTTACCCTCCTATCTGCTGCAACCAGTCTAAATTCATGTGTTAACTTTCCAACCAATGTTCTCTGTGATTTGCGGAACAGGTGTATTGTCCCCTTAAAAAAAATATTTAAAGTTTAATTAAAAATTTTACTTAAACCATAGTTTAAATTAGCAAAAAGGAAATCTTCATTTATGAACTATTTTCATAATTATATCAAAGAATCAGAATGAGTTTGTTAATTAGAGATTGCCTGTAAACATTAAATTGAGCAGTAGTTTTTGATAACCATTTTACACGGTTATTGTATTAGAAAATAATGAATGACTTAGAATCAAGCTTCATTTAGATATAATCCAGAATTCAAGTTTACTGGAAAACGTAACAAAATACCATTTAAAGAGTGGGGTTTTTACTTAAGTAAAACTACTACAGATATTCTGAAAACACAAATATTTTTCTTTATCAAAGCACAAGTCCCACCCAAAGCCAACTGGTTTATTAAACAGGAAAATATTGGTTTTTATATACATAAATGAGAACCCATCAGAGAAATAAAAACAATGCTGGTATCATCTGGAATGTGGTGGACACAAGGTCAGTAACATGATGAAACATACAATCTCAGTCACGGCTTAACCTAAACACACACAGTAGATGCAGTCACTGTAGGTGCTCCCTCTCCTTTCCTGAGGGTGGAGGGGACGTGTGCGTGTAGTAGATGGGAGTGGGAGTGAGGGGGATGCTATGTGGCTCTCCTGAAAGTGTGACAGGGAACATTCTACCGGAAAAATTCACCAACCATGCCACTTGCTCCCCTTCCTCAGAGAGCTAAAGCGTCTAGTTACCCATATTCCATTCTACTCTCCCCACAAAGAAGTAAGCTTTCCACATGAAAAGCCCTTCTGATTTCCAATAGAAATTCGTGGACTTGTAATGGGTGGTCTGTTATATGCAGCGATTTGGGGCTGGATGAAAGAAGGTTTGATTGTAAGCTATCGCATCTGTAACTGCCAGCAGAAGACAAAAAGACATACTAACAGGCTGGTTCCCAAACCAGACTCAATGAACTTACAGACACAGTTGTCAACACAGCTGTATTTCATAGTATCTGTAGATATACACGTAGGTCTTGGTGTCATCAATTAAAAAAGCAGTATTACAGATCCCCAGTTTTGCTCACCTGGGGCAAAAGGCTGGCACTTGATATTTTCTTTACTAGCAAATCATCACATGATGGGGTTTTTCTCAGTAAAGACAAACAGGATGAAAGAAGACTTCGGAAAGCTTTTCTAACAGGCAGAGGACTGCCTGCTTACGAAGGTTCCTCTGTTTCCCTAGCACCCATCGCCTTCCCATGCTGTTAGCACTATGTCCGTTGCCTAACTGCACTGTGCCACACCTCCCTGTTTATATAAAGGATGCTGTGCATTAAAGCTGTGTATTCTGTACCACAGAGGGCAATCCGGTGCAAACCCAGGCTAGCCACAGCTCAGCCCCGGAAGCAAGCTCTCATTCAGCAGAAGTAGCACTTTGGCATTAAAGCTTCCCCAGCTCCTAAACTTGTGGCGACACAATGGAGAGAAACACCTCTGTGCTGAGCAGGAGGGCAGCTACCCCACACCACACCTCGGCCACTGAGGGTCCCCAGGTGGTGCTGGAAGAGCTGTACAAGAACTATTTCTACGAGTGCGAGTGTCTGCTCCTACAACGCCAACAGGTGACAGCACTCATTATCGATGTCAATTCGTTTGTGCCCAGCACCAAAGGGCCAAGTTCAGGCACCCAGCTGAACAAGCACAGGCGGTGGTCATTCCCAGAAGAATGACTTTTCTTCTTTGGGAAGCGAGCCGCGCGCACCGGAGCAACAGCCCTGTGCTTTCACTGGCGCAGGGGCCAGGCAGCCGGTGTGCCCCGATGCCGGTTTCCGTTCCGCGGCTGATTTGGTGCTGAATAAAAACCCCGAGGCCCAGACTCAAACCACCGCCCAGCGACGGGGCCTGCGCCCCCGCCGCGGCCCTGCAGACCCACCGCGGACACCGCCTGCGGGGGCAGTCTGAAGAGAAAGTACTACACGGGAAGACACACCGCCCGCTCCTTCGGCGCCCCGGGGCCGTTAACAGCCGCCCCGCCGCCTTGGCGAAGGGGCACTTCCTTCCCCCAGGCTCCCCGCCACCGCCCCCCCCGCCGGCGGCGGCGCTCGGCAAACGGTAACGGGTGAGGCCGCCCGCGGCCGAACGCGGCGGAGGGCCCTGCCGGGTGGGGCGGAACCCCCGCGCGCAGCCACGTCACCGCCAGCCCGGCGAGGCTGGCGCCAGGAGCGGAGCGGGGTGGGGGACGGTGGGGCGGCGCGCTCCGGGCCGGGCCGGCAGCGGGCCCAGGGCGCTCTTGCCCTGCCCAGCCCCGTCCCGATGCAGCGACAGGACCCCCGCTCGGGAAGCAGCCGCCCCGCACCGCGACCTCCTCGTCCCAGCTCCCGCGCACGGCTGCCCGTCCGCCCGCCCCCTCCCCCCCGCGGGGGCCACTCACCATATTACTCCCCGCACCGGAAGAGACGGCGCCATGCGAAGCCGGAAGAGGCGGAGGAGGCTTCCGTCGCTACGGCAACGAACGGACCCGTCAGGCCGCGCGCGGGAGCGGATGTGGCGCGTCAGGGAAGCGGCGCCCGCCCCGGGGCCGTTACCTCAGAGGCGCCTCGGCCGGCGGAGCCGCTGGCCTCCCCCTTCCCCTTCGAGGCGACCCCCCTGAAACCCGCGGTCGGTTCGTGCTCAGGCGGCCGGCAGGGAGGTGGGGCGGCCGAGGCCCTGCCCGCCCCAGCCCCACAGCCTTCCCTGGTGACATACGGATTCTGCGTGAAACCCCACTGCGTTTTATCCGCCCCTTATCTGTGAGAATTCAAGGAAAGGGCTCCGTCGTGGCGGTCATTACGCTCTGCTGCAGCAAGTCCACAAGGAGGCGGTTTTGTTTCGCCGCTTCCCGGTATGATTAATCCTCCGTACAGAAATACACCTAAAACCACGTTAGCGTCACTGCCGCCAACCCTCTCTGCTGCTGCATCTGCATTAGTGGCAGTAAGTACACATCTGTCAGAGCGGATTTTTTCCCGGCAGAACGCCGAAAGGACAGCAGCTCTCCGAACTACACGAAGCCTGTTGAAAACTTAGTTGCGTTGTTGTGTGCTGAAGGTCTGAGAACTGCTCCTGTCGCTCCGAGTACGTTAAAACATTAGAAGGATTACAGTTCAGAGGAGTCATCTACAGTCAGTCTAGCCCCGTCCCAAAGTCTTGTAGTACGAAGCAGAAAGCAGACTTCGAGGAAAAACAGAGCCATACTTAAAATACTGCCGTCAGTGCCGCTACTGAGGCTGTGGAGCGCAGGGACACGAGTGCTGCAAGGTAACGGCAACTCCCTCGTGTGGCCTGGCTACCAGACCGCTGAACAGTGCCCAATAGTTTCTGTGAGAAGGAACGTGGATGGTAGGATCACTTTACATGGAATCAGCGCTCACTAGGAATGAAATACAGAACTGAAGTCTTCTTGGAAGTTAAGATAGGTCTGTTAAGGCAAACAATGTTACAAAACACCCGCATGGGATTTAATGTATAGAAAGCTTTAGTCACATGACAGCTTATTTATTATTGTATTTCGGAAATAAGTGAAAAGAGGTAGGAATAACAGTTGAAGCTAGATATTTTATTAAGACAGATTATTGTGCCAAGGAAGTATTGTGCCTACTTGAAACAACCTTCTATAACACTGCCCTGTCTTTGGTCTTTAATGGTCTATTCAGTTGTCCAGTGCTCATAGTTAAAAATGTTATTTGCATCTAATCAGTTCTGTGAAACATGCCAAAAGACTTACTTGACTGTGGTTGGGAGAGAGGCCTGTACATCAACTGAAACCAGAAACAAGCCACCATCTTTAAAACTAATCTGCTTCCCAGCCACTCTGGATAAATTTTAGGTGTGTATTGTCTCCCATTCCTCTACATTTGTAGAGCATGTGATTTCTTAATTGACAAAAAAATCAGTTTTACCTTCCAGATTTTGAGTGTATCTGGTCCTTGTAGGACACAGTATCATTAATTAGAACAACTATTAGACTGGACAGGTAATTGTATTCCACGAGACATGTATTTAGTGTCTCAGACTTCATTCTCAGCTGTTGGCTGTAATGAAGACATTTTTTCCAGTGTACAGAAGTAGTCTTGGGGGAAAAAAAAAAATAAATCCATTTGCACTCTCTAAAATTTGCATGACAGGTAAGAGCACTCCAACTGCAGCTGCTGCCTCCACTCAAATTTAACCAGGAAATCAGCAGTCAGGTGAACAACAGCAGTAGCATTTTATCTGTATGACAGGCTCCACAAACGCAAAGTTGTTCAGTTACTTCATTATTGAACATTCTGAGGTTTTTTTATTATTTCATGTCTTAGGGTATTTCTTTCCAGAAGAGGCAAACAGTTATTTATAAGAAACTGCACTTCTACAATTCACAGAAGATAAATACTACAATTAATAGCACAGCTGATACTAGCATACTGCATATAAGAAAACTAAGTCTTCAAGGATGTCTTACAACTGAGGCAAGTTTGAGGCCTTTTAGAAATTCCTAAAATGAATTCGAAAATAACAGAAGTTACAATATTAGAAAGAACATATTTTACTTATAATATATATTTGCAAAAGAAGGGGAATCTTCAAAAGCATTTGGTAAAAATAACACTTTGCTCATTAGGTTGATTGTAGGCTCCTGAAATTCTGACTTTTTTTTTTTTCCTCCCTAGCTACACCACAGCACCTGGAATAAATCCACAGCACTTAGAATAAATCCCTCACATGTTGAGAGCGATATTTTAGTTAAATTCTATCTTTCTGCCTTCATCACTACATAATACTTTTTGTATTATCATTTCACACAGAATAAAAAATGACTTAGAGAAGGTTGCATAACTGTTCTGGAGCCATATGCACCCTTGTAGGAGACAGGCTGGATTTCACAAGCTCACAAAGTATTTGGAAATTTGCAGAAAGATGGCTTGAGTGAAGAAAAAAAAAACCAACCAAAACCCCACCAACCAAGCCAAACCAACCAACCAACCAACTTTAAACTATTTTTTCACTGGCAAACCTACAACATTAAAATACAGAAATAAACAGATTTTCTTCTGAAATATGCCTGCATCTGACACTAGGCACGGAGCTTTGTCTCACACCATCTTGGCTGGAATGAGAAAAGTTTTATCTAATTTTAATGAGTCTAACATACTTCAGTCCAGGGTATGCTGCCAAGTCTATAATCTCTGTAGATTTCAACGTAGCAAGTGCTGGGATATTGTTTTCAGGCTTTTGTTTCTTCACTAAATTTATCTGAGCATCTCCGGTACAAGAATAAAAGTCTATATGAGTATCTGTAACCTATACACAAAATTGCTAATTGAAATAATTTCAGTGGTTCGGAATCTACCTCCAAGTAGTAGCATTTCAGCCAAAGAGAGATACCAGATAATTATCCCACATAGACAACAATGGTGTCTGTCTATCCAAGACATTAATGCCCGACAGAAGCAGTAATAGCTCTTATGGTTCTGTCATAAACCCAAAACATTGGATTTGTTTCCCCCCCACCCCGATTGCTGTATTGACTTTTATTTGGTTTGCTTGCTTTAACAGTGATATGATGACGTGTTGAAGGCAGTGGTCGTGGCTGCTTTATGAGAGACCCCTAATGGTGCCAGATACGTAATACTAAAATTACTCTAATCCAACTTTTTATGTTATCTTCAAGATGTAACTGTAAGAACAGAAAGCCCCAGTAGCAGTTAGCAGTCCACATACAGCCTCAAGACAATGGCTAGAAAGAATTACAAACAGCAAGGAGATGGGGATAAGTGAAGAATTTAGATTGTTACCTCATAACTAATAGCAGCACTCTCTCCCAAGCAAAAGAAAAGGTGACATTTTAAAACCAAGTAAATTGGCTCCAAATAGCTATTTTCAGGACTTCACCATGACTACCAGAATTAGTTACGTGAAACCTCCTGGTTTTGATTGTGATTTAGCAAGACTAGGATAAGCACACACTTTTCAGTTTCAGCACATTTATTTAGGAAGTAGCACTTCCATTAACAGTAGTTTTAAGAACTTGAGTTATGTCATTTAGAAACTAAATCAGGTATTTATATATTTATTGTGCCATCATATGGTATACAACACCTGGGGTTTTTTTGGTTGGTTGGTTGTTTTTCTTTAAACCAGCAGCAACTTAATAGGCTTCAGGTTTAATGAAAAGGCTTAGTTTGGGATATTTTATCTGATAAACAGACAAGAAAACAGTAAGAACAGGACAAATGCAACATTTTATTGTGAAGCTAAAGCTATGTGACTGCTAATCATGCTTTTTTACATTGCTTATTAATAAAACAGTGTTTAACATTTCAGAAAACATTCTTAAAAGAACAATGAAACAAAAGTGCTTCAAAACAACAAAATACAAGGATTAACCCCATCCCAGACTGGAGTTGTCCCAATATATTTAATGGGGGTGGGGTATAGCGTTTTGTCTCCGCCTTTGGTTTTTGTCTCTTTAATCCAGATTTCTGAAAAATACTGACTAGCCCTTCAGATGAATGAAAATTTGAATCACGTGGCAAAAAACAGTTTCTGTGTTTCCAGTTCCTTTGATAGGTGTGCAAGTATTAGATGAAGTACTTTCTTCCCCACTTCGAATGGTAAAAAAGCCCACAGAACTGAGAAGCTACACCCCTAGCATCTTAGAAGAATATGCTTATATTAACCAACTACAAAGAACATTGACCATTTACCTCAAAGCCACTTCTCTGAAACAGGATTTTAAGAAGTGTGTCTTATGAAGGCATGGAAGGTCTTAAAGCAAAACAAGGTTGATCACCATAGTTTCCAGACATGTCAAGAATCTGCAAATCAAAAGATCAAACTCTGAAGAACCCACAGTGTTTAGCCAATATATTTAATCCACTGGAGGAGTGTATACCTTGCCAATTATTGCCAAACTCAGGAGGTAGTTATTGACAAAGTAAACAGTTTCTACTCTAAGACAGTTAACGATTTACATGAGGCAGGAAAACACAATGCATATTTCCCCATACTTCAGAAGATGATTTTGTATTTGCAGGAAGCAACAGTTTAACTTCCTCATCCTGTGGAATTATAGTTACAGTATTTAAAAGAAAAAAATATTGAAAAGAATACTGAAAGCAAAAATTCTAAAAGAAAATAACTGATCCATTGGTCATCTCTTAGGATGAACAGCAGATCATCCTACGCATGAAAATTCACGTAGCTGAGTAAAACAACATCCTTCAACAGCAGCTCAAGAGAACCAAACAATGAAATCAGCAACTGCCTCTAATTAACACAATGACTGAGATAACTAGTTGCATGCACTGCCTGCTTGTCACTGTTCATTACATTTTTGATATCTGGTAGAAGTCCCCAACACTAAAAACATGACAGAAGCTTGAGACCACCAGACACTGAATGAAGATTTGGAACCTACAATAGTGCTTGCCACCTCCCAAAGCTGCCACATGCAGAAGCATCACTAAAGCACTGGAGTAGCTAGGTAAGCATGTCTTAGGCACAACTATGCATTATCCATGTCTTGGGTAGAAAAGCATTGTAAGAACCTAGGGCACAGTTTGACCATAGGTGGTTAAGGAGGCCCTAAGTAGAACACTGCCTTCCATACCAGTTACGGAACAGACATCTCAGTTGAATTTGCCAGCATATCCGACTTCAGTATTCCCAGTGCAAAGTAATTAAATTTCACAAGATGGACTTGGCAGCAGTGCCAAGCAGTGCTAAAAAACGCTTGTTTAGAATAGAAAAAGTACTATTTCTTCTGCACCAGAAGGTAAGGTTAATTGTCTGAGTAAGTTCTATGTATAAAAACTGTAATTTTAAAAACATTTGAGAGAATCTTAACAGTGAAATCAGCAATGGCCTCTAATTACTGCAGTGACAACAAATTCCTTCTCAGTTCACAGATCCCATTCTTACTCATTTTAAAGTGTTACTGTCATTTATTATCTACTTAAAGTAAGTGGCAGGGCCATATTCAACAAAACTGTATTAGCAACTGACTTTCTGAAATAGAGTCAGTAAGATGTCTCAGGGGCAGAATGCCTACTTCCAATACACTGAACTCTGTAAAGTCTAAGAAACTAACAGGACAGAGAGACTTACATATGCATAAATATCCTAGTTTAAGGCTTATCTTTAATATTCAGGGTTGTTTTTGTCTTAGCCTCAAGGAGAGAACCTGTACAGGTTTGGTGTACTCTACAGAAAAGTCAACATTAGTAAAAGGAACATGCTAACACATGACGGATTTTCATTTTAAGGAGGAAGAGCATCACACAGCGCTTGAGTTTTTCCATCCTGTTACGCCACGAAAAGCAGCAACCTGCTGCCTGAGAAGACATAGTTCTTCCAACATGTAGAAAGATAAAAGGTGCATTTCCTGCTTAATAGAAAGAGACAAAGATGTACAAAGAATGTTGTTAAAAAAACCAGGGGGCTTAGGTTGTTTTTTTTCTCCCTCCTGTAACTGTTAACTTTAAGTCAGTAAAACACACTTGCAGAGGCCCAGACAAGCTGCTTCCTAATCATCTCAAAAA
The DNA here is from genome assembly GCA_008921705.1 of Burhinus oedicnemus. Taxonomy (NCBI): domain Eukaryota; kingdom Metazoa; phylum Chordata; class Aves; order Charadriiformes; family Burhinidae; genus Burhinus; species Burhinus oedicnemus. Next base: position 233,742 of record VFFE01009084.1, on the reverse strand, counting down.
AGTGGGTCAAGTCACTCATTAGCAGTGGGCAGATTCGGGAGGGGGGGAAGCAAAGGCAGTTTAGAGAGCCAATGTAATGCCAATATTTGCAAAGGTTAAAAGCATCCAAGCTGCTCTCCTGCTTATAGTATCCTAATTCAAGATACTATATTAGAACATAATCTGATTTTATGGTAAATACAATTGCAACGTTCTATATAAAAATACCATATATTTGGGAAATACACTTATTTTTGGTTTGGGTTTTTTTGGGGGAGGGTCTTGGATTTTTGGGTTGTGTCCCCCCCCCAAATCTGCTTTTATACACAGTTAAGCCAACAGATAGATGAAAATCATTGAGCTGGGACTTACTCAGTACATGTAAAACAAGAAACCAGAAGATCCCACATAATGCGTTAAGAGGAACAGAATTATTCTTAAATGACACTATTGAGAAAATAGTGTAAGAAAGATATTTAAAGGAGATTTATGAACCAAACAGCACTTGGTCGTGGGCTAAAAATCCAGCAGCTGTGGACAAACTGATGTTGCAGAACAAAATTCTTATTACTGTGTTCCAGCACTAATTTATAGAGCTCTAGTTCATCCATTATGCAGAAAACAATCAGGGCAGAACAGAGAACCAAAATGCAGTGGTACCAATCACCCAGATTCTGATAACCCAAATGGGTTGTCAAACAAGTGAAAAGGGCTAGTCCCTTTTCTTTCTGAAGTAGCAGCTCAGATTTCTGACTCTTCATGCTGCATACTGGTAGTGTTTTAGCAGATGGGAACTTCTACCTCTACATTTCAGGTACCTGTAACACGCCAATAGGTATGTATTTGAAAGAAATACCAGTACATTCCTCAAAATTAAGCGGAGGAAAACAGTATGATAACATATATGTAGGAACACTCAAAGCCAGAAGTGTTACCCTCAAAGTTTTCATTTGCAAAGGATCTCAAGAAAAGTTTACAAGCTTTATGAATAGGAAGACCAAGGGCTTTTCTTAGCTGTTTAGCTGTCTGGCAAATGATAATAAAAGAGTAATATTCATGCTTAGTACTATGAAGTCTCTGACAAATATGGATCAACACAGCCAGGAATCTCCAACAACAGAGATGGTATACTGAAGGCAGAACTAAGGCAAAGCAAGCTATACATGAGATTTGAGAAACTGAAATCTTCTAGCATTTCTCAGTTCTCCAAGAAAGTGAATCAGGGGAACAGAAGTCACGTTTCATTTACAACAGACATACATTTGAGAGAGTCATACCCTTAGAAGGCTAAAAGTGGTTTGGTTAGACTATTTTAAAAGGCATACTAGTGTAACACAATCTTTTCTGATTTAATTGCTTTTCATTTTCAGATCAGTTAAAAGCATCTCTAGTTCAAAAAACCAGAATCCCAAACATATTGCATCTGTGTCTCTCAAAAGTTTGACACAGTTTCTGCTATTTAGTACCCAATACTATGCAGTGAGCACAGAGCCCTATACTTACTATACTTACACTGCATCTATCAGCTAGGGTTTTTTTTTCATATATATATATATAATATATTTTTTATAGCCAGCTTTCAGGTGAGTAGTCCCAGAAATATCTGACTTACTGCTACCAATAAAAAAATAAATTAAATGAAAAATGAAGAACAAAAGTTTCTGTTAAGACCAAAAGCAAAGTTTATAACTCAATTTAAAGTGTAAACAATGTGCATTTTTGTATTATCACCAAGTTGGGAGAGTTGTCTTTTTTTAAAACAGCAAAACAAAACCAAAAAAACCCACAAACCTGCTCTAGCAAGGCACTAGTGTTCTGCCTTGCAAACATCTGTGTTTAATCCATGTAGAATTTGTAAACAAGATGTCAGGCCTTTAGAAGTAAAGGCAAAGCTGTTTTCCTTTATTACAGCGTTTAAAGGCTATCACTTAAGTGTTTTTTTTTAATAGCTTGTCATTTATATAATAAAAACAAGTATTTGTACAAAGATGCAGTTTCTTTTTAAAAAAGCAGATCAGTTTAGTGTTTCATACTTTAATATATAAACCAAAACATATGAAAGCTATATAAAAACATTAATGTGTGCCGTGTATTAAACATGTAGCCTTGTATTTTAATGTTTACATGGGTAGATTAAAAAAATTATCACAATGGAAATTTTACTTTCAGTTATCATAAATAGACCAAAATACAGAGTAGAAACACATCATTTCTGAAACTTGACAATTAGCATCACTTACTCTCCAAACATAAGCTGGGCTTCAAGCTGTACACCATAAGCGTAAGCTAACATTCTACCAATGGAAGCGTTACAAAATGCATTAAGAGGAAATACTGCCAGTAAATGAATGTCTTAGTCTACTTTTTTATTTAGTAATTTTTTTTTAAGACAGTTTGAATTGGTTTTATAGGGTTGGGTTTTTTTTGCTGTTCTGCTATCAAAGGTCTTCTTTAAAACTGTTCTGTGAACAATACAGTCACATTACAACTAAACAAAAAGACAAATAATAACAGACCAGCTGCTTTTTCCATTTTAATAATCATAATTCCCCATTGCTGTTCTTCCTCTCTGCATAGGGAAATTGTTTTATTTGGCACATTAAGGATAAAAAAGTCAAAAACTGAACCAAAGTCTACAAACCTCCAATTGTAAGTTAGTAGTTATCAGGAAGAAAGCCAGACATCAATGTCATGGCAAAATTATAAACAAAAAACCACACACACAACATAGCGAAAAGGTTTTCCAATGATCAGTATCATCAGAGCCTTCTAGCTGAAACAAAATACATATATTATTGTTCAAACCATAATTGGATTGCTAGGAATCTTATCTCAAGTCCTATTGTGCTCTTACTTACAGTGTGTAAATCCTCACTAAATGGCAAGGAGGCTTTGATGAACACATTTCACATTGTATAATTTTTTTCTTAATCTCAAGTTTTAACACAGATACTTAATGATCTGTGAAGTCCTGTAAACTCTGGCTGCTTTCCAGTAGTCTGTACCAACTGCTCCTTAGGCAGCACTCTGTTTCATTTCAAGTAGTGTTTCACACCGTGGTATCTCCAAAGTCCTTGTTCCAGCGAATATATGCTTCCAGGGTCTGAGGGCTCAAACTGCGCTTTATCTTCTTCAAAGATTCAGTGAAATCTGACAGTTTGATATTTCTCATCTAAACAAAAAGTGAAAGACATCAGGATCACAAGTGGTTTATGTACTTCAGTTTATTTAAGAAGTACTTCACTCTTCACTTTTAACAAAGGATATTCTATAGGTGCGTCATGTTGATAAAAGGAAGAAATTTTTTACAGTGAAAGCAATCAATCACTGGAACAGCCTCCCCAGGGACGTGGTAAAGTCCCCATCACTGGAGGTTTTCAAGATGCAATAGGACAGGGTGCTAGATAATCTATCTCATCTAGGTTCCCTTTCCCACAAAAGGCTGGACCAGATGATCTTTCAAGGTCCCTTCCAACGTGAGCTGTTCTATGATTCTATGACCTGATGCAGGAGTCTCATAATTTAAGACTATCAGTATTTACCATTTTTAATAAACTAACATTTGGTAATCATAATGTCTGCCTTGTTATTTAATAGCCCATGAGATTGTGTTATTACTTCCTGTTTCACTAGGTGGTGCAAGCTGATGCATATAAGGGCACAGAACTGAGTAAAGAGTAAGACATGGCATTTTTTAATACATTCATGGCATACCGCTGCATACCAGGAGAGTAAGGCCCTGAAAGTTCCCGCCCTTACCACAACTGTATTCAGACCATAGTATGCTGTGAGCCAAGTAATCCCAATAATCTACCTCTCTGATGCCTTTCAGTCGTTTGCTGAGGGCATGATTATAAGCAGATATTTCCCATAGAGAAATTCCCAGACATGATGGGAGACAACCAAAGCGTGTGGAACAAGCAGCTTCATTATTAAAGCAGTATTAACATTACAATTGGAGAAGATTCTCCATGTTTCTTTCGGACTAGTGTTTATAGGCTACTGGAGGTAAACTTGCATTCACAACAAACTATCACAGATTTCTCTTCTTCCTGCAACAAATCCTTTCAGCTTATCATAGCCTTAGCCATGATCTAAGGCTAAACACAGAAAGCAACAGGGGAATTAAGTTTTGCTTCATTTTCCCCTACATAACTGTGGTTTGCACACACATTTGAACAGAAGCTTTTATATGCAGGACCAATCTTTTCCTTTTCTTTTCATGTTTACAGATGCAATTTGTGGTGAGGAACTTACTTGATTTTTTTTTTTTCCCCCCTTTATGATGGTCCATGTGAATGAATGCATCTACACAAACAAATCTGGTTTAAAATCCCTCAGAGGTTCTCCCTAAGATGACTTGGTTTATGTAAAGATGGGAACGGGGGGTGGAAATAAAATAAGTCATTTGACATAATACTTCTGGGAATGTTTTGGGGGAGTAACACTGTGATAAAGTAAAAGCCAGGCCTCTGACATCATCTGATAGGTAACAGACCAAGTTGCAGTTCAGGGCGAAGGAAAAGATAGGACAGTCAGCTGAAACTAAGAACAGCAGAGACTTACTATCAGAAGAAGAGGTGCACTTAAGCCTGATAACCAATGAACTACACAAAGAACCTCAGACATCTGAGGGCAGATTTTCTTCTTGATCACTATTTGTAAAGAATTTTCTTCAATAAAGTAGTAATGAAAAGGGGTAAAACACCCAAAAAATTATGCCAGGTATTTTGTATGATACTATGTGTAAATAAAGGGACCTTAAAAGTTTCTGGTGCGCATGCGTTCTATTCAAAGGGGAAAATACAGCCGCTAGAACAGCATACCTCACTGGCAGACATGTTCTTCACCTGTTCTGGTTTTAATTCTGTAAAAATAAAGGAAGATCAGTGAGTTTCATAAGAAAAATTTCATCACTTCTGATAACTAAAGCATGTTAAAAGCACTTTTAATCTGAAAAAAATGCCACAACTAAAAATTACACCTCTGTCTCAACATAATCTCCTGTACAGAAAGGTACATGGTGTTTTTACCTCCTTCCTCCCCATTTATCAGTTCCTCAACTAGGCTGCTCTCACAATCACTGCAGATACAGTGCGAAGTGGCAGGAGAACTACTTCCTAAAGTATGGGGAACAGCACACAAGCATACCAGAGCTGCCTTCCCTCCGATACCTACAATCCCCCTACCTCTCAAACATGCACAATTTTCAGGAAACAGAAAGGTACCATCAGCCAAGAATACAGAAATAAAATGGAGCAGGGCACACAGGAATGCTTCTTGCCCTATACAGTACTGGTGGGCTCTAATCATTCCCATATCCTTCACTGTTTTACTTTTTTTTTTTTTTTTTTTTTTTTTTTATTTTTTGTTTTTTTACTTGTAATATTGTTGTATCAACATACTACAGCAAACATTTTGCTCTGAGGCTGCAAGAAAGAATCTAGGAAGGATTGGTAAAGCTGACTTAAAAAACCTGTTTAAAGATAAATTGTTTTGTATGGAAGCCAGGAGCAGGTGGAAGAAATAGGCTGCACAGCATTTCATGGTCTCTTCTCAAAATGGACTTGTCTGTAGAGTGATTTGTCAGCAAAGTAAAGCCTGCATACCTAAATGCATGCATAATTAATTCAACCACTCTAAATAAATATATTCAAAATCTCAGGAGACATGATGTCTCTTGTGAGAGCTATTTAATGCAATTCTGCTTCCCAGTTATTATGCAGGATTTTGGAAGATGTGGCTTACAATCTCAACAGCTGAAAATAAGTGGGTAAAAAAAAAAAAAAAAAAAAAAAAAAGGGTACTTTCCAGCAGCTGCTTTCAAAGAGATAGTGCACTGGCAAAACTGCATGCTATAGGATTTTTGCCTCAATTAAAATAAATAATAAAACAAACACACCCACAAAACACGCACAGACCTCTCCTCCCCAAAATCATTTAAGGGAGTTGCAACGACTTTTATTTACACATAATAGGCTGATATTACAGAACACTTCTGCTCTGGCTGCCTTTAGTACCGTTCTGTCAGGTAAGACAATATATCTGCAAACATAAAACTAACATCAAATCATCAAATCTTTTCTTCACAAAATCCCACTGCTGATCTCCACTACCCAAATCAGCCTCTTCAGATGTGACTACTGGACACATAAGAACCAGCTAGTGAAACAGAACAAAGCAGGGGGTTGTTAGGGTTGGAGGTATTTTTGGAAAAAAGTATTTACTTTGCATTAAAATCCTACTCTTCCAAAGCTGAAAGCGTCAGAGGAAGAACAAATATAGATAAAACTCTACTTGAGTCAAAACTCTCATCTGGATCACAATTCAACATTTAAAAGATTTAAAAACAAAAAAGCTTTGCCATTCAAACCATATCTAAAAAACACCCAAAACCCACAAAATTGTTTCTGTTTCAGTATTTCCTTCCTTTAGACTTGAAAGAGATCTGTCCACTTTATAAGACAAGTAATGCAGTCAGAGACTGCTATTCAAGTAATAATTTAAATACAACAAAACTGATACGAGCCTAGGAAAGCTGCACTAGTTAAAAACCTGACAAATCTGTGAAAAACACTTCACCCTGCTTTCCTCTTAAGACACAAAGAATCTTGTTTCACATGGTGAGCTACTGAAGGGTTTTGTGTAAGGTAAGTCTTATAAAGATGATATGAGGAACAGACCAAAATCCAATCTAAAAAGCTTAATTTCAGAGGTTTAAAAGTTACAAAGACATAGAAAAAATGTAGTATCTCTTAACATCAAGGCCACTGAGTTTATTCAAAACCTAAATAAAAAGCGATGCAGCTTACCTCGAATAGGGCCCAGCGCTGCATCCTTTGCTAATGCGGTTAAATCACTTCCAGAGTATCCATCTGTCATTCTTGTCAAACGATAAAGTGGGGGAAAGGAGAAAGGAAGGGAAAAAAAAAAAAAAAAAAAAAAAAAAAAAAGAAAACCTGCTTTAAACCATCTAATTTTAATTGCAGATTATTAAAACATTACTTATTCAGAAGAACTATTTTGATATTTTTCTGCAAGTTTGATAAATCAGAAGTGCATTCAACACAAGTGATCTATATTTAAGTCTTTTCCAGATTAAATTTAAGTACAGATACTCAAGTTCCAAATAACATGCTAGGAAAAGCAAAAAGATAGCAGCAAACTAGGATTTGTAGATGAAAACTAATCTTAAGCACGTTTACTGTTTCTGTTACAGGAATGCTCTATTGCTAGTTCGTCATCTTTTGTCATAGATGAATGTAAAACCAAAAACTCAACAGTCCTGGACTCTGTCAAGCCAATCAAGACAATGAGAACCCAGTATCACACACATTTCTTATTATATGATCACATGACCAGTTTTCCAACTAAAACGATGTGTGCTTTGAGTTGACATCAGAGCCTAACAAAGGGCAAAAGCAGGCACTACTAAAAATCTAACAATAGTGTTTGGTTTTGAAATTATGTGACAGTTTTACAGTATGCCCTTAATGGAAAGCCATGGTAGCAGTTGACCAGTGGACTCCAGGGAGTACAAAATTCTACCAATTCAGAAGAGTAAATACAAATCTGAAAAGCAGCACCACTTTGTTTAGCAAGTTACAGGACAGACAGCGTTGTCTCTGGTGGAAGACTTCCTTCAATGTTGAAGGTTTGGTAAGAGACAGAATATACTCCTAAAGTACCTGGCAAGCTTCTCAACTCCCAGAATTTACAGTCTGCATTTTAGCAGAGTACTGAAACAGCCTCCTATAGTTTACACATGGAAGATGACCTCTAGCACAGCTAAGTCTGACTCACCAACTGAATCTAATGGTAAAGCCTAAACCTGGAAACGCTAATGACTGAGAACCAACTGAGGGACTTGAGATGGCTGCAACAGCCCGAGCCACAGCCTTAGCAGTTATCTGCAGAAGCCTAAATGCTTAGCTTCAAATAAGAATCATAATTCAGCTTGGAAGTGAAATACAGTGGACAGGTCCTTATTCAGAAACAAACAGGTTCTGTAAGTGTGGTTTGCACACACTTCCCGTTGATTTGGGAAATAATATGGTATAAATGTGCAGGTATTCTGTAAGTGAACTGAAAGGAAGAGAAATTCTGCTATCTACTGGGGTTTGTTTGTTTTTTATTACAAGACTAGCAGACATACAGATTATTGAAGAGTTAAGAACCACAAGGGGGAGGGAAATAATAAAACCAAGGATCAAATCTCTGTGGGATCTTTTCCAGAATTAGACTTAATTTCCAAGTTAATCAATTAAATACTTTGCAGATTAAAGGTCTCCAGTGAACCAAAAAGCCACTAATACATACTACCAACATAAGTGAAAAGAAGTAGCAAGGGTTACCAAAAGAAAAATCTGAAAAGAAAAAACCCCACCCAGCTTGTAGAGCAGTGACTGGCTGCAATAAGAGCTTCATAGCTCAGTCTTCTGGAGATCATTAATTCTGTTATAGCCTACAGAAAAAGTTGCAGAGGAGGAAAGGAACACCAAATCATGAAAGAGGTTAAATACCTAACTCTTTCAAAACAAAGAAAGATGGCAGATGAAGCAGGCAGGACTCTTAACTTCTGTATTTTTGCTAAACCCTTTAAAAAAAAAGTACTTAAGTTGCATTTGTAATTTGGTTCATAAATTCGCAGTTAGAATCCAAGATACTGTCTTTTTCCTCCAGTTAGTTATTACTGCAGCCTAAATATGGCCTGAGCTAGCATCCTTCAAGTACAGAGAGAACTTACTCAGTTGGATTATATATCAAATTTCTGTAATGTTACTAAGAGGCTGACAAATGCTACATCCAAGACTGTAGTCGCCTGCTGTGTACTACCACAAACAGAAACAAAGACTGAAGTCCATCCACTTGCATATTTTTTGATATCTTGCACTTCTGTTTTCATTCTTTCCTGCTCTAGGTGCTCTACTTGCTTTTTAGTTTAACTTCCTTCACACCCATTACATTTAGTTTCTGAGGGTGACAAACAGCAGTACTGTGAAAAACACAAAACAACGTAGTTTCATAATAGGAAGGACATTTAACCCACATTTTCCCAGTTCAATATGAAACTGAAAAGAATCTAAAAATTGTCCAGTGCTTGCTCTGCTCTGTTCAACAAACCTAGCAATGGACAAGCAAAGAAAAGTTGCTTTTGATTTTAAATGCATGCCAAGTGCAAAACTGGTACTGCCTTTTTGCATCAGGGAGGAGAGCTGAACTGCCTGGGGGACGGGTGGAGAGAAGCATCCTCCTCCCTCCTCCTCGGAAAGAAAACCACTGATGAGCATGTTTCAACAACAGACTCCCAGCCAGGTGGTGTACGGAAGAAACAAGCACACACACACAGAGATATATATGAAAGCATATATAAAAACACTTTAACACAGCCTGACAGGAGACCATCTTCCCAAAATGCACGCAATTCATTCTCAGCAAGTGTTGTCACTATCCGATGATTTACATTAGTTATATTTTGAATGAATAAAACAGTCTGAATGAATGCAGTAGATGAGTATATTTATTTAGTACAGTTACAAAATACTTACCTAGCTAGTTGTGCCAACTCTTTTTGGGTCAATGGACTTCCTTGCTTGCTTAGAAGATTTTTTAGCAAAATCAATCTTGTCTGAAAAGAAGATACATTTATCAGATGTAAAACACATTTTCACGGTACATTTAAAATTCTGTTGCAACAACAAAACTACGTCTGTCAGGTTAGCTTTTGTGCTTCACTAGTTTAAACATGCCTCCAGTGCTTTTGGTATTAGACTGTACACTATCATCTCTTCAGGGGAAGAGATAGGGATTTGGTAATAATGAGATCAAGGGTCAAACTACTTCAAGGATAATACATCAGAATCCTCATCAAAAGCCCTAATCTGCTGTTGAGCTGAAAAACATTACTTTAAGAAAGCTACTTTCATCTGTAGCAATAAACACTCTTCTCCAGCCAAACGTGCTCCTGCAAGCCCTACTTCAGACTTGTCCATCCCTGCTAGTATGTAAGCAACACCTCACTAGCAAAGAAATACTCAGTAGCTACTATCAGATTTGCTACTAGCACGTGTTAAAAAAAAAAAAAAAAGCAAAAACTTAACAGAATTAAAGCACAGTGTACATGGCCAAGATGGGCCAGAAGTTAGTTCACAGAACTGTAATCATCCACTAGGGCAAGTTAAGCATAGCCTATGAAATATGCTTTCGTTTTTAATAAATTTGATCTTAAAATGAAGAAAATACATGGCAAACAATACTTACTTCCTCATTTGGTAAAGACACATATACTCGTTTGGTGAATCGTCTAGAAAAAAACCCATATATACACACACGCTTTTATAACTTTTTAGCACATACAGATCTAACGTTTGGTTCGATAAATGTCAAAATTTCACTTACATCAAATTCTAGGAAGCAGAACTACAAATTTAAAAAAACCAAACAACCAACACCGAACAAACAACATGCATGAGCCACTGGTGCCACCTTACTCTTGAAGTTATGAGACTTCTCCCAGAAAGGAAACACTCTAAAGGCAGAAATACCACTGACTACCAGCAACAAAATGAAGCACCTCTTCACTGTATATAAAGTCTCTGGAATCATTAAAAATGTGTTTTATTTGTTCAGACAGTGCTGACGTGCCCATTTTCCTCAATCAAGAATGAAAAGAGAAGCAAGTATGAGAACTTGTAACAAAATGCCCTAAGGCAAATCTACAGCAAAATCTGTAATTGCACAGGACATCAGAAGTCCAATATTCATAGACAAGAAATACTGGATTTCACTGGTCAAATTTCTTCCTTCATCCTGCCATTAAGATCCAAATAATAAAAAAGCAGTATATAAGATGCAAGTGGGTTATAAAATGCTGTCTTGGTCTCAACAGGTACTGCTGTTTTAGACAATTCCAAGGCCACCATGCTTGTGCAGATGTATCCCAAAAGAGAAGAGAGGCACCTCTTTGAGAAGTTAAATAATTTAACCTTGCTGAACAGCTTTTGCTACTTATTCCAAACTTAAAACAACCAAGACACTAAGTAGCAGAACCTGCTCTTCATAATGAACATCATATTATTCTATTCAAATAAAGGAAGAGACATTTTGATACCTGAGAACAGCATCATCAAGCTCCTGTGGCCTGTTTGTTGCTCCCATCACAAGTATTCTGTCCTCTCCAGAAGACTGCACCTATATGTAGGAATGCAAGACAGCTTTCAGTTTACATCAAGCAGTAATACAACAAAACCAGTGAGAGACTTGCAATGTATTCAACACACTGATGGGATCTTAATGTATACGTGGGGTTTTCTCCATGCAGTTAGCTTTAAAACATTCTTTAGATAAATGTAAAGGAAAAAGTAAAGAGAAAAAAAGGAAAATAAAGGAATCTAAACACAAGACACCATGCCCAAGTTATGTTGCTTAAAAAGAGTCTTGGAAAAGGGCAAGTGGTGTTGTGGAATTGCATGTTACAATGTTGGAGAAAACAGACTACAAAAAGCACTCAGAAGTTTAGTCATCCAGAGGTAATTATGTCTAGAAAGCTAGAGACTTTTGGCTGTTGTGGATTTTAACACCAAACATTGTTTTGAAGCCTACAGAGAAAATAAAAAATTTAGACTAAGGTACAGCCAGAACCACTAAATCAGATCAGAGACTCATCTAATATGGGTCTCAAGACACTAGTAATCAAAATGAGAAGCTATTCAATAGCACACAGACACAGTAATTTCCCCTTAATTCACTCAATTGCAAGTCTCCAACAATATGGAGACTCACAGCTTCCAGACTTCAGAGAAAACATTTGGGTATCAGAGACCTGTTATTATTCACCTATTGTCCAATCCTTCATAGACTTAAGTTCGTTGCTGCCTTACTGAGCCCAAAAAGTTCCACAAGAATACTGTATGATATAGTTACACCTTGATCCAAAGTTTGCTAACTTACTAATTCTGTTTCATTTTCCCCTTTTCATTTTAAGAGAAAATTGTGTGTAATAATTTCTGTATGTCATTGTCACATTGCATTATTTGCCCTGATTCATCCCACTTTGGAGAAGTTTTTCGTGATCTCGTTGTTTCTCTACATAGTTACCTTCTCTTCCATAGTTACCTTCTCTTCCTGTACCTCATTACTATTGCTTCACCACTGTAGCAATATTCCACTGTGCTAGCAGAATACAAACTCAGATTGTTCAATACAAAAACCAGCGTTGTGTGACAGAAGAATATTCTGTATTCATTGGTTTCCCCCCAAATTATGAAAGCCAGTTCTTTTTCCTGGGTATTACATATGTGCTATTAAATATATTCTTACTGTATCCTATCATCTCTAGATCATGATTCCAAGAAAAAATTTATACTTCAACGAAAAGCATACTAACACAGGAATTAATCCTCCTGATGTGTCAGAGCTGTGTATACCCATGATCTGAACTAGTCTGTTTTAAATCCTCATCCCTCAAATCTCACCTTGCCCCTTGACAGTACATGCTTTTGTGACACAACCCTTAAAAACCAAAAAGGCACTACTTAAATGCCATTATATCTTCTGTTACTTTGCTAGAATGAAGAGATGTGCTTCACCAAAACATGGAATTGCAAACAAGGATTCAACACTGCCCAACCCTGAAGTGTCTCTCTTGCCCTGCAAGAACATTTGTTCTCACAGCCCCATTATTATTGTCACTTGTTATCCTTTCTTCTCCATCCACAGTCTTTCAACCCATTATTTCAGCTCATCTCCAGATTACTACCTTTCACCCCAGACTGAATTTTCCACAATACTACAGTAAGCAGATAAAAAATTAACAGCAATGGGAAAAAGCCGTTTGCCAACCAAGGTGCAGGGGTGGGGGTGGACAGAGCTAAGGCCCAGGAGCGAAATCCTATTTGTGCTTCATCTGTAGCTTGTACTGGCACTGACTACATTAGCCAATTCAGCTAAATCAAACACCACCCAAGACTAAATACTTACACCATCAAATTCTATTAAAAATTCTGTTTTTAAACGCCTACTAGCATCATGTTCACCTTCTCGTCTTTCACACAAAAGGCTATCAACTTCATCTGAAAAACAAAGAAATACATCTTAATGAAGCATACAACATTAAAGTCGTTATATTGGCTTATGTTCTTTTGCTAATAGAGGGCTCTAGTAAGAGAGATCAGATCTTTACTCTTTAGGAGACAGACAGATCTTAGTAAAGTTTAAAAGCTTGTATAATGTGTTGTACTGTGAATATGTAACACCAAGCACAGATGAGAGAAAAAAAATCCTGTTGATAATAAACTGCAACTCAGGACAAGCAAAACCCATTTTCATGTTTGAAGTTTAATACATAAATGGACTTTCTCTGTAAAGGCAGTCCAGCATTTGTGGTTTTCAGGGCATTTCTTCTCACTAATAACACAAATTAAATAACAGTAATCTAACATACTTTATATGGAACTACTGATTAGCCAGCAGGTCATATCTGAGACACTTGCTCTATACTGCAGAATTACCCAAAGAAGTTTACCCGACGATTCCAATTTAATATTGAAGAAAGATATTTAAGAAAATACACAATAGTCAACAACTTTTAAGGTCTTACCAATAAAAATTATAGAAGGCTGAAGTTCTCTGGCTACTGCAAATAGAGCACGCACCAGCTTCTCCCCTTCACCCACCTAAAACAACAATAAACTGTTTTTGGAGGGGGTTTAGAAAATGTTTGTTACAGGACAGTTAACATAAGGACCTACAGAAAATCTTGCTCATAATTGACCACACTCAGTCTATTCGTACACACTCAGATCATCACTAGTTCAGTATTACGTATGATAGTATTGTTTATGTCTTAAAAGAAAAATTACAACTTAGTTTATGATCACAATTGAGTTGTCAAGAGATTTTGGTGCCTAAATTATCATAGTGAAAGGGAGCTAGGACCCACTTTATTTACTTTTTAAAGAAGAAAAAAAATTACAACCACTCATCTATGTGACAGTCAGGGTCATCCTGAACTGCAAAAGCCTTTGACATCGAGTTATCACAAGCTCAAAACAAAATTTTTTACTTCACGTCATTTTTTTAAAAATTCTGTTCACTAGGCTAACAGTTCACCAAGGATTCATCAGAAGTCTCTGGCCTTCTTAAGCCCCAATTACAGCATGTGTGTGTTTTCAGATCAATACAATTTACATCTGATACTTACATATTTTGAAGTTAGGCTTGCTGCACTTATATTAAAGAAAGTAGCATTTGATTCTGCAGCAACTGCTTTGGCCTAGAAGAGGGGGGGGAAAAAAAAGCACTTTCTAAAACATCACATTGAAGATACTTCTCTGCTTCTGTAGCTGGCACTCATGTCCTGATTGACAACTTTGAAAACTCCTATTCCTTCCAAGGAAACACCTTTTAGATGCTACAGAAAACTTCTGTACAGGCCACTTACAAATAAGAACAGATGAGTAGTCTAACCACTAGAGAAATTTCCAGTCTCCCTTAGACTTGTCTAATCACATAAACTCCATAGCCAACTACAACTTGCTTACTGAAGAATACAAGTCTCCAGCCCCTTTCAGTGTATCCTGAGTAGACATCTGAAACAGTTTTAACTAATTTAGGGTAGTAGTTGGATCAAATCACATTAAAATTTACGGGTTTTTTTTCCTCTGTACCCTATCTATATAAAAACTGTTTTCAGAGGAAAGCTAAGGAAAAAAAAAAAATCAGTTCAGCCAGAATGCTCACATGGAGTACCCTCTTTAATAGTTTCACCATATTAAAGAAATTATGATTCCCTGGTTATACATTTTAATTTTAGTGATTAGCAATTATGTTCCAGTATGTAAAACATAACAGGTTAGGCGAAGTGAGCTGCTCGGCATTCGCACTCCTGCACTTCAGAGCTGATTGAGCTTCAGTATCAGCACAGGGAGTGTGCAGCATGTAGCCACACCATGTGATGAAAGATGATGTGCCCAGCTCAGCTGCATCAGGACACGCGATGCTCCCTGGCTGATACACAGTCATTTCCCTCCAGTTCCCTGAACCCAGTACATCAGGCTGAGAAAACAAGCAGCAGCCAGACAGTTCCACAGCACTTCTGCTCCTTGCACAGCAGTGTGGAAGTCAGACAACCCCCTTCCTTGCTACTGTGCTCCTTCCCCATTTTCAAAATGCACCTCTAGTATATTTTAGTGGAGAGCGGACCATTTGTGATCAATCACTGCTGTACACAAACAATTAACCATGTTACTTCCACACTCTCTGAAAATGCAACTCAGACTTGCTAGCTTAAGTTTAAAAATATTACTTGTGATATGGAAGAAAATTTAGCAATTCCCTCTCCCATAAAATCCACAGTTAAGAACAATCTTGCAGTTTTGTATTACTTTGACACCATAACACATATCCAGGAAGAGTATACAGTTTATTACTACAACACCCAAACTGAAAGCCACCCCTCATGGTTACATTTAAAGCCCACCAACTCATACATGAAATAGTTTTCTCACCAACATTGTCTTCCCATTTCCTGGTGGGCCAAACAGCAATAATCCACGCGCAGGTGCTCTAAGTCCTGTAAATAACTGAAAAGTACACCATTGTAAGTTACCTTCAAAGACTTAAAGAAAATGTTGATTTACCTTCCTAAGAAAATGGTTTAAGATTGAGGAATGGCTCACTGGCTGGCACTGATAGCCACAGCAGCAGTGCTACAACAGCACAGGTTTTAAAAGAGAACTACATTCTATTACTAACTTGACCTAATGCATGTCACTATCATTTCCTACACAACAGTTAAATTGCATTATGATCGTTCTGTGCATAAAGACACTGTGAAAATGAGTACAAAAGGCACTAACACATTCCTGAAGACAGACCAGCCTAACAAGTTTAAAGCTTCAATTCCATTTAAAAAGGGGGGAAATACACGTGTAGAGTAGGAGGTAAAGCAATGTTCCTACCAACTCCACACCGAAGAACCACTTCATCTTTCCTTTTTTTGTTGTTTGTTGGTTCTATTATTTTTTTTAATTATTAAATAAAACTTGAGAAGACACAAGCTTTGACTGAAACTATTTAAAATACTACTTAACAACCACCTACTCTCTCTAAATGCTAACTGATAATAATCTCCTCCCTCTCACTTTGCATTGGATTCATCTTTCCTACACTACAAAACTGCACCCATCATATATAGCATCACAACAAGCAAATCTACAAATTCTCATAGAATACATCTCTTCTAGTTAATCCTGCAGCCTGTTTTCCCCAGCACTTTGTCTTTACCACTTTCTTCAAGAGTTTCAGAGTTCCATTTTTGGCCATACATGCAGCCCTCGATTCCAGCTTCCAATAATTCCAACAAACAAACAAAAGGAATAACAGGGAGTCACTTCACATATATAAACACCATGTCCAAACACCCTTGCCAGCAGGCACTCCTTCCCACAATATCCACAATAAGAAATGGCTCCATTACCAGTGTAGTGTTTTTAAGATGAATGACCACAGTTCAGCCACAACTGCCATTTATCACTGAGACACAATAAGCTTTTAAAGTTTTTATTAACAGACTAAGCATACTAAACATGGTCTGAAGTAATTGCTACTGTTTTATTAGCATCTTACTGATAAAATGGTTAGTCACGTCTCTAGCAAATGTTTGCTATTCATTCACCTCCACTCCTGCTCTCCTACAAAAATACCATTAATTGGTGTGTTTAAATATGAATTTGAGTTCAAAATGTCATTAAGGCTAAAACTGTAGTATTTAATTGACTAAATATTGCCCTATTGTTGCCACATCTATCATGTTCATTTACAAGGAAGAAAACCAGCCTCTTTTCCACCAAGGAAAGTTTTAAAATTAACAGTATTCTGTCCTTGTTATATCTCAGCCTACACGTAGGTCAGGCCCACTGCTAGCTACAGTAATATGAAAAACACCTTATTGAAAATATCAACTATTATTGGAAAAGAGTCGTAACTATCCCAAGCCTCACATCTCAAAGTCGTTCCCACCCAGCTCATTGTATTAGTGTTACTGAACAACAAAATTGACATACTAAAGCACTGTAATAACAGCGACAGTACAATGACATTTTCCTTCTGCATAAGAATACCAGAACATACATATATGATGCCAAAGCTTTGTTTTCATCAGGCCTAGTATTCCTGTGATGCTATGCCAAGTTTAGGGTTTCCTCCCTGTGATGCTTCAAAACCAGAAAGTGCATTAAAGGAAAGAGGAAGACCACAGAGCAATTCCAGTCACCCATCAATGTGACAAAAGAAACCCACAAGCAAAAAAAGAACAAACAGAAATTTTGCTGGAGTAATCAGCACTGCAGTAAATCATTGCATGCAACTCCTGCAAGAGTCCAGCTTTAGAAAATGACCAATCTAATTTTTTTTTAAAGTGGCTCCAGTAGTACATAGACTAGACCTGAATCTAGGCAGTCACAGTAGTTGAAGTACCACCTCATAAATAAATAAAATAAATAATAAATAAATAAAATAAAATCCTAAATGACCAATTTCCATTCAGCCAAGTGAAGAGGAAATCTGCCCTCAAATGTTACACACCTCAGTGTACTTGCTTGTTCACTACTGCGCTTCTTTGCATCCTCTCCTGCTGCGAATAGACTATTCAGAATGTCTAACCAACATCCACAGAGATCACGACCACAGTATCAGTTTGATATTTTTCAAATCAGATAGTGTAATGACTTAATTGACCTATACAAATCTCATCTGTTTCACTCTTTCAGTGCTGGGCTTTGTCCTTTACATGTCCATATAGGGTTGGACACTCACCTATGGCTATCTGGAACCACAAATTTTCAAGATTTTGTTTTGTTTTCTTTGGTTTGTTTTTTTAAGGGTTTGTGCTTTCCTGGGTTTCTTTTGGTTTTCTTTTGTTTTATTGTTTAAGCTATTGCCTCAGTCACTTTCTCCAACACTGACTAACCAGAAGACGAGGCATTTCTTGACAGTATTTTAACACCCAAATTCTTCATTCTCCTTTTCCAGAACAGGTATCACCACACAGCTATTGATAGCGATCATAACCAGTAAAGACAGGATTCAAGAATCACCACTTCTCGTGTGAAGCACAATACATTTCTTTGATTCTGTCACAAAGTAATAACAAAACCCAGTTGCTTACCTCAGGTCTAAGCGAAGGAAGGATAACAATTTCTTGCAAAGCTTGTTTAGCCAGTTCCTGCCCTGCGATATCATCGAATTTGACAGCTGGACCACTAACAAAGAAATGGAATACTAATTAGTCTAACAATGAGATACTCTTTTTTTCAGCTGCAGCTGACTAATTTAATGCATTTGACTATTTATACAGAACCCTTTTGAGGAAATCTACAACTTATATTGCTAAGCATTTCAGAATTCCGATTTGAATTTTCATCCTTTTGCCAAAGTAACAAAAGAAAAATCCACCATAACAACCCACAAAAACACCCACAACACACTAGAAGTACTAATTTTCATTCCAAGGGGACAAGACTGCACTGAAGAAAAAAAAACTGGTTTTCTGCATTGAAAAGCCTGCTTTTATTCAGACTTACCTATCAACAATTTCATTCAGGATAAGATTAGCAAGATTACTGTCCACATTTCTAAATATCTTCAAGTCTTTCTTTTTTCGAGGAGCAGTGGTAGGAGTAGAAGGCTTATTTGTTCTGCTATTTTTAGGAGCAGCCTGGAGAGGGGGGAGGAAAAAAAAACAACACCCAAACAAAAACCCTCAACTTGATACTTTTAAAAGCACACCGTTAACAAAATCACTTCTACCTTTCATTTGCTCCAGTAAAACCTAATACGTTAACAAATACCAGATATTCTGATGCTGTATTTTGCTACAAATCATACTACCATATTCAACCACAAGTAGTACATCTTAGGCTACAGCGGTGAGGGGTTTTTTGGTCTTTTTTTTTTTTTTTTTAAAAAAAAAGATAATTCATTTTATTTAACTACGGTATTTTCCCCCAGCACACTCTAGAAATAGAACATCATAAACTGTTTCAGACTCTCAATACCTATAAGCAAGAATTTCAACTGCTGTCATACTTTGATAGCATGCCACTTAAAAGCCTTCATATTACAGCAGCAATAATGCTTAACCACATTTATGTTTTGTCCATTCTGCTCTTTATTCTATTGTGGGAGTAGCAGGAGGGGAGATAAGGATGGAAGGGAAAGAGATGGGTCAAAAGAAATGCAGCATTTTTCTGTTATATTAGTATAAAACTTACTTTTGTATTTAAGTCTCAATCTAACCATAATACGCTTTTCAACGTGGTTGCAATACAACCTGTGCATGCACGCTTTGGAAGAGAAGGAACATGTCAGGGGAAAATCTGCAGTTCTGGAGTAAAAGGGTTTTTTCTCTATCTTTTACATACTGGGAGTAATATTTATTTTTCTCCTAGATAAGCTTCTCCCAGTTTCCCATGCAACTTTCAAAACAAGTATTATCATTTTATTGCTGTGACTACAATTATAATCCATTTGCCCATCCAGCCACACGATGCCCCCCAGTTTCTAAAATCTACCCTGCAGCCTAGCTTAAGAGGCTTGACCAAAAACTAAGGGGTTAGGTTTTTTTCCAAAAACTTTCTGCTACAAAAACACTGCAATAGAGGCAGTAAATCCAAAGTTTGTTCTGGAATTTACATTGACTTTCTGAGTGTATACTGCTATACTTATTCTCACCATACCTTGTGAGTTGAAGCTGCAGGATTAGGGGCTGGTCTAGATACAGAAGATGATATCCCACTGTAGCTAGGAGTTCTATGGTGACCTGAAAGGCCTGCGGATCCAGTTTTTGCAACAGTTTTTGAACGAGGAAGGGAATTACTCGTGTGTGTTAATGGATCCTTCTTTTTTGGAACCGCTCCGCTTTCTATAAAGAAAACCAATGTTATGAGAACATTTTCAGCAGTCATACTTTTACCATCAGTTCTAACTTGAAGATAGTATTGTTGACACATATAATACTATACTATAGCAGAACAAGACAGGGTTTTAAAGAGGTTTACTACTTTTAAGGGGATACTAACTGCAGCTTTCTCTAGGAGACCTTTTTAGAAGCTCTCAAAACCAACACTAGCCAGCCATCTTAGAAAAGCTGGAGATGGCTAAGTTCTGTAACAAGGCAAGAACACCATCTATTCCTTAAGAGAGAAGACGACAGAACACAAGCCAGAAGATTTTCCTTCCCAAGAAATCCTAAAAATAATCATTATAATAATACCCAAATTTCAAGTCGTTAGATTCAGAGCATTCATTCTTTAACTGACGTTAGCGAGCTAGTTACTGTGGGTGCTAGCTAACACTACCTAGCATCTTCCACACAGAAGCTTCCCCAAGGCACTTGAATTTGGGAAAATTAAAAGAGTTCTACCTGCAAGCAGCTATCGGGACTTTTTTCTTACCACTTCGTTTCACTTCAGGAATGCCAAGGGGTAAGTAAATTCTGAATGGACAGCTCTGAAGCAGCTTGCCTTCCTACATTTAAAATTAAGTCTTAAAATACTATATCACTGAATTCAAACACCACCACACATTCCATTCGCACTTGCTCTTATTCACCTCCATGATGGAGTAGGAAGGTCTCAAATCTGCCGACAGATACAACTTAACACATTGGCCACAGGTGATTAAACTACACAAGGCCATTTTCATCCAGAATAAGTGAAATAGCACTTGATTTCTACATTCTCCATATGAAATAAATGATAAAATAAGGTTCCTTGGCACAGAAATGGCAAGTGTAAACCATCAAAACAGAGACTAAGAGGTAAGAATGTCCTACAGTGAACATGCAGGTTGGTCAGGCTGGTTAACGATTAGAGCACTGCATCAGACGGGGGTTTTTTTGTGGTGAGAATACAGTACTGGAAGCTGTCTCATACAGTACTGTTGTCTGCAATGGAAACTGTAAATACTGCCTAATTTTATATTCTTTTAAAAGGATGAAGGAGCTTTTTGATTAGATACGAGAATATAGCATCAGAGGTAAGGAAGCTCAAGATGGATTTCAGCTACAAGTTTCTTCACTAAGATTTTAGAAATCTGCAACTCAGTTTGTATTGTTAGTTTTAAGCAACAGGACAAAGAACTCTGATTTTTAAGGAAGTTAACAACGCTAAGAAGAATTTTTAAGATTGCAGTTCAGTGAAAAATACTTTAAATAGAAAGCTTCATAATTTTGAATGTTGTGTTTAAAAAATTCAAGTAAGAATACTTCAGTGAAACAGTATCATAGAAGGATTAATTAATCACTATCACGTTCTCAGCCTCTTTAAACATAAAAGTCTTGCATACTACCAGTAGGAAATCTTTACACAGCCTGCAGTTATCCAGGTGTTGAACTACTTGGCTAACAAGCTTCTAAAGCCTTTCTGCAGCCACAAATCTACACCTTTTTAGAATCACAGAAACTCTGCAGGGGTCATCATAAACAATGCAGATGTATCAATATGCAAAAGACAAGGAAACAAAGAATATAATTAACTACATTTACCTGTAAGAGATTTCTTGCTAAAAAAACCCCAAACAAACAAAACCCCAAAAACACACACACAAAAAGAACCCAGCCAAAAAAACCCCCACCAAAGCAAAACACAAACACACAAAAAACCCCCAACCCAAAACTAGCTACTGACTAAATCATACACAGATCCAGAGCTGCTGAAATTTACTTAGTCATTCCTGCACAGGAATTTCCAAGTCAAAACCTCTTCAAAATTAGGCATACTTAGTAACTTGAGTTAAAAAAGCAGCATATGAATGTATTAAAAAACCTAGCTACTCAACACTTTGGTCCAATTTAATCAAAAGGTGGCACTCAGGTTGGTTGGTTGTTTTTTGTTTTACCTTCAGCCTCATTTGCACAGCTGGGTTAAAGTCAACATGGGAAGGCTTCAAAAAGCTAAAGTAGTTTTTCTCCATCTCCTTCACCCTAACACAATGCTCAGTTATCACACTTTCCCATCTATTGGGAATGATACATACACATTGCAATTTTGAGCATCATCAAATTGCACAGGTAAGGAGTATTTCAGGAAGCTGGAAATAGAGGAGGGGAAGGAAAAGGAGAAAGGTTTAAATACAAATTACTATTTAGTCTAGCTGTACCTCCAGGAATCAAGACCACTAAAGTTTACCTATGTTCTGTTGTCAGTCCTGATGGGCAGCACAGAAGGAAGCACTGATGAACCACTCTTGAATATAGTTGTTCAGTGTCAACTCCAGAGGGAAACTTCATTTTATATACAAATTTTCATTTAAGTAATAAATAAAAATGTGATCAAACTTTTCAGAATTCGTTTATCTAAAGTTCACCTATTTCCAAAGCATGAAGTGTTTAAGACCACGTCTGTCACTTGTCAGACTGATAGCCCCTATTGTTTATGTAAAATATATTATGTAAAATATTGCTGTAACAAATGCAAAACCCCCAAAACTCATTTCTTACCTATTTGTATTTGTCATTTGCTGAAAGACTGAAAATACGCTGCAAGTGGTCTTAAAACCTTTGTAATATCTCCAGCAGCCTTTTGCCAAATGTTTCACCATTCCGTATAAAACAGTAAGGAAGTGCCTAAAATACGTTCTAATCACAAAGAGAGAGCATGGCATTTTTTCAAGTGTATTTGAAACACTAAACAATTCAATTGTCTACTTCACATATACTTATAGGATAGTAATAGGGGCTTAGTCATTACTCTCCAATTCTTGACTGGACAGAATAATTTACTTTAAAGCTCCAAGCTAACACCACCAGATCATACAGAAATAATAACCATCTGGTCCTGAAAGCATCCCTACAATTTTTTTCTGACATCCAAATATATACACCACAGACAAGGAGCAAAATTTTGTCTGAGGTTTTCTATTGGTTAAATTGTGATAAGCTGCAGACACAGACACCCAATTTCAGGCTCCCTCACAGAAAGAAATGTTAAAAAGCATTTATTGTATTTAGTGGTTTGTAAAGATAAAGTGAAGTAAGGATATATTTGGACAACTTTAAGAGAAGAAGCATGATCATACTATACACCTGGAAACACAGAAACCATCTGGAAAACATGCAGCTCTAGCCTATTTATCTGATAAAGATAAAAGCATGCTTTGTATTTCTAAAAAGCTAACCAATTATGCACTCTTTTGTGCATCTAAAACAGATTAAGGCATATGTTAATAAACAACTTTCTGCCAGTTTGTAACTTCTTAAGCATCAAATAAAAAGTTTAAATTAAAATTAGCAGCAGTAGTTCCAGTATTGCAGAACACTTTCCAGCCTTTAATTGTGAAACCTTAAAAATCATCAGGGAATGTTCCTCTGAAATGCCTTACGTATGCATATTGATAACTGATATAAAGTAACTAAGAGAAGTTATTATACGTGGTCTGTGGACCCCAGGTTGGAAAAAGAAAAAAAAATAAAAATCACCAGTCTAGAATTGTCTGTAACTTTGTGTATGTAGTTTTATTTAAAAAAAAAAAAAAATCTTTAAACTGCTTAGCTATACATCATCTACAAATAATGCATAGAAAAATACATGCAGCAACTGCAAGACTGATAGTTATTCAGAATCAGCACTCACAATAGCCCCCAAAATAATAATTTCCTTCAAAGCTTATATTCAGATTTTTCAAATAGGTAGATTCAAGTAATAAAAGCTACCTAGCAGAAAGCTTCAGCAACTAACAATGACCTGTTTCATGCTTCAAATGGTAGCACAGCTACACAGATCAGGGACACAGTTCTCCTTTCTGAACTGACAGAGCCATGTCAGTCAAAGATCTACTGTTGCCAAATTATGGTGTTAAAAATGATCTTATTGCTACTTGTTCTTCTACTTGGGAAACTCCTTAAAAAACTTCAGTATTGAGTAGAATTTTTGCAACTTGAAAAAAGTTGCCAATATATGCCTACTATTAAAGACATGCCAGCAAATCCTTACAAGTGAAAAAACTGATAAAATACTAGCTATTTGCACAGTGCTAATGTTGTGGTAAGAAAGCGAAAGGTAATGCTTTCTCTGATCGTATATCGTGCTGAGATTTACATGTTAAGTGTAAAATGCTACACTGAAATTACTGTAATACTATCAGTATCATATGCCCAGTAAAGTTCATAAAACTCAGAAACACTGCCTTTGGCAAGACTGGCGTAATTTCCTTCCCAAGCAAGTTTAAAAACAAAAACCAACAACCCACAGTGCAAAAGAAAACATGTATGTCTGACAGAAAAAAAACCCAAACCAACAAACAGCTAAATTGTTTTACATCTAATTCAAGACTGCTATGACAACAAGAGTGATGGATATTAAACAATAAATATGTATTTTAAAATAAAAAGGTTTGGGTCAAGGCTACTTGTTATTATTCTTAAGATAAGCTACTGCATAGCCTTCTGCAACTGAAGGGCAGGTGATACTGCTGTAACGAGGTCTTATAAAAACTCATTATAAATCTATCAGACAAATTTCCAAGAAAAATCTCCAGGTGAGTTAGGAGGCTATGAATGAGGAAGGCATTTGTGCTAGAATGAAGTAGATTGGTCTGAAAGACTGACATACATAGTATCTTGAAAGAAGGAAGAATCTCAATCAATAACATTTTGGAAATATAAAAAATGTGCAGTATAGCTGTGAGAACAGAATATCAGACAGAACTGAGAAGCAAAAACATCTTTAAAGACTTTGGCCTTTAAAAGCAAACGAAAGAAAGCAAAGCACTTTTTGACCAAAGAATGGGCAAAGAGGCACCTTCTTGATGTTAAAACTATGAATAACCATGTTTCACACTTCATAAAAACCTGGACTTTTAAAAAGCTCAGCCTGATTAGGCAACAGCACAAGTAATACTTTATACAGATCGGAAAATGTAGCTTATGCCAGAGCCCTGTGGCTAAGTACCTCTGCACTACCTCTGCTTTCTCAGTAACAGCAGTCCTCTTATCTCAAGTAGCCTGCAAGCTGATTTTGTGCAGTTTTCTAAGAATTTGTCATCTGCTTCATGTTTTTAAATGACTGCAGCTGCCTCTGTGAAAATACCACCTTTATTACAACATGTATAAAGGAAATACATTTAAGGAAAAAGTGTTTGTAAGAACATGTTGGTGCTACAAGACCCCCTCCCCCACACCCCAAAAAGAAAGACAGAGAGCACGAGAGCACAGACACCAGCCAATTAAGAAATTTAGACATCAGGTAATGGGCTGACTTTCCTGGTACTATCAGGGACCCCACAGCTGCAGGAGAAGTTCAGTACTTCGGGTAAACCTCTAACTTCCACAAGTTATGAATCTAAAGTTTACCTTTGGCAATGGAAATGCAAATGGAAATGGAACAAGCCTCTTGAAGTACCTGGTACCTAACTCTTTTTTATGACCTGATCTTTAGTCCTTCTGTCTCTTCTCAGATCCCACTGAGCCTGGTAAACGAAAGCTTCTCCGTTAGCCCGCATTCCTTTTCAGAAAGTCCGAAGACACTTTCTCAGAAAAAAGCATCTCCAGAAGACCATGGCCCTTTGCAGTTGTTTCGCTGCCCTTTCCTCTACAGTTTTGCAGAAGTGGTTCTGTCATCCATCTTCCATAAGTCACCGGGAATATGACTCCAAATGGGTAAACTGACTAATACCAATTTCCACAAGTTTACCAACGGTGACCACCTCCTGCTACACAAACTTCTGTAAATAAAAACACCTGCCACAGAACTGGCAAAATGCTTCTTCATTTCCAGTAGATGCCAATGGATATCCTATGCTTTGTTACTAACAGATTTAAGTAACTAAATTAACAGTTTTAAGAGCGAAAGTTCAGTCTAATCTTCTCCTGCAGCATCCAATTCTGAGATACATTGAGAAAAAGATACAAAAACGTATAAAGGAAAGAGTTTAAAGAAAAAGCTGTTCATATCGAATCAGATGGTGCATGTTACCAATTTTTGTGTGTGTATGTATGTATTTGTTCATTCAATCTCCAGACAACCAGGTAAAAAGAGAAGAGTTGTACTGGATTATTTAAGGTAAAGAGTTCTTAAACTCAATCTACATAGGAACTTACACTGAAAAGCCATTTTAACTACATCTTTTTGACAAATGCAGTTCACAAAAATACCACACATACAGTAATCTAAAGGTACCTAACATGACATAGTTCCACTACTTTATCATACATTAGAAAGAATAAAACCAAACAGTAAGATGACTTCAAAACTAGAAATGCAACTTAAAAAAAAAAAAGCATGTATTCACACTAACTTACTAACTTTCAAGTTTAGTTACTTTAAAAACTGACACTGCTCTTGACTCAGTAGACAAGCTGTATAAATTCCACTACTTCTTAGCTCTCTATTTTATTTAACTTCATTGTAGCCTACTGTACAAATTACCAGCTGAGGATCACAGTTGTGACAATAGCTCACTGCTGGCTTAAGACATTACCTGAAGACAATTCACAAATCTCACAGTAACTTCACTCCCTGTGTACAGACAAACAAGTTAACTTGTGATATTTTAGTATTCCTGGTGCAGTCTTCTGCGAAAGGATAAAAACAACCTTCTTTGACAAAAAGCAAGAGCTGTTTTTTTCCCCCCTTGTTTTAATTGTGTATCACATTGTCAGAGTACAAATCTCTGAAATTTAAAGCAGCTGAATGCAAATGCACATTCACTCTCACAGTATCAGAAAGGAAGAGCTACTTATGTAGGCACAATATATAACCTACATATCCTACAATGACTTCTAAAACAGGTTTAATTTAATTCCTTTAAGACTATAACAGGAGAAATATTTTCTAAAATGTTGTCTTAGTAAATAGTTTTGGATTCTAGGACAGTCATTGTAAGACAGAACTGAATACTAGAAAATAAAAGTGTTGTCAAAATAATAGAAAGGATGGAATGTATTTTATATAAAGCCTTTAAAAACTGAAATATAAAACATTCTTTTTTAAAAGTTGGCGGGGCCAGAACATAGCATTGCATTTTTTCCCTGTAATACACCAGAAACTGAGAGACATCCCCTCAATAGGCGCTGGTAAAACCAAACCCACCTGACTGGAGATGTCCATTGCGGCATGCCAGGTTAGTACTGTCATTATAGACCTCCGTTTGCGGCTTGGAAATTTGCAAAACTGCCTGCAACTTCTCTACATAGTAGACAGAGGGGGAGGGAGGAAAAAGGACAAAATAAACAAACAAATAATAAAAATGAACCAAGAAAATTTATGTATGTTGAACACACAAATGTCAAGTTTGGCTTTGTTATACTTGATACAGGGTTAAAGATAAAAGGAGTATTTCTATCTATTCTACACATTTAGCAAATTTGTAAGAAAATTCTGTCAGTATAAGCATGACTGAAAACAACTTTAAAACTATCCATTTAGGGTAGAGTTAATTATAACGATCTTTCCAGTCTAGTGATTGTAGTTACTTCCCAAAAGCAATGGTCAGGATTAATTCAACTTCATATACTAAATATTTGCGTTGATAAACCACTTCTGAAAGTCCTCCCCATGGTGTTACTTTTGACCAACTGCAAGGAGTCATCACTTTCCTGCATATTAAATGTTTCACTTAAGGAGTAACAGCCAGTCAACATTTTACAGAAACCTCAACTGTTGAAGCAAAACACCATATATACATTACAACGTCTTTCAACATCTCTATTTAGAAATATAATTGCCTCGAAATTAAGTCAATAAAATTCTCATGCAAGCTGTGTTCCTTAAGAGGATTACCTTCAGAAACATCTGAACACAAGATTTACAACATTAAAGATTAAGGAGAAAGACATTAACTCTAAAAAGTCATGACAAACTAGCCAAAGCGTAAGTCAAAGAGGCGCAATGCTGCCAACGACACAAAACATAGAACTAAGTCTCAGGACTATTTGTTCTCCAAAGCTCACCTACCATTCCTACTTTTCCCACTGTACTTAAAAACCTCTAGGCCTTACTTTTGGAGCACTTTACAGCCTCTCCCACCTTTATTTCACACACACACACACCTTTTTTGTAAAAACAAAGCATGGTTTGCAAGGATGCAAGGCACACCTTGTCACACTCCCTCCACCCCTTCTTTTTTTTTTCTTTTTTTTCCTCCTCTCCCCCAAGAGATAACAGTACCAAGAAGCTGCAGGAAAACAGACAGCCAAATAGAGGAGCAATGTCCTCTGGCAACATGAAAGCACATACTGCAAAAGAAGCTGAATTCTACTGGAAATGTGCACGGCCAAGATCATAAATGCCATGACCTGAGGAAGATCTGCCATTCAGAGCTTGCAGATTTTAAGATTGTACAACCAACAAGCATAAACACCTCCTTGCTTCCGCTTCTTTGTCTATTACAGATCTTTTTCCAGTCTTTCTGCTTCATTCCTTTCTTCTTCTGCCTGCTCCTGATCACTCACCGCTTAGCTTCCCTGAAAAGTATCTTCAGACCCAAAAGTTTAAGTGATGGTTTAATAATAATATCCAGACTGAACAAGATGTGGTTTAGAGTGAAAACTTAGTAGCCACAGGCAAATATGAAAAGCTAAAGTTCAAGATTAGTATGTGCACCCACAGTTGCCTTTGGTTTAAACTGAAAGCACTGAAGAGTCAGGTACAGTAGAACAAAAAAAAAAAAAAAAATGTTAGTCACAAAAGAACAGCCTACAAACAACCACAGACTTTGCAACTTGCAAGAAGTTACCGTAAGAAACCTCCCTCTAAAGAAGGCTAAGAAAAGTCCTTTTAGTATGACTGACCACAAACATGGTGTACTATTTTAGTGGGCGCAGCACTACTGAAGGAGACAGTAGAATAGTCTACTCCCTGCCCAGTGCATGCAATCGGAATGGAAAGTACACAGAGAAGCTTAGAAAACAACATTAGTATTAACAGATTTGGTAAGACATTAGATAATCAGTGAAGTTTTGGAGAACGTTGCTGAACTTCACAAAAAAAACTCCCTAGCAGGTGACTACAAAAAAAAAAAATCAATTGGCTTGGGCAGGAATTCAGGAAATGCTGTTATGGTATTTGTTTCAACACTACAGTTTGAGACTGGGGTTTTACCACAATTATCAATGGTTTAGCAAGTTCCACATATTCAGGAACTCCAAAACTGCAACAAAAAATGTCATACAACTGTTGTCCAGTTTCAATTCACATACTACCTTCCCACCACCTTTCATATTAACATGTAATTTTAATATTCCACATAAAATTACATAAAGCACTTTTCTTGAGAGACAGTGTAGCTGCAGAGCCCTCTGTAATAACTAAAATAAATTGAGCTATTAAATATTATTCCAGGGAATTAACAGGACACTGTATCACCTTCCATTTAAATGCTTTCTTCCTATGTCACCAGACATTGAAAAAAGAAATAATTACATAATCTCATTCATTATTTCTCCTTGATGATACAACGTTGACATAAACCTACCAAATAAACACCACTGCAGTCACTGTCTTATTTAGGCAACACTAGCCCTTGAGTTCAAGGTAATTGATTTCTAATAATAATAATAAAAAAAAAGTTACCCTCTAACACAACCCTGAAGCAAAAACATCATCACCTCCAAGGAAGTGGAAGAATCCCAAAAGGTGTCCATTGAAGCCCAGATCTATACAGAGGCAGAATTATTACCAAAGAGGATAGTGATGAAAGATATTTGAATTATGTGCCACATGCATCCTTCAACCAAAATACTGAAGCTACACATAGTACACAGAAAGGCACTTGTGCTGACAGAAATCTGTCCCCCTACAGAAAGTCTCTCTGAAATGGGAGAACACAGACTGGTACAATATGTGTATAGTGTTAGAACTGAATAGTGTTGCACTGGACATTGTGGTTACCTATCTTTAAAAATGGCAAAGTGCTGAGTTTTATGCATCAGCTGTAGAAAACAAATATCCTCCTGTGATTCTAAATGTATCAAATATAATGATGCTAACACGGGTGATCAGTCATCCAGGAGAGATCAGGTCTATGAAGACCATCAGAGCAAGATATATCCACTCATCTAAATAACTGCACAGCTAACTCACCCTAAACTGTGTCAAAAACAGGGGCCACCACCAATTCAAACGGCAGACCCTGGAAGTCCCCTGACAGGTAGGACAACTCAATATTGCCACTGGACTGCCAAAGCGATCAAGTCACCTTGAAGTGCTCTGAAACGTACCTGGAGTAACTTGAGTTTTCAGGCTGAAGTACAGCTTTAAATGGAATACAATACAGTAATTTAGACTTAAGATGAAAACAGGGCTCAAAATAGTAAAGCTATCATCCAAGGTAAGTAGCTGCATCCTCTTGGTCTAACATTAAAAGGCATCAGTGGTGTGATGACACATGGGTGTGATCAGACAACACACTCCCATCAGTGGCATCAATCTGCAGTCTGCAATCACATCTCTGTCTAGCAAGTGGGATGAAATATTTGATAGTATTGTCTAATTTAAGTCTGTTTTATCCTGCCAGCTAATGCAATAAAGGACTTGCTTGTTGTCTCTTAAGAAATGGAGAAATTCCACAGGGCTAGAGGAAAACACTTACTCTTCGTCTTAAGAATTGGATTCATAGGAAAAACCATTTTATTGAACCTTAAGAGCTTCAAGAGCCCCAGGTTTAGTTCAACTACGAAAGCATCTCTACACCACTTAAAAAATTCCAAATATCTGTTACTTTAAGTTACAGGCTAAAAGCTACATTTAGAATTGCACATGCAATTTAACTCTAGATTATCTTAAATTTCCACAAAATCCATGTAAAATGGCGTATAAAGTAATAAAAACAGATGCTGTCAATACCTGAAAGTTCAATAAATGGTATAACAAATATTACTCAAATAGATACATAATGATCAAGGTTGCACGGTTTTAAATCCATTGGGATATCTCTTCAGACAACATATTTTTCCTTCTCAAAAGGACAGATGACTTCACTTGCTCCTTTCTATCCAATTTTTCCTCTCGGGTGCATTTTTGATGAAGATCCTTAGGGCGAACTGAACAAGAACCTAACTAAAGTAAAGTACTAAACTTCTCTGATAATTTCAAAGTAAAAATAAAATAAAATCACATTTGACATCAACTTAGGCAATGCACACAATTCTGTTTACCTTTCAATCTGCACTCTGAATGAAGCATACCAATAGCATGTGATCACATATTCTGGTATTAGAAATGAATGTACCAGCTTGACTCCAACTTTAGGTTTTTTGCAATGTTTACCCTTTTTATCTTTTCAATCACAGCACAGCAAGTAAGCAACTTATCAACACTGCAAGTGCTACTACAATAACACAAGCAAGAATGAAGCACTACCCACAAAATACAGACACTGCTACTTCCAGGTTCAAAGAACAGCAAATTTTTTAAAGAAATCCTAGCAACTTGCAATTAGGATGTCAGCAACAAGCCATACCTTATCAAAGATTGTTAGCACGTAATCACTTTCACTCTTCTGTTCCCTAGTTTATATTACCTCTAGAAGTCAGCCTTTAACCCTAATGAATAGAAAATATCTTTTCTGTATATACTAAGGCTCTACCGACAAGCACCCGTAACAAAGCACAGAAGCCAGAAGCCTCTGTCACCCCACGTTCCCTTCACTTTTTTTTCCCCAAAAAGAACTAACGACATCAGGAACTCAAGGGAAATAAAAGGGATTCACTTCCTTGTGGTTGTCACAACTTCCCTGTCAATCCCCAGTTAGGACCACAGAATCATGAACTCTAAGAGGATAATAGAACATGAGTTTTCCTGTCTGCTCAACATGCTCCTAGGAGAGGGAGTTAGTGGAACACAAAACAAGATTAAAGCTGCAGATATGCAAGTTAAGCTGAAGTACATCTGTTAGTTCTCCCCTAAAGAACAATTAAAAAAAACCCCACACCTTTATTTTCATTTTACTGCCTGAACTGAAAGCATTTCCAAAGTTCTCAATTTAGAGGAGGCACTATACAAAGCTGTGGGTTTGTTGCTTGATGGGGGGATCTTTGTTTATCATGCACAGTAAGATGCCATTTCCAATCCTGCCTGTTTTACCCTGTCCATTAAGAGCTTACATACAACACTTAATTTTGACAAAGCTAAAACTATACAATCCTACTCTTCTGAAAAAAAAGTGGTCTTACCTGCTAGTCTTATAATAGAACACTACTAGATAAAAATTAGGAAAATTAGGATTTCACAACCTTATGGCCTACATAATGCTAAAGAATTATTATTACGGTACATACCAATAATCAGGAAAATTGTTATGTAAGTGACAGCAAAATTAACAGAACACGTAGTTACACTTACAGAAGGCACACTTAGCACTCACGATGAGCAATATAAGTTTTACTACAGTTCTAACACTGAAATCCTAAACTAACACCAATAAGAGTTAGTCAAGACTTCCTCAGTTTATGAGTCAAGTGTGCCATGATTTAATTAAGACTTCTCAGTTACCTTTACACCTGTTTCTTAAGGCACAGGGAAGTGGATCATGAGATTCCAATTTCAAAATCCATCAACAGCACTGAAAAAGTATTACTTACTCTCAACCTAAAACTAAAACTAAACTTGAGACCCTACACAGATAATGACTCCTTCACTTTAAAAATCAAAGTAATATTTTAGAAGAATGCATTACATGAAGTTGTACAAATAATGACAAACTTTCCAAAGTCATGAATTGTAATTGGTACCTAAAAGCTGCAAGCGATCCTTGGCCATTGCCAAATTTGTCATCATTTTAGATTGCAGACGTCGAGCCCGTTCACACTGATCACCTTACAAAGAAAAATCAATGTTAAAACACAATTTGGCAAATTAACTTTTTTAAGTGCTAAAATACTGACACCCAGCCTTCCCTCCTCTTCCTCCCACCCCTCATCTACCCCCTCCACTAGGGAACATCATTGCAAAACTAATGAAAAAATCCTAAAGCTTTCTATTTGATCAAGAATGTAAAGTTATTTGACACTGTCTGCTTTACAATATTGCTCATAGAGCAGTGGGAACCCAAGCACTGCTTTGCATATTCTCTAACATCTCATGCTGACCTAAGATATGTTCTTTGTCACTGCATTTTTCTAAACAGAAGTTGATTAAAAAAGATTATTAAAAAGCTTGAAAAGTGACTGAGAGGCAAGTACAATTGGAAATAGTTCACTTAGGCAAAATTAACAGATTTAAATTCAGTTGACTGTGTCCCTTTACATTTCAAAACGCATAGAATTACAGACATTAATATCACCACTTCCTAAAAAAATGATGCTGTTCAAGTCAAGTGTTTTTTTGTTTTGTTTTTAAACTCTGCAATTTAGGTTGTATCAAAGGCCACTGGTACTGCTGAATAAGTAACATGTCACCATATACTGTTCACAAACATTTCTAAACATAGCTGAGGAACAGAACAGCAGTCTGCAAAAGCAGTCACAGGTCTGGGTTTTTGGAAGGGGTTGGGTTATTACTATATTATTTTGAGGACAGAAATTCTTACCAAGTCCTTCACTACACCTATTTCTCTGTGGTACACACCTGCTTCTACACTACAGCTTAACACATTTCCATATACACAGATGGCTTTCTTCCTCTGTTGGAAATGTTTTGGCTTATGCCAAAATAGCTGAACACAATGCTAGACCATTCCAAATTGGGGTGTTACTTTTTTAGTTATGCTGAAGGGAATATAAAATTCTGCAAAAGTGAGAACATGAACTGTCAACTTTGGCAAATCAAATGAGAACTCAATATTTTGGCATTCCCATTGCATAAGAAATCAAGTGTTTTAGTTTAGAATTTTCATTAACTGCTTATGATTTTGGATAGTCTGAAAATATATGGAGCAAGACTTGCACGTGTTATGGACCAGAACTTTAAGGTACTAGAGACAAATGGACCAGTGTTCACCTACAGCTAAAACAGGAATAAGAAGCACTGCTATGAATTCGTACAGCAGACCATTCCTAGCACCTACCATATTTAGCAATATCGATTCCTCACTTTGAAGAAGCCATACACCAAAATCTTTTCCACAAAACTCAAAACTGGCTTACCTTGACCAATTACTAAGACAGCTATTCCTTTTTCCAGTTCTTCAATTCCTTTCTTATACCATTCAACAGCTTGTTCCTTTTGTCCTGCTTAAAAAGGAAGTGAACCCATTATTTTCTGTAATGAATTAAAGCTTAGGAATGGTTCCATATAATGCTGCATAAAACAAGTAAGAGGAAGGAAGAGATATTTGAACAAAATCCTATGATTTAAAGAAACACTTAAAGGGACACTGTCAACTTTGTATCTACTTAGTTTCAAATAAACTTTTCTATTAAAAACAGGTACTACACCAGCCTCAAATCACTTTTGCCTGTTTTAGGAATACTTCTCCAGCCACCTTAAAGAGATCAGTCCCCTAATTAAAAAAAAAAAACCAAACCAAAACGCAAAACAAAAAAACACCAAAAAAAAAAAGTCCCAAACACAACACCACCAAAAAAGGGTAAAAAAGCTAACCTATACATACTCACTCACAACAGAAATGGCAAAATTAACAGTTTTTCTTTCTGGAACATCGAATTAAGACATGCCTCTTAATCTACCAGTGATAGCCAATACCAAAGCAACACTAGAAGCACAGAAACTCAAGAAGAAAAGCAATGAGTCTAAGATACTACACAAGTGAGACAAGAGACGCTTTTCTTCTGGTTAACTTTTGTAAAGAGCAGCTCATTTGTCATGGGGGTACTTCTTTGTTCATCCTCTCACGAAACTGCTGGATTGCAGGTGTATGTCAACTTTCACATGAAGTACAATACATGTAGAATTAGAGTACACCTCTGTACCAACAATGTCCTAAATTGATATTACAGCAAATACAACCATGAACATGCCTATGCCTAACCTATACTATCTGACACCATGGCAGCGAATAACCCACTGAAGAGATACGAGTATCTACTTCACATTGCTCCCCTTCTATAAATACTCTGCATTAAAAAGATACTTGCCTGCATATGGCAGCATACTTTTGCAAGGTAGCTACGTCACACTAAGCATGCCTTTCCACACAGGAATACAGCACATTAGGTAATACAATTTAAACCTGATTAGCACTTACAAGCTGCTAGTGCTAGAAAAAACAAAAATGCCTAGAATGAAACCTTCAGGTATCATTACCCTAGTTTCAAAAGAGATAACATTTCACAACACTATTCCTAAGCACCAGTTACCAGTGATTGTGTTGCTTCTGCACTCAAATCTTTTGATAACTTCAGTTCCAAACATTTTCTAGCAAATTTTAGTGCCAGTAAAAATATTTCGATACATTTCTAGAATCCTCTTAAGGGTTTTCATTTGCTCCTTTTCAGATACAAAATCTTTTAATAACATTTTGCAAGTTACCCTGTGCAGGTCATTCCATACTTTGCTCTTCTTACCAACACAAACCACAGGAGCAGCACCTTCCTACAGTCACGTATATCACATGTCTTGGGAATCGTTTTATCACGGCCCTTTCTCCACCAGCCTCATATATCTGGACTGTTAAGGACAAAGCTAGATAAATTAAATAATGGAAGCTGAGTGACTTTGATCCTCTCTGTGGCTTTTTTTGTCTTCAAGCTTTTCCTCATCACCTATAGAAATAGTTTTGACTGCAGTGTAAATCTAATGCTGATTATGGCTGTTAGAAATCAAATTTAAGATGATTCCAGTCACCTCTGCTATTGCCTGAATTGCTTTGCTATTCTGAAGAGCAGTCACAAACACGACAAGCTCATCATTAAAATCTCACTTCCACCTTTTAACTGGAGAAGTTTTAAAAGCAATATACCAAACGAAGCTGTTCGCAAAGGTAGTGCTCTGAATCTGCACAGAATTGTTTACTAGTTCTCAGTGATCAAGATATTAAAAGTACAATATAAAAAAGTCACGTTCCTTAGAAGTCATTGATTTGCTGTACAGGATCTGGCTGGGATGGAGTTAATTTTCTTCATAGCAGCCCCTGTGGTGCTGTGTTTTGGATTTGTGACTAAAGCAGTGTTGATAACACCCCAATGTTTTGGCTATTGCTGAACAGCTTCCAGAGCCTCAAGGTTTTCTTTTTCCCACTCTAGATGCCCAGCAAGTAGGCTGGTAGTGTACAAGAAGTTCAGACAGGACATTGGCAGGACAGCTGACTCAAACTGGCCAAAGGGATATTCCATATAATAATATAAATATAATATACATAATATAAATATAATATAATATAATATAATACTCAGCAATAACAATTTGGGCAGAGGAAGAACAGGGTGGGGGCTGTCTTCCAAGGCAGCCATTGCTCAGAAACTGGCTGGGCATTG
This sequence comes from Burhinus oedicnemus, assembly GCA_008921705.1. Classification (NCBI taxonomy): domain Eukaryota; kingdom Metazoa; phylum Chordata; class Aves; order Charadriiformes; family Burhinidae; genus Burhinus; species Burhinus oedicnemus. Next base: position 197,396 of record VFFE01009084.1, on the reverse strand, counting down.
GTAAGCAACCGCCTGTTTATCACTTGTCTTTCTCCCACCTCTTTCCTTCGCTTACTAACATGTCTTTATGCTGAACCACAAGTTCTCTCACTTTTGCTCTTCCTGCTCTCTCCCCTGTCGCACTGAGGGGAGTAAACAAGCAGCTACGTGGGTGCTTAGCTGCTGGCTGGGGTCAACCCACCACATGTGCCTTCTCAGTCCCAGGAAAAGGTGTTAAGCTTGATTTTGAAAATACCAAAACAAGAATATTAATTTCCCCAATAATTCAGAAGCATAAAAATTACCAGAAGTGCTATCACAGTTACTGAAGTGCGCATAGCTTCCGGAACAGCATAAATGCCACATAATTAACAGCATATTAGACAATCCAGAAATCCCAACCATTTCACATACTATGCCTGATAAATTGTTTTCTGTTGGAAGTAACAAAAAACTTGTTTACATATCAAATAAATTCAAAAGTATGCATGTATTCCAGTAAAAACAGATAAGCAAATAACAAATCTATGAATTAAAGCAAAGTGAGTTCTTTCTCAGTAAAATGAACATTGCATTTGCAGGGCTGTAACAGCTTTCAACTACCTGTGTTAGCAGCAAAGATTTTTTTCCTTACTAAATGTATGACCTGTGCAGCTAATCCATATGACAACTCTAAAAGTATCTATAAAGCAAGTCCATGATTAAAATCGGTATTTGAAGGCTTACCCTTCAAACCACCAACAGTTATAACCACAACAGTGGAACAGGCACCTGATAATTTAAGACTTAGCTACTCTTCACAAAGCAGTTGTCAAGAACGCTTAAGTTTTAAGCTAGAGGTACCTTCTTTCATGCTTTGCTCCTATGACCCTCAACGCTCTTATGCTGTACGTCTGTTGTGAACTACCCTTGCTGCACATGGTGGGATTTTTTTTCTCCCAGAGTTTACTGCTGTCACTCCCAAACTGGCAATGCAAAGCAAGACACATCCCTCACTTTTATGGTGCTCTCAGCACGTAGCTTCTATTGAAGGCCTATCCCTGTATTTTTAACCTCCTCCCCTAAGACAGCAGTTTCACTAAACCTCAACAGAAAGGGCATAATAAGGTACTCTGATGTTTCCAGAGAATTTTAAAACTCAGCACAGCGTCCCCCTAAGGACTACCTTTTGGATGCCGACAGAGTTGTGCTGCTGCGTTTAGACTAAATGGCTAAACCAAATGCACCAATTGCTTCTTTTCTTTTTATCCCCTAGACGAGAAAAAAAAAAATTCTCACTCCTGTGTTTTATTTAATCAAACTTTAAACATCCTCCTTAACATCTTCTAGTCACATAGTGATAGCTTTTTTGAGAGTAAGCATGTCAAACAGTTTAAGAAAATTAATTTTAAAAAGCAACTGCCAAAATGTGAATAAATACTTCCTTCCTTAAAAGTCAGATGACTTCAAATGGCCAGTCTGAGAGCCAAGTTTTCTGAAGGCTCACTTCAACACTTCCATCATTTGTCACACAGTACATTAAAGGATGCGCCCTTGTTATTGTCCCTGGCGCTTTGTTGTCCGGCTGGCCTGGTTACACCGACAGCCAGTTACAGTCACACCTCCCCCCCCCCGCCCGATTTTTAATCGCCTCATCCTGACCTCTGCATCAAAAACTTTAAATTAAAGTTATTAGGGAGAAACGCACAGACTTGCCTTGCGTGGGAAATGAGTCTGAGCCGCGGCTGTTCGGTCCCACCTGCGCCCGCCGGCTGCGGCCATGCAGGGACGGGGAGGGAGGAGGGACCCGGCCGGGGGCGGCGGGGGTGCGGGGGCAAAGCAGCGTAACCGCGGGCCGGCACCGGCAGGCCGCTCACCCTCCCGCACAGATCCTTCGCGACCCGTATTTCTCACATAAGCGGGTTTTGTTTAATTCAAAGCGGCAGCCCCGGTCCCCCGGCGAACCGCCCGCCCTCCTCCCTCCCTCCCGACCCCGGCCTGCCCGGCCCGGCTCGCCTCCCCCCGCCACCCGGGGCGGCCGCCGGCGCTCCCCTACCTCTCTCGTCCTCGTCGATGCGGAGCGCCATGGAGATGCACTCGAAGGCCCGCTTGTGACAGGCCCGCACCGTCTCGGGAGCCCCGCCGGGCTCGGGCGCGTCGCCGGCCCCGGCCCTGCTGCCCTTGGCGGCCATGAGGGCGCCGCGGGAGAGGCGCTCGCAGAGCCAGGCGAAGAGCAGCCCGAGCTGGAAGGCGACGAAGCGGAGCAGGGCGAAGGCGGCGAAGAGCGGGTACGAGAAGTAGTACAGGTTCCGCTTGTGAGGGGACGCCGCTGCCGCCGCCGCCCCCGCCGGCGGCACGGGGGGGGCCGGCCCGGGCGGCGAGGAGGGTGAGGCCCCGGCGGCCGGGGGCGCGGAGCTGGAGCCGGCTGAGCCCTTCTTTTTCCCTCTGCCGCCCGGAGAATTCATTCACCGCCGTCGCCATAACCCGCTGGCAGGGACTGACAACAACCGGCCATGGCGGCGGCGGCGACGCCCCTTTCGCTCGGCCCCCGGGGGAGGAGTGCGCCGCGGCCTTCGCCGAACGCGGGCCGCCGTCGCCGCCCCCAGCGCCGCTTGTTGCCGCCGCGCCGCAGCGACAATAGGAGGCGGGGACGGCGCCGCGGGGCGCCTACAACTCCCGGCTTGCCCCGGGGCGGCGGCGGCGCGGTTCGCTTCGGGCGGGCCGAGGGGTGGACGCTGGGAAGCGCAGTCCCGGGGCGGCGGAGGCGGGCGGGTGGCGCTGAGGCAGCGGCCTGGTCTCCGGCGGGGACCCCGGCAGGAGGGAGGGCGCGGGCGGCCGGGAGTGAGCTCCGAGTCCCGGGAGAGCGTCCGAGTGCGCCAGCCCCGGCCGAGAGCGTCGGGTATCAGGGCGCTGGCACGCACCGAGTGGAAAGGCGATGAATAATTTAATGAAATCAATTATTCTGCCTGGAGTCGTGAACCGCCCCGCGGGCAAATTGCGGTGCGGGCACCTGGCATCGCTCCCCGCCTGCCATCGTTTAGTTAGAGGCAGATGAGGAGGGTGCAGGGGAGCTTCCTCTTCCCCGGTGTCACCGGCCTCTCACTGGGCGAAGTGTGACAGCCCGGGATTCACCGTGTCCCCCCGCCGCCGCTGTGGAATTGCCCCCAGGGAATGTTCTGCAGTGCTTTGTCTGCTCCGCGTGTCTGCTGCTGAGATGAGAGACTGCCTCCTCACATGGAGGAAACTAATGTAATTGAGTATACAGTATAGACACATCATTCGAGGAAAAAATTCTTTTTCCACCCTCATTATTTTATTACGGTATAAAATACAGAATGTTATTAACATGTAAAATAACGTAAGTATATAAAATAACTATTCATGACCTAAAACCGTTAGTAGACAGAGACAGTAAACCTATCAGTGCTGGAAAAAATCCTGTAAGGTTCATTAAGTATTTTTCTTCAGTATTTTATAAGAAGGATCATGCTTTTAGTGAGACCCTACAAAATCAATTCAATATTGTGGCTATTAAATATTTTAGTGATCTGCAAGTTGAATCACCCTCCCCTCCTATATTAAGCTGGCTGTAGCATTCATTGGGACCTGTCTGTAAACTATTCTAAGTCTAGCATAAAATTAACATAGTTAAAAAAAACCAAAAGCCTTAAAAAAACAAAAAAAACCAACAACAAACAAAAATCAGAAAAATGGATGGCTTTCTGCTGGCTTAGTGAGATGTCCCGGCTCAGCAAGGGTTCCGATCAACACCAGAAAGGGGTGGGCGAAGAAGTAAAACCTCATGGTTTCTGGAGCGGGCAACTGTTAGATCAGCTCATCCACCTGAGTTGACTTCACCCTGAAGACTGAGGACCCATAAAATATAGGAGGTACAGGGTGGTACCTCAGTGAAAGGTTTTGGAATCGGAGCAGACAAGCACCAAAATCACAGGAATTAGAAAGGTGCAACTACCCTGACACCACAACTTACCTTGCAACGCACAAAAGGTCCAGTTAAGAAGCCTTTGCTCGCTCCCAACATGACATCATTGCAAAACCAGAATACAACAGACAACGTATAAATGGGGAAACAGGGGGCTAGGGGTAAAAGGATTATATTTCCCTTGGTAGCTATTGCTACAACAAATTCAGGTATTCTACATGTAGTTCTAGCAATGACATTTTAGAGAATATGATAAAAAATTAGAAGAGAGACTCAAAACAGAATGAACAGCTTACACCTCTTCACCCTCACCTCTTCACGTTAAGAATTTATTTGTATTCCTGTTTAGTTTAAGTTTTAGAAAAAACCTCAAGATTTTGCCTTCTGTGTTTTCACCTAGCCTCCTCAATGCCAGCTAACGTTGCCAGCACTAGGTACTCAAACCGAGCCAAAGACAGCGTGCGGTTCTGCTACAATTCCAGGTCCTTCAGCTAAGTATGAAATCTGGGACTGACTGCACCACAGTTTTTGAGCTTGCTTATCACACTGATAATACTGTCAGTTCTGTAAACATGATTTCAAATTCACTTTGAATGAAGTGTAAACACACTTCATCAGTACCATTAAGAAACAGATGATTACAACAGAGCATAATCTAATGAGAACACGGCATTTTCTGTTATTTCTCCATATTGCAGATCTTTTAAGAACATCACCTAGATCATTCATATGCATTGTTGTCACTGCAGTGAGAGAACAGAAAACAGAATAGACCTATTGTTGTAAAACAACAAAAAAATCTGTTTTCTAAAAAAAAAATAATATTTAGACTACAAGAATGTTACTACTTTCCCAAACCAAAAATAAAAATGTTTGAAAAGCCTTTTTAATTTACTAGTACAAATGCTACCAGACACAGAATTTAATTCCTAATAAAAATTAAAAAAACCCCAAACAACAAACACACATAACCCCCCCCCAAAAAAAAAAAACAACCCAAAGAAATCACATATAAATACTCAAACACTGGTGCAATTTGTAACCAAAGAAGCAATGAAGTTTCTGTTTCTCAATAGCTTCAAGCCAAGACAGGATGATTAAAGCCAGCACCTGGAAAAAGCTGAGCAGCTGCATTTTTTTAACACAACTGGGCAAAACGGTCAACAGTCATTGTTTTGCAAACTGTACTCTACACAGCTCTGAGAGGTTATTTCACTAACAAAGCCACCTTTTCAGCTCAAAGTTGGTTTCAGCAAAGTTATTTTGCACAAACATCACAGTGAACACCTCAGGTGTCAAACTGCATTGATTATCAGTACATTTCTGTACCACAGGATTTTCAAGGACCAGTGTTTTTCAAAGGCTTGTTTGGAGAACAGAAACATCCCTCCACTTTCAGTCTCGACAGGGCGCCTACAAGCGGAATTACCTGCCTGCTCCCCCACAACTTGTCCTTAACCAAGACTCCGCCGACTACACCTCAAAGCGGTTAACAGAGGTCAGGACGGAGCCTCTGCTTCGGTGAGGAAAATTACTTTAAAAAATAAAAAGCCTCAGTCAGACCCTCCTGGCATAATGCCAACCCCCCCGACCGCGGCTAGCCCCTGACCGCGGCCCTGCGGCCACCTCACCCCCCTCAGCCGCTCTCTGACGGTTGAAGGCCCGCCGCGCCACCCGCACCGCCCAGCGAACCGCCCGCACGCGCCCACCCGCCAATGGGGAAGGGGCTGAGAGACGGGAGAAGGCCCCGCCCAGGGATGACATAATCCGCCGGCCGCTCGAACCGCCCATCTGTTTTCCCGCTGCCCGCAGGCCGGCTCCCACGGGTGGGCGGGGCCCCGCCCTGCGCAGGCGCAGTTCGCCGGGCGGCGGCAGCGCGACCGTTTCACTTACGTCAAAACAATTTACGACACCTCCGCTGAGCGCTTCTGGTTGCTGGGGAGAGGCTCTCCGTGTCCCGCCGCAGCGCCGGTCTCCCGCCCCCGCCGAGCACTGGACCCACAGGCGGGTGAGAGCGGCGTGGGGGGTGGCCTCTTCCCCGCGGGGCGGCGGTTGGGGCATGGCCGGGGCCGTGGGGCGGCGGGGTCCCGGCCTGGCCCCGCGGTGCGGCGGGGGAGGGGGGGGGCGAGGCACTGGCAGGCCTGCGGGGCAGGGAAGGAAAGAAGGAAGGAAGAAAGAGAGGAAGAAAAGAAGGAAGGCGGAGACATCCCCTTCCTTCCCGGCCGGGCAGGGGAGCGGGCTGTCGCTGGGAACTTTTGTTTTAAATGGCGAATGCCGTATTTTCTAATCCCAGTGCCGTTTTCTTCAGCGGCCGTTAACACGATCCGTGAGACCCTTCTTCAGTCTGTGTGCGGGAAAAACGTGTATAACTTTGGCAAGGGAGGAAGCTGAGCAAGTCTGTCTGCTCTCTAGTAATTGTGCCTTAGTAACCAAGTGATGCAATGTCACTCAGCTAACGCTCGTCTTTGTCTCAGCTTCCTGACCGATTCTTTTATTGCTTTCCAAGATCACTGTACGTCCAGCAAATTCCGCTTTTCAAATCATGGAGGCAGAACAGATTATGGAGGGACAGCCGCAGGTATTGCAAGAAATGTTTCACGTGCATCATGCACCACATATAAAAGGAGCGTTTCCATGTTGCTGACCACGTGTTTTTTTACAGGTTCCAGAAAATCCCCATTCTGAATACGGTCTCACTGAAAATGTAGAGGTAACAAAGATTTTGTTGCTCTAAACTACAGTGGAAGTCACATTCCTGATCAAGGGAAAAAATGTTGAGTCTTGGGTGTAACTTCAGCAAATGTATTGTTTCCAAGAAAGTTAGATGGAAACTGAACAAACAGATACTAGTCCCTTGCATAATTGGCTGTTAATTAATATATTTTCTGTTGTGTTACTTCCATTATACTAAAAGGTACTGAAGTAAATAATGAACCATTTAATGAGGTGGGTTCTTTGGGAAGTATACTATGATCATTAATTATTCCATTAGTAAATTATGGCACAAAAAGCCAGTCAGACTTTTATTACAGGGAGGGGAATAGGAGGAGTTGATGGCATTTCTATAAAAGTATCACAGGGAGAGATTCTTTTCATATTCATGTCAATGAAAACAGTGGATTGGAATAACCCAAGCTGTCTTTAATTACTTCTGCTGAGAAAGAGTAGACACAATCCATTCTCTCCGCTGTTGGTAACAGCGTTAGAATAATTCTATGACATTTATTTAGTCTTCCTCATTAAAGAAATGCCTTCATTCTCCCTCCATTATAAGCCCCTCCTCTAGGCAAAGCTTTTGCAGAAACTCTTTTTGAACGTCCCCTGTGACTGATCTCCCTGATAACTGCGTTCCTGTATGCCTCAACTTCCACTACAGAACCACAACACATTGGATACATTGGTCCCATATTGGTAGATTAGTGTATGTTGCATTGAGTATGTTTGGTTTACTGACAGTGGCAGGGTGTCCTTTTTAAACTGCAGTTAACAGTGTAAAACGATTCAGTACTTTGACCTGGAAGCATTTAGTGTATCTTTTCTTAAGTTACCCATCTATACTTTAATAGAGCATGCTCTGAAAGTGCTTGACTTCAACAGAGTCCCCTTCCTCAGGCTTCACCTGAATTTCTTGTGCTTTTAGCATTTTGTGTTAGAATTGTGTGCATACAGGAACCATTTAATTGGGACCATTCTTGTTAGTAGTCATTCCTGTCTCAGTGGTGTAGAACTTAAATCTGAATGCAAAAGCACAAATAACAACAGCAGAGACTGGGTGTCTTCTGTTTTAGAAAACTTACGATTTTCTAACATTGTTTTCCCAAAACATAAGAATTTAACGGAAGGCTCCTCTGGATTAGATTTTTGTGCAAGGAAAAATACGCACTTAAATTTTCTTACAAGATATAAAGAAGTTATTGCCAGTGAATTGCAGAGAGATGCGTACTTTGCACTCACACTTCAAAGTAGATATGGCTGCTATTACCAATGTTCATTCACCTTATTTTTTTTTCCTACTTCAGAGGATAGTAGAAAATGAGAAAATAAATGCAGAGAAAACATCAAAGCAGAAGGTGGATCTTCAGTCGTTACCCACACGTGCCTACTTGGATCAGACAGTTGTACCTATCTTGCTACAGGGACTTGCTGTTCTTGCAAAAGAGAGGTAACATGCTTAAATGTTCCTTCTGTTCTTAGGAAGAAAAGTAGGTTTCAAACTTGGGCACTATGTCACCTTTTCAGACCTCACACACCAGACGTGGTCTTGCTAGTTGTAAGAAAGTCATTACGACAGGTTTATGAATCTATGAATTACTATGCCTGACTATACAAGACGTGTTCCTTGCTTAGGTGCATTATGGCGTGGTAAGAGTTAATTTATTGAATTTGTGATCTCCAAATGAGGTATGCTACCAAAAAGGTTTTGGAGAGAAAAATATATTTTTTTTATTAATTTTATCACATAATTGACCTTACAGAGCCAAGGCAAGAAGTTGTTCTAGTTTTGAAGAAGATTTTTGTAGTGTGGAATTATAGAGAGTTCTGCTTGCCATTTAAGACAAACATATCGGGCCTGACATGCATCTTTGTCAGAGATCAAAACACTTTCTAAAGGATGAGGCTGACCCTGCACTGTCAACACAGTAAGAAGCAAACTGATAGTTTATCCTTTGAGTACAGATTATGCTGTCAGGGTGCCCTAAATCTCTTATCAGTCAATGTAGAAGGGTATTCTTCAATAACAGCAAACAGTTGTTCATCTTATCCAAATTAATTTCTAGCCTTTTGGTGTATCCACACTGTTGGCGAGTCATACTGCATGTTGCCATTTCTAAATTTTGCCGAAATAACATTATCAAAAGCTGGTATGGATGACCATAATCGCATCACAGTACCTACAGCCAGCGCAACCGTCAACAGTGTCTTAACCTCAAAAGGAGTTGTGAATTTGAACTGCATTGCACAGACAGCTAATTAGGCAAAAGAGCACCTAGGAAGGTAGACCCCGTGTGTACATCTGAGCAGCATGCAGATCTTTTGTTGACATCTGTGGAAGTTCTGCTGCAGAATGAATGTAAAACACAGCCTAAGGTGGAAACCGCACGCTTATAGTCTGGATATTTGTGTTACAGACAAACTTTTTTTTTTTTTTTAAAAATCTTTTTTTTACTATGGAAGGGGCTGTTCTTTATGGGGACTCATCACAGGAGTGAAGTTGGAACATTGATAGAAGAGGTTGAGGAACATATCGGGGGGGGGGGGAAA